>QGED01000073.1:0-547776 GCA_004367475.1 Fusarium camptoceras | reverse complement strand
GACAAAAAGATAAGGAGTGTTCGAGCGGGGAGAGAGAGTTTGTAGGTACGGAGTTTAGAGTTATTGGATATTAGGTAGAGGATCCCACTCGACCACTCCTTATCTGAAGGGAATCAGGGTTAACTCGGTATTTAAACCCCAGTCCGAGGCACCGGGTACACCATTCAGTCCACTTGGGCCTGGACTTGGCGTTGCTCGATTCGCAGACCGCGTTGCGGTTTCTGAGTAATTCAAGGACGCTGTCGATACGAAAACTCATGGGTATCGAATTTACATGACCTAGAACAGTTGTAGCATTACTGCTACACAATCTGCGTTGTTGATGAACTCTTGGCAGTATGAACAACATCCACGACAACAACGGAAGCTGAATGGGATAGGGAACTATCAGCCATTCGAACCTCAACAAGTCCGGGAGGGAGCTCAACTGCAGAAGCTTGTGACATTAGGAAGCTGATGTCACTCTTTTGCGAGAGATGTCCCAAAAGGATTGGACAAAGCTGCGGCGCGAACCTCCGTATCTGATCTTGATAGCCGGTCACTATGGCTTCCCCAGCGTGCAGGCGTCTTCGGACAAAACCCCCGGAAAGGGAAGCCAGTGATTGGTAACCTCCGTGAAGCGTCTGGGGTAGCACGGCGGGGTGGCTATCAAGATATTTCTCCGTCTGACTTTCATTTCAACACCTTGTTGCTTTTCTACGCTTGTAGCTTCGCGGTACAGTTGAAGGGCCAAGGAGACGGCGAAATGTGCTGCCACTGAGTTTGTATAGCCAGTGTTGACCTTGACTTCAGTGGCTTCGGGAACATCGATGAAAATGTTCGGGCAGTAGCACTCAGCCTTTTGACGGTCGTAGAACTTGTCCTGGGCAACGTCTGGCCACAGGCAGCCGCAGTCATGTTTACGAATAGTCGCCTAGTGGGTATTAGAACAGTTATTCTCTAAGTCGTAGGCAAACAAGAATAATTTACCTAAATTCTGCCAAAGTGGCATAAAGTGACCAAATAACACTCGTTCTTTGGTTCACCAAAGTGACAGGCTCTGTTCCCAGCGAGTCGCAGACAGCTGCAGAGATAGGAGACTGAATATCTCAGACAGTGAAAGTTCGGGAGAAGGACAGTTTAAGAAATAGATATGAAAGTTTCTGGAAAGTTGGAAAAGTCATCTTGAAAACAGAGATGCTATCTGAGAAAATGGATTGCCTGTAATGTAAGAATATCGGTATTCGGTAGAAGAAAGGTGTGGTGGATTATTGTATTACCAGCAACTACATTTGCCGATTCAGTTATTGTAGTAAAGCTGTAAGCATAAAGATGAAGCTGATCTGTTGCAAGCTAAGTTACAGAAAATGTTGTTGTGGTGTTGAGGTTGGTATAGGATGAAGCTGGAGTGGAAGATGAGGGGTGTACCGTGCGTAAGCGTATAGTGTTACTTTTATTCGCACATGCCATCCCCCATACTTGTATCCCGCCGAATGCCAACCAATGCTTGAGATATCGTCTGTTGTTAGTCAGGTCTTGTATTCATCGAGCAGTGAGTGTAGAAGCATTTAGGTACTGAGTTATAGAGAATTTAACAGGGAAAACAGGTAGTTTAGTTAAGGTACCTTGTGAGTAGGCAGTCCTTCAGGCTATTTATTTTTAGCACACTAAGGCTCAATGACTTTTGTTACACCAGCTGGGAGCAATTACTTGCATGGCGGTAAGGTAGCAAGCCATTACTAGCTTCAGCTCCCTTTGGTTCGCTCAAGTATCGAATAAGTACCAGCTTCAACGTGTATCCGATACCATGTTGATATGTGTTGTAAGGTTGAAGGTGGACTCAATGATGGTTACCCTGGACTGTCCGTGTTGATTAAGAGGCACCTCAGCACTCATATCGTCTCGTTCAGATATCGTATTCGGCTCACACGGACCAGAAGAGAATGACCACTGCACAGTAGTGTCAAATATTAACTTTCAAGATCGAAGAACCTCAAGTAATGCAATGTCACTCAGCGGACAGCTCTGAATCCACTTGGCAATGGTGTTCATCATGCCTTGGTCTGACAGTGAGACGGCAATAAAGTAGATCAGGCCAAGACCATCACCGACTATTTACTGCAGTTAACAAATGCACACGATAAGCTATAAATTCCTCGTCTCCTCGCATCTCAAACACTCCAAGACAGAACCGCCATAACCAGCCAAAATCAAGTCTCAAGTTCCCATCCGGTCTCACTTTGGACCCCTGAAGACTGAACTACTAACGGTCTAAAAGCAACTAACTACTGCACGAATTCTCCATCTGACAATCTTCACTACAAGCAAGCCATTCGTCTCGATCTCTGGTCTTTTGTCCAATCGAAGGCTCCGCGTAAGGATCCTGGTCCCCACTGTAGCAGGCCCGTAGCAGTAACAGACTTGCAACACCGCCCTGCGGGAAACGGGAAGCCCCTCAAATCGTCACCGCAACAATCCAATCCCCTACGAATGAAGCCCGAGCCCCTCCACTTCTAAGCCCAGACCCCGAACCAAACCAAAAGCTCACCTCTACTTTACCTTGTTCCGCGTTCAACGAGTAAGCTTCCTTCTTTCTCTCTCCTCCCTTTCTCTCCCTTCTTCTTACTACTACCCAACTCCAGTACCTGACATTTTACTTGCTTAGGTAGCTTCTCGATAGCATCACCCTACGGCCGCTTCTTCATCACCCCGCCTCTTCACCACCAGCATCGCCCCACTCGTCCACCATGGCTTCTCACGACGATGATACCATGCCCGAGGAGACTCAGGGCTACAAGCTCTCTCAGCCTAAGCAGAGTCTGGCTGAGTACCAGCAGATGGGTATGTGAACTTCCCTTGGGCTGTTCGAGGTTCTGCGATATGCGCAATACCTGCCATCAGACTATAACATCAGCTGTCAACAAAACACGGGATGATGCCCGACAAGCTCGTTTCTTTTGCATGGAAGAGTTTTGGGCTGCAGAGATTCTGCAGCTTAAGCTTTGCGACAACAATGTCTCTCATGCGAACATAGACAGTGATCCAGCTATGTTTCAGTCTGCTGTCATCCCATGCTTACCGCCTTACCAACCCATTGCCGCGTCCCCAACAAATGCTAACAATTCTATCCTCTAGATGCCGGCGATGAGTCTCTCCAGAGATACAAGGAGTCCCTCGGTCTTGGCGGCGGTACCGATATCTCTGACCCCAACGACCCCCGAGTCTGCATCATTCTCTCCTTGACCATGGACTCCCCCGGTCGTCCTCCCGTCACCATCGATCTCTCTACCCCTGGAAGCGAGACCACCCTCAAGGACAAGCCCTTCAACATCAAGGAGGGTGCCAAGTTCACCATGAGCGCCAAGTTCAAGGTCCAGCATGAGATTCTCAGCGGTCTTCACTACGTTCAGGTTGTCAAGCGAAAGGGTATCCGAGTCTCCAAGGACTCTGAGATGATTGGCAGCTACGCTCCCAGCACCGATAAGCAGCCCACTTATATCAAGAAGTGTAAGTTTTACATCATAATCACAAGCCAAAACTCAGTATTGACAACTTTCCAGTCCAGGAGGAGGAAGCCCCCAGCGGCATGCTCGCCCGTGGTCACTACAATGCCATCTCTAGCTTCGTGGACGACGATAAGAAGAAGCATCTCGAGTTTGAGTGGAGTTTCGACATTGCCAAGGACTGGTAGATACCGGCGTCTTGACAGCACAGACCGACGACATAACTCAAAAATACATATCACAAGTCATGAGATAATGAGATACCTGAACATTTGGAGAAGAACATACACAGAAAAAAAACACACACCACATACAGTCAAAAGAAAACCTCACTCTGTTGGAGAAAGGTCTTGCTCTGTTTTCCTATCATCTGCTCGTCAACGGCGAGACGGTGCCTGTGGCTAAATCTAGAGCTTCGATACTGCAGAAGAAAAATGCCTATATACATCAAGTTCTATGCTATGCAACTCTGTTCCTCAGGCCCGAGCCGTAAATGCTTGCTTTGAAGACATGGTATCATATTGATGTGAATTTCGTTAAGCCCGAGCTATTAACTCTGCAGCGGTGTGTATACGTATGAATAATTTCGTCTATAAGAAGTAGTCTGGCAAGGCATTGCCATCGGCAGACTTTTCGTTTCCTGGTTGAAGGTCCTTGTGTACATCGTTTTCTGGTGCGGCTGCGAAAACGTTGAAGAAACGTTCGCCGGTGTCGCTAACTTCAAGCACACTGGCCATGTTTCCACAACGGTAACAATAATTTGGCGCACTCCAAACAGTGCTGAGACGGTCATCGTAGAGAACCTGGAAGCCTTCTTGGCACAGTTGGTGAGCGCGTAGGATATGCGACATATTGTTGACAGCCAGGAATTTCTTAACAACCTGTGCTCCAAAAGTATACCCCGCGCCGCGGGGTGATAGGGAAAATTCGTCGCGCTCAGGGTCCGGGTCAGACCAGACGAGATCGGCCATTGGACCCTCGTGGGGGATCTCCCGGAAGCGGTCTATAATTTTAATTTGGTCGATTGAATGGATAGAGGGTGATAGGCCTGGTCACATGTCAACATAATCTCCCAGAATAAAGTTGAGCTGTATTTACCTCCATGGACACAGAAGATTTGATCGTTGATAACGACGCTCAGTGTCAAAAAGTCAAACATATCGGTAAAGTAGTGCCACACATTGGCATTGCCATATTTGCGCGAACACTCTGTATAGAAGCCATACGACTGCGTAACGCCGCGCGACTCATGATTTCCGCGGATCAGATGCACGCGATTAGGATATCGTAATTTCAAGCACACCAGAAGTGATATTGTCTCGACACTGAACATGCCACGATCAACGTAGTCTCCTATTGTACCCCGTCGTAGTCAGCAAAGGTCCTCCTTTATTCATCTCGAGCTCGTGGGCGGTTACCAAGGAACAGATAGTTGGTGTCGGGACAGTAGCCGCCGATGCGGAAAATCTCGATAAGGTCGAAGAACTGTCCGTGGATATCTCCAACGACAGTAATGGGCGCGCGGACGTGGACGACGTTGGACTCGCGCATAAGAAGCTCTTTCGTCTTGGCGCAGACGGCCTCGATGACTGATTCGGCAAGCAACTCCTTGTTGTATAAGCGCGAAATGCACTCGTCGAGATCGACGGACGCTGGGTAAGATACGTCAGCCTGGGGACCTCTTCGGTTCGGGAGGGCGCTTACAAGGTAGCCCAGGCATTGTGGAATGTGGAAGTCGATACTAGATGCCGAGTGTATGAGAGGAGCGGTATGTGAATGTCGCTGTTCAAGTGTATTCGTAAAGATTGAGAGGCGTATTGTATAGGATCGGTATCATTAAGGGTGTCGGCGTCGAGTGCGGCTCCTGGCAAGGATGATGTCTAGAGAAGAGCTCTGTGGTTGTACCAACATGATCGGGGATCAAGACAGCTTGTATTCACATGGATGCGGGGCGAAGTCGGTCGAAAACGGAGCGAGAGTGAAGCTTTGAAGCTACAGCAGTAAGGATGTTATGTACGTGAACTCGTGGCCGTGATTACATATACAGCATCTTGATGGTGGTGCTGTAGGTGCTTTTTGGCGGTGGGATGTTTTACGTAGTGGCGGTTTGCTTAGTAGTTGCTGAATGACGGTGCCTCGGCGGGAAAATGGCCCGGTCGACTCCCCACACTTTGCTACATCTCGAGTTGGATCTAGAGCTCCATGAGCTCTCATCCATGTTCGTCACAATGAGGTAAATGTAGTTGTTTCCTCTAGACCTTTATGTATATTTTATACGTAAAGTTTGGTTATGTTTTAGAGATATGTACTTAAACAAGCCCATCTTAAACCTAGAGGTGTATTGTGACTGGATGGAGAATACTCTGTACTTACTATGTATAATATCAAGCATGTCAATAAAGGAATGCAGTAGACTGTATACCCTATTGTATGTACCAAGTGAAACTAAACAATATAATATATTTTATAAGAATTAAATAATAGTTCAGAGTCTTTATGTGCCATAGTACTGGAGCTGCTCTATATTTTAAAGTTGACTCCTGCTGCGATACTTCGTTTATATGCGTTTTTAGTGTGATTAGCAGAACGGGGCCTTCTGTATTGTTAATTTATTTATCAATTATAAACTCATTACTGAATGCCCAGCGAGTCATCACTGCCCATTTATTACCTACCATGCTCCAATTGTAATGTTCGGGAATAGCCAAAGTTTAATTCATTTTCAATCTGCCTTCCTCTTTCTTCCCGGAAAAGTGGTCCGTGCGCACGCGACAACCTCAGCATTGCCATCAACCAATGACTAGCATCGCATCCAGATTGTCTACTGTACCTTCTTCTGATAATCGAATCAATTTGAGCCTCATCGCCAATTCTTATCCCGAGGCTCTCATCGCCTATTCGCTTCCCTCCCATTGTTCATTCCCTCAATGGTCCCTGAATGAAGCCTCTCTGATAAGCTCAGAGTCGGTTCAGGGAGGGGGCTTTTCGCATGTCGCGACCGCGCGCTGGCCACTGACAAGCTTGGGCTGAAGCATCACCAAAAGCATCACTATCACTGTCTTATTCAACAATATCATCGCTTCTCATCGACTCTGAGTCGTGCTGAGGCCCCTACTGTGCAACGTATCACAGTGTTACTTATCCCAGCCTCATTCCGCTTGCTCAAACTTGTTTCGGTTTGGTTGTGACCGCGCTTGAGCATCACAGCCAGCTAACCGTTGCCGTTGTCGTTCTTTGACATCCCAACAGTTCTATAGACGGACAAACTTGTATAATCTGTACCGTCTCCTCATTTTTCCACTTCAGGATAGTGTCCTGTTTATGTTGAAGCTTCTCTTTACGCACTTTGATTCGCTTCATTCAGTCATGCCTCATACAGCTCCTGGTCAACCTCGGCCAGACGAGGCTCGATGTTACAACTGTGGTGCTGCTGGCCATTGGACTATTGCATGCCCAGAACCTACACGAGAAACACCGGCGTAAGTATTCGTTATTCCAGTTTCGTCAGCGACTTTGGTGCCTTGCGGATTTTAACTAGTTGATAGCGGTCTTGCTGCCTGGAGGAACTCGAATACTCCAGGCCAGGGAGGTAATAGGGACCATCATGGCGGTCCAAAGAAGGCGAAAGGACCTATTATCACTAAGTATGCACCTGCGCCCGGACAAGCGCCGGCACCAGGAGTGACTCAATATGGTCCTCCTCCAAGCTATGGTCCTCCGCCTGCACATTATCCAGGAGGACCTCCCTCATATCCTCCTCATTATCCCCCTTATGGAGGCCCAGCACCTAGCTATGCACCTGGATACTCACCTCCAGGATACTCTAATCCGTATCCTCCACCTTCCTACGGAGCCCCTCCCCCAGGTCTACCAGCGCCTCCTCCAAGACCACCGGGCACTTATAATTCTCCCCCGCCACCTCCTCAACCTCCCGGGCCAGCGTCGTATTCACGTCCGTATGGGCCTCCTCCGCCTCGTCAAGACCATACAACCTACGGCCACCAACCGCATCAACCTCCTTATCCTCATTACCCTCCGCCTGCCTCAGCACCATACGGGCAGCACGCTCCGCCGCCAACATATCCACCCCCGTTCCCTCCTCACAGTGCACCACCCACATATGGACACCCTCCGCCATCGCGACCTCCTGTTCCATCCCCTGCACCACCGAAAGCATGGCAAAATCGGTCATCTGGATCACCACCTGTACCACGTCAAAGTCCTGCCTCGACATTATCTTTGCCTGCTTCATTGCCCCCGAAACCCCCTTTACCCCCAAAACCACCACAGCCTCACCAGCATGGACAGCCAAATAGGGGTCGCCGAGACTTCACAGATCACTCTCGCGATCATCGAAACAAACGCAAAAATGACCGACACAATCGCAATCACGACAATCGACAAAAGAAGAACCAGCACCAACCACGGCAAGAACAGAAATCACAAGAAGGCAATAATAGACGCGATTCCAAGACTCCCAACCTTCCAAAACCCCCACCAACCCCAAAGCAAGATAAAAAGGCCCCATCCCGTACTCCTGTCAAGCAAAAGTCAAGTACACCTTCAGAGACACCTGAAGCTAAGAAGGCTCAAGTTGAAAGTCCTATACCTGATTCCTCACAGAAACCAGAAACAGAAACAGTGCCAGAGAAGGCTACCGAAGACGATCAGGAATGGGAGAAGAAGGCCATTCTCAAAGAGCCAGAACCCCATCATCCTCCAGATGAAGTTGGCAAGCCATTGCCTGCAGAGTATAATGACGAGGTGCTTCTTCCTAGAAAATGGGATGCTATATGCATCGAATCGGACTATGTCAAAGCTGACAATATCGAGGAATATGTCAAACCCATACACGAAACACCGTATTGGTCAGAAGTCGAATTCGACCCCGCGTTTGTACGGGACGGCAAGCTTCCTAGCGGGGATTCTGTCACTGAGATCCCGCCAAGGATCGATGAAAGGCCTCGGAGTGAAAGGTCCGAAAGTGGGGAGGTTCTTGAACAACACCCCAAACGAGGTCACCCAGATGACGATAATATTGTTGAACGACCATTGAAAAGACAAAGATCTCGTAGCTCCTCCAACACGAATCGCAGAGGATCACACGATGGTCATTCCGGCCTACGTGATACCTACGAGCCCAAGAGGCGTAAATCACGTCGAGATAGCTCCGAGCATCGGTCAACAAGTTATCGTAACATCGATGACCATCGGCGATTAGACCGACACCATCGAGATCGAGACAGAGACCGAAGTCGCAGCCGTAGCCGCAGTCGCAGCCGTGGCCGTAACCGTAGTCGAAGTCGCAGCCGAACACCAGCCTCACGAGACTCTTCGGTGTCGGTTGCGTCGTCAGGATTGGATTCCTTGGAAGCTGAGTTGCTAGGACGGGATTCCAAGGCCAAGACACCAGAAGAGTCTCCAAGGCGAAAGCCTTCAATGTCAGGACTAAAGCCCAAGCGTCGTCAGACGAAGCTCGACTCAGCCTACAGGTAAGCCGCATGCTATTTGTCAACATTCTCTGCTAACATCAGAATAGCCGTCGCTGGTAGGCCCTTTGCGACACTCTCTTGAGACCTATACGGTACTTGATGTTTTCTTTGTCTTTCTCCCCAATTTGGAACCGCAACTCTAAAGTTGTAGGTTCTTGTACCTAGGCCAGGCACTTCCCTTTCACTTTCCCTTTTCGGACCCCTTCAATTGGGCCATGGTTCAATCATCTTCTTGGAATGGCGCTTAGGTTCGGGTATTATCTTAACGATCATCATGACCAAGGTGCATGGCTGGCGTATATCATTCACGAGGTATGCGTGGATCATTCTTAATCTGACTATTTTCAATCTGTCCGTACTTGAGATCCCTTTTTGTCCTTCTACCATCCACTTGAACCTCTGCCAGATTGGCTCTTCGAGGTGTTGCTCATGATTAACATCATGGCTTGTTGGTGCGCCATCAACCAACATTGTGTGCCTGGCCGTCCCCTGCACTTGTCCTTTGCACTTAGTCTCGCAAGTGAATGCCTTGACTTTTAATTCCCGTATCTGTAGGTCATCATTCTGAAAAGTGTGGCGCGATAGACAAGACTACACGTGGCGATATCTGCAGGACTTGTTATGTATCCATGGTCTATTCCTGGCCTTGCAGTTTTACTGTAGTGCATCTAGTCCGGCTGATGCACCAGTGTAAGCCAGTCTGGAACACCTCGTTGCAGTATATACTCGACCAAGTTAGATGAATGAGCAATTAGCCCTCGATGAAACCTTTCTTTGGATAAGGACAGGCTGGTCTGACATAGTGTTGACATCAGTCAGCTGGAAAGGGAATAATACCGAGGCAGTCATAATTGGCATTGTATTCCGTCACTAACGTCAAAATGAGACGACACTAGACTCAGCGATTACAAAGAAATAAGATCTGCACGTATACTGCCAGTCTTGGCATCTATCTAATCTGGAGACAATTACTGTATCTTCTCCTTCAGAGCAGCAAAAACACCCGGTTTAAAGGCTGGGCTAAGCTTGTATGGGATGTCTTGACTATTTCATCTCTTATCTCCTCGATGACATGGTTGTTCACATCCCAACTATACTGCCAGATAGCAAATGACTTGTGATGTTATGAAAATTCAGTATATTTGAGCATCTCCAGTACATCGAGGAGGTTGTGGGATGTCCGTAGCCGTGGTATCAAAGACATGCTCTCGGCGATCAAGTCGGCTAACATCCAACCGCCAACACACTGCCATTACTCTTCCCACGGTTCTCAATATATATAAATATGATATATGAATACAAACTCTTACATCCCGTCTTGTCGCGATATTCTTACATAAGGATCTCGGACGCTACCATTGGGTTGTGTTGTGCTGTTGACTCATAGATTCATGTCAAACTTTGAGAGCTACAAGATATCTCTTTGCCTTATCTGCAATAGGCAACTGAGTCGAACAGGGTATTTCATATACTCATTTGAATCAGTGAGATTGGTACAATGCCTGTGTACCGTGTTATGCCCGGATCCTCAATGTGAGGTCCCTAGCGCCCGAAAATAATAAACCATGAATAAGCTTTATTTGCAAAGCGCCTCACAACTCAAATTCTTGGTTTCGTGGTCTAACGGTTATGACTGCGGATTCTGATTCCGCCAGCGAGGGTTCGACTCCCTCCGAGACCTGTCTTTTTGAAACTGTCGCCGAGCATGTTCGTGAACATTCTTTTTGGTGTTGAGAATTTCCGAGACATAATTCAGAGTGGTAGGGAGGGAACAACGCGGGTAGGAGATCTGACCCACTCTGTTTGGCCATTGACCTTCTACTTTGAGCCTCTGCTCTCTCTTGGCATCCAATCAAATGTGCCCGTGCCATAGATAAACCGGCATCAGATCTACGTGCGATAATGTACTATGTACTGCATATACATACTGCATCCATACCGGTGTATCCCAGGATCAGAAGTACCTGAGGGATGTCAGATTTGGCGAGTCAGCTAGCTGGCGGGCTATTGATGGAAAACGGCTGCGTATTTCTGTCACCTTACTCCATGCCTCAAGTTCTCACATTTCAAGTACAATGAGGGGTATCATCACCATGCATGGAGGAGAAAAGAGAAATCTTGGCTTTCTGCAGTGCAACGTTGATCTAACAGAAAAAGTGAGATTTGTCCTACACGTGTGCGACAAACTCAAATTCCCTGAGAGCATTTTGTACGGCACGGATCGATAGATGATGTGATAGGCGCAAGCCGGCAGGGACACGCCAAAATGTGTCAGGTGTCTCGGCCGAGATTTCAAGCTCAAACCACTTTTGTCGAAGCCGCATGTTCTCTAGTTCTTCTAGCCAGTGGAGCACCGGTCTGCGAGTTGACTAGGACCCTTGAGATGCTAGATCCTGGTCAGAGAGCAGAGGTTGACTCCAGACCTCGGCCAAAGCTGTAGGACAGAGTCGACTGAGACTCACAGGTAATGATGAGGACAAGTTGTATGAACAAAATAGGTCAAGTGACAGGAAAAACTATCATCATCCATATTCACGTAGTATACATGGTGGGTCTGCTGATAAATCCCATGGCTAGAAAAGCAGCTTGTTGAATTCGGTGAAGCCATCGTGAGATTCGACGGGTCTAGAACCGGCATTTGCAAAGTCAACCATCCCGACGCCCAGCACCTCTATCCTCTAGCATTGCGGTACACTGTGAACAACTGGCCAAAACACGCGGCGTTCCTCTAAATCATTAGCTAATTCTTTCGTACTCCGAGCTTGCAACCGAACGTTCATGAACCCTAGGACAAAACACAAGAGTCAACTTTTGCTCCGACGCTAAAAAAAAAATACACCACAATGTATACATGGACTGGAACCAAAAACACCCTGTAACCAAAGCATCATATCATCTTAAACGATCAAGTTCTCAAATCCCATCCCACGTAAATCGTGTAGCCAGTTGACATTGTCCGTGCCCCGTGTATCTTGCTTCGCCCATGTTGCCTTGAGCATTTCAATTGCCGTGAACAGGTACCCCCACGGACAAATCTGCCAAATTGACAATAACCTGGACAGGGTCCAAGTGCGTCTTTCAGGGTCTCGTGTCTCAGCCCCTGCAACAAACGTTGGCCACGAGGAGGCTTTGAAGTATGGGTCGTTCTCATCAATGAGAGCTAAATTGCTCAAAACGTCCTGGAGCAGAAAATCGGTATCAATAGGTCGCAATGACCGAACTAGCGGTAGCGCTTGGAGGATGTAGAGGCACGCCGCCGACCGGTGTGCTGCAGCTAAGCGCACTCGACTATTGAGGTCTTGGGTGAGATTGTGTTGCCGTAGATAGTCCGCCCAAGCTGCAATATCGACAGCGAGGGCTTCGTCGATCAATGCAAGTGCCTTATCTGCCGCCCCCACTGACTGATCTGTCCAGGGCACTTCGTGCGACAGCTCAGATGCAGAGAGAATAATATTGAGAATCTCCGGGGGACAAGATAGGTAATTCGTCAGTTCTACCCGTTTCATGACAGGTAGAAACTGGAAAGCTTGCCGTGCCACTCGGGCCGCAAGCCCGCCAGAGGTCAACGTTGAGCCCAGAATATTATAGCTAACAAAATCAGTATCCACTCCGTATAGCAGACGACTTGAACTTACATGAAGCTGTCAGTAATGACCCGGTCCCGCAGCATTCTACTAGATGCGTCGGGGTTACTATCCGGGTTAAGAAGTGCCATTATGCTCGTAGCGCCTTCAAGGTGGGCCCTCCAGCTCTGGTTATCGGACTTATCCAAATCTATCAAATCAAACTTGATAAAAAAGTGCATAGCAGCCAGTGCCACCTCACTACCTGCCGGGTCAAGGGTATCAAGCACCTCCCTGAGGTGGCTCATAGCCTTTTGCTTAGCCGTCAGGGCATCGATCAGCGCTTGGTGTGTTACAAGATCTTTTGAGCGTAACACAGAAAGGTAATCGCCGGGATTAGGAATGTTGTTAGGGATTTTGGTAACGCGGCGAAAGACATTGGACCAGTGGATAGCTGAAGTTGCAATAAGAACCTGAAAAAGAAGCGGGTGCTTCCGCGTCAAGGGTATCAGCTCTCGGAATGGATTGCTCTCAGGCGTGTCTCGGACCACGAGATCCTTGCAGACGCTCTCGGAGACTGGACTTGCATTAGTATCGATTAAGGTAAAGGCTAGAGCCAAGACCTACAATGCGCTAGGTAGAATCGCGATGTGCGGTCAAGATCCTGGAACAATGGATCTGTAAGTGCGCCTGGAGAAGGCCACGGCATATTGGCATCGCTTGAGGCCGCAGATTCGTCACTCTGTGGAGTCGGCTGTTGCTCATGTCGCTTCAACTCCTCTGCCTCTTGAGCGGCCTGCTGGGCTTGCTGAACCAAGCGCGCCAACGGGTGCTGATCGCTATAGTCGGGTTGAGGCTGGGGTCTCGGACGGTCATGATGATGATTTTGATTCGGTTGGTGATGTCCCGGAGGTGAAGCGGAGGCGGAGGAATCAGTATCGTCGGGAAGCCTGCGACCTGGAGGCGGATTGACATTGCCGTGAGAGTCAATGCCTTGGGTCCAAACAAAAACCTTGCCATATCCGAGGCATTCCTGCCCTGAAACCGCACATTTGTGGCATGTCGGCCATGAGCGGTCGCAGCGCAGGCGTCGGCGACGGCAGTTATGACACGGTTTTGTGTTGCTTGGCGGCATGCGCCAGGTGCTGACACAGCAGCTTGACAGGTCTTGTGCTGGTGTTTTGTCCTAGGATTTCACTAGGTCCAGGTCGTGCTCGAGCTCTTGGGGCGGGCGAGACAGCGGTTTGGGTGTAACGAGCGGGTCGTTACAAAAGGTTCATGATGGACACTGAGACAAAGAGGTTTGAGTCAATGTACTCGACGTACGGGGCGCAAGGCGGGGGTTATAAAAGTAAGACGAGTAGGTAATGATGATGATGATGAATAAAAAAAGGTTGTGACGGAAGAGAAAAGTAATGTAATGGAGGGATGGAGCAGTTGGTAGGAATGTATGGTAGGTACCTTAGCTTTAAGGTACAGGTGTGATGGATGGTAAGTACTGGTGAGGTAAGGCGAGCGCAACCCAGTGAGTAGACAATGGAAGGTGGGAGGGAAGAGAATGGAGGGGTAAAGAGAAGGCGCAACACTCTCTATTAGTTGAATTCTGTCTAGAAGATTGAGCGACGGTCGGTACCGTTCCTCCCTCATAATGGACCGGTCTCACTACTACCTGACCCTACTAAGCAATTGGAGAACAATACGGATATCCAGCTGGGGGATTACTGTAGCGAAGCACGCAATCGCCGAAATAGATCATAATCCAGATCGAGCCTCGCCTCGGTATGGAAGTTTCTATGAATGAACCAGGTTAGATTTTGTCTAGAAGCCTGGGTGAATGCGCTGAATGACCAGGATCTCTACAGAGGTACGATACAGCCCAGCAAGGTATAGTCTATAGTGCTAAAGCAGATCTCATGACTCGGTTCCAATCAAAGGCGGCAATAGTGTCCAGCATCTTGAGTAGTATGTAATTGTATAAGTCACCCCATAGATATCAGATTACAGCATATACCCCCAATGAATCCAATGCTCGCCTTACCTTACCTTGCCTTGTCTACTCTTCTCCTCTTGTTCAATTCTCTTCTCTTCTAGCCAAAGCCCCACGTTTACCAGCCCAATCCCCCGACTAAAGCCGATGGCAACGCTCACCCGAAAGGGCAAGGAAACGACATATCGTGCAGCCGAACCTCCGGGACCTGCATCATGGAACTTCCATCAGAGTCGGCAGAAAGCTTGTCAGTCCTGGGTCCAGATGGGACCGTCCAGCCAGAGGTGACACAACCACCCAATTGGGAAATCAGCTCTTCTTTTTCTTTTCTTCCATGACCTTGTTTTTTGCTTCCATTGTGAGGGGAACCCTGATGCTTTTTTCTTTCTTTTCCTTCTTTTCTTCTATGCGTTGGAGATCGTGATGGAGTTCACCGTCCACGGAGCTTATCAACCGCCATGGCACACACTATACTAGCGATCCGCATGCAACCTTGACCAGGTATTTTGCTGCTACTGCTACCGAAATATCTGTAGCATGTGTTGGTCTTGATCTGGCTCCTTCTTTTCTTTGTAGCCTTAGCATCTGACTAACTTAGACGACAGGGACTGCCCACTGTAATTGTCGTTTAGTCATGCTGCTAAGGATTCATCTTGGCATGACCGGTCTGGCCCTAACAAAGATCCATATATTTATGCTCTCCAACCATCTCCAACTAACTCGCCTGACATGCCGGTTCCCCTCTAGGAGGATCCTCTTGAGCTAGTCTGGGTCTGTTTGATCGGAGAAACCTTGGCGTCTCCTCATGAGGCTCCTCCCACCCTCTCAACAACTCCACCAAGAAATTATCATGATGGACCTTCACGATAGTTTAGATTTCTTCACCTTGCTCACCGTACTTGTTTCCCCTCAGTAATCCATTCCATGGGTCAAATTGCATGAATTGGCGGGGGTATGCTTCCTAAAGTGGGATTCAAGCAAGCCATAAACTTGAACTAGATATTCGATAGTGCAACGCAATGCATTGGTCTGATCACTATGCTGTGTCACGGCCAATTCCGTTAAATCATCCTAACCCACTCAACATAACATCGTGTCGGTCCCTTAAAACCTGGCATATGAGTCCACAATCTGGGGCCATAGGGCAGCTCCGAACCTAAAAGCGGAGCAAAAGATCGACTGACGCAAGGAGGCTGATAGCAGTAATAATTGAAGCAACGCTCATAAATTCTGGCTTTTCATATCTCGTTCTAATCTCTGCCTTGCGGCATCTCTAGTATCGTTGGTGCCTCACCGAGCTGCCAGCCAGCGTCGGTGCTCTATCCTGATACCCATTTTCTGGCTGGCTGACAACTCTCGAGGCTACATTATTTTTTCATCATAGCTTTTCGGACTGTAGCTGACGTGTTCAGCCCCAATTGTCTAGTCCTTCCTCTCTTCGGTGACCCGAAGCTGTTCCTCTCTTCGTCGACCTTCTATTCGATCGTCTTTCACCGGTGTTCTCATGACCCTCACCGTCAACGTTATGATGTTGTCATCTGCTCGCTCGCCACGTTGTGAATGCTGTTGACTACGTCAGTATATGAAAACAGTGAGGCTCACTGATAGGAACTCACCTGATATCTTCACGGTCATCGGATTCAGCCGGGCCGTTTGTAGGTCCAGAGCTGACGACGACGTTTCCACCCTCATCACCACCCGCCTTGATTTCTGTCAAAGCAGCCTTCGCCTTCTTCTTTCCGTTTCGAAGATCGCTCAGGTGCTCGAAATATCCTTCGGGAACTTCTGTGACATATTTTCCACAGAAGACACCGACTTCAAAGTCCTCGACTTTGCTTGTGGTCTCGGCAGCCTCCATACAAGCAGCCTTCAGTCCGTCCTTGCCTTCAAGGTCCTGGAAGATGACCTCGTCGGCACCAATATAGTCAGCGATCTCCTGGTTTGTTCGACCGTGAGCAACAAGGTCTTTGGAATTGTTAGTAACATAGCAAATCGAAATGGATCAGGGAGACCTACCAACTGGGTCCGCAAGATCGATACCATACTTCAAAACTATTAGCAGCATTCACAAACGCAACATTGAGATAAACATACGATATGAGGGTGTATGCACTCGGGAGAGGCGGAGACAAAGATAACCTTGACAGCACCGGCTTCCCTTGCCATTTGGACAATTTGTCGTGACGTAGCTGGTATTTAGGTCAGTATTAGATTGCGACACGGAATAGGTTTTGCTTACTGCCACGGACGACACTGTCATCCACGAGGATCAAATTCTTTCCGCGGAATTCAGAGTCGATGGGTGAAAGCTTTCTGCGGACACTCTTCATTCGCAGAGCTTGGTTGGGGAGAATGAAAGTTCGCTGGACGTATCGGTTCTTGATAAGAGCAGTGACATATGGCTTGCCAAGCTTCTCAGCTAGTGTAGCAGCGGCAATGTTACTTGTCTAAAGAGCAGTTAGTTTCGTGATATATGACTAAAAATGCCGTCACTCAGCATACCTCGGGCACTGGGATAACTAGAAGGCATGTTAGCGTAGTTCAGTGTAAAAGAACGTATGTATGCAACATACCAGCATCGATCTCTTGAACGCCCTTCTCTCCGAGCACCTCACGAATCTTCTTGGCCAGCTTCTCTCCCATGTTCTGTCGGCTGCGGTAGACAGAGATACCGTCCATGGTCGAATCGGGACGAGCAACGTAAACGAATTCGAAGCAATCGGGGGTGTAGGGCTTGTCGTTGATGATCTGGCGGAACTTGGGAGAGCAGCCCTTTTGCAAGAAGCAGGCCTGACCAGGGAGAATGTCGATAATGTCGTCGAAACCGAGCTGCTTCAAGACAACAGACTCGGAAGCGAACATGTAGTCCTTGGTACCGGGGAGAGTGGCGGAGGGTCGAGAACCCATGACAAGAGGACGGATGCCGTTGGCGTCACTATTTAGAATTAGACTTTGAACGTTGTCGTGAACTATCGGCATAACTCACCGGAAAGCGAGGATACCGAAACCAGCAATCATGGCAGTGCAGGCGAAAGCACCCTGGCACTTAGCGTAGACATCGCTGAGAGCAGTGAAGATATCTTCAGAGTTGGCGCGAGTCTTGCCGAGTTGCTGGAGTCCGTGGGCGAAGATGTTGAGGCTATTGGTACATATCAGCTATCGTTGTTCAAGCAAGTGCGAGCTGCGATTACGCACAGGAGTTCTGAGTCGGAGTCGGAGTTGACGTGTCGGTGGGCCTCCTCATCGAGGAACTTTCGCAGGTATTCGGTGTTGACGAGGTTGCCGTTGACGCTCATGGAGATACCGAATGGTGCGTTGACGTAAAAAGGCTGAGCCTCGGAGCTGTGCCACTGTTAGTTGTGCACACATCATGTTTGCTGTAACACATACGCAGAGGCGGTTCCCATGGTAGGGTAGCGGACGTGACCCAGGCCTTTGTAAAGTTAGCTTTTGTATCATCTGTGTATCGCAATGTCATACCCATGTAGCCGGGAAGATGCTCAAGGCGTCGGCCATCAGCAAAGACCTTGCTGGCCATTCCCAGACCCTTACATTGGGAAACTCTTCCGCCTCCCTGGCAAACAGCGATACCTGCAGCATCTTGTCCACGCTATTCCAATTATCAGCATTGGTTCCTCCTATGACCGATATTCGCGATTCGGTCTGTAATTTGTTTGCGATCGGTGACTAACATGTTGGAGGTAATACAAAGACTCGTGCAAATCGATGGCGGCGGAAGTGGCCTCCTGGTCACCCAGCTGTATACGCAGTCAGCACATGTTTGCATGCAATGTTTCATTGTTCGTTGCTCTTTTGGTAGGGCACTTCCGTCTCAAGTCCGAGCACGGGCAAGGGTCTCTTTCTGAGCGCGGGGGAGGGGCAATATTTTGTAAAGAGAAGGAACTCGAGACTGACCAAAATAGCCGAAACACCACACATGTTGAATAAAGTGTCACGTCGAGGTCGTGGAGAGGTTGAAGAATCAAACAATCGAGTGTATCTACACTCAGTCTAAGCTCTTGACTTGTATCAGAATGTGTAACCTCTAGAAAATTTTTCTAAAACGGTCGCGACGATATCGGTCATTTTTTTGGCGACCACAAATTCCTTCCCAGGCGGGGTATTGGTCAAGGCGGGCCGGAGAATGATCCGCAGTGGTGGGGTGTCCCCCAAATGTGCCTTGCTTTAGTGGACTCTCCCGTTATAAATCAGTGGTCCGTCAAACCCGGACATCAAACCCCATTTCGAGTATCTGTTCGACTTTTCTTTATTCTGGCATCAACATTGCCATTTACTGAAGATTTCTTGTTGTTCTTACTTAGTCTCTTCAAATTAAGCTAAAAGTAAGGGTTCAAACGATTGGTTGCTTGCAACAGGTTTGAACTACTAATGACAACATATAGAGGTCAACGTGTATAAGTAAAAATCCAAAGTACAAGTCCAGAGGGCATATCTGCCCAGCAACAGATAACAAATTATGCCCAAAATGTCCAACAGCGTCATTAATACCGCATCTACACGTTTTTCATGTCAACTGACTCTTCTTGTGTTGCATACACTAACTAGTATCTACGAATCAAACTTTACTGACAGTCATTGAAATGAAGTCGTGAAAAACGGGTGGGTCTCCTTTCAATACCACTTATACATTGTTTTACTTGGTAAAGATCTTCTGAAGTTGCCTATCTGTCACTGTTCAACTCAGACATAAAGTGAGGTTATTAGCTTTATAGAAATGAGAGCAAACTTCGAAGAAAAACTGTTAAACAAATTTGCAGAGTCACCGGTTCAAAGCGCGTCAGTGCGAAGAGGGGACGGTAAAGAGCCCACATGACTAGGATTCACAGAAAACTTCAAATGCCGATTCCACCGCTGAAGTACGTATCCTTATTTTGGTTCAGCAGAGAAAACTCTTTCCAGTTTCATCTCATTTCAGACCTTGGTTGTTCTATACAGTCCGAATATGTGTCTGACTGTACAAGGTAGTAATAAGTTCTTAAACATCCAGGATGGATCAAATACAAAAAGGAGTAAGAGAGTTATACGTAGGTAGAATAATTCTATGTGACCCTGTATGTATTTATGAGCCTGTGCTGCCTGTTTATTGAAGATAGATATAAGAGCTAGGTTGTGAATGAGCCATAAGATCCATGATAGGTTAGCTGCCAAGTTTACTACGATGTGCCTTGGATATCCCGATTATCGTAATACTGGTTGGCCAGTGCATAGAGTTGTGTATGACGCAATACATGGTCGCCAAAAACACTATAGAAATCCGCGACAGACTCCTCTCCGGTTCCCCTTGACAGACCTTCGCTGAGTAGGAAAACACTATAGCCCTTCAACCTTGAAGACTATATATACTCAGCCCACAGATAATCATTCAACAAATGAGGAATCACCTCATAAGCCCCGTTGGCTCAGTGGTAAAGCGTATCACTAGTAATGATAAGATCACTGGTTCGATTCCAGTACGGGGCACGTGATTCAATCAATTCAGCTTTTTGCCTGTTTGCGCTCTGTATCTTCAACACGTATCGACTACGATGCTCTTCTTGGTGTTGTGATGATCCTTTTTTGTGTGGTTGTTGCCTGATTTGATATCTGCATGTGGCAGTACAGAAACTCCTGTGCTGCACCCTCGTGTTCGGTCGGAGGAACAACTCAAAAGGTAGCGTTCACTTCTGTTCCAAGTAGGCAATATTAAGACAAGGCTAAACAAGCATTATGCTAGTATCTCATGTGATGATCACTGCTGCAACCTCTCATATAGTATATAATTACCCCGCAAAATACCAAGAAATTATGTATCAGATCTCTTCACCGCGTAAATGACATGCAGCCTTACGCATGCACGAAACAAAAAGAGTCGTCAGCAGCTGCTGATCTGTTTCACCGTTCGCCGAAGAGATCATGAAGTTTGGATGCACAAAGGGCCCTGATTGACGTCATGCTGCATTAACCTTAAGTCGTTTAAGCGCTCGTGCCGTTCCGCCCCAGAGTTACACAGGTCTCAAAAGATAATGCGCGTCAGCACTTCTCGTTCAGAGAGATGCGCAAAAAGAAATGAACACCAGATAACTGATGCTCGAAGAAATAGTTGCCCCGTACTGGAATCGAACCAGTGATCTTATCATTACTAGTGATACGCTTTACCACTGAGCCAACGGGGCTTGTTGAGAGACCTATCAATCAAGTTCTAAGAGGCATTTGCGCCGGTGAACGGAGTCTTACGCAAACAAAACAGAGCTGATAGCAACAAGTGATGTCCAGGAAGAGGTTCTTTGTTAGTTGGTCACGAGGAATGTGCACTTCCCTATTCATCACGGTAAGACAAAGGGAGAAAAAAAAGTAAAGTGATCCAAAGAACAATGTGTTCATGTATTTCGTCATCCGGCAAATAGCTCGGCATACGATATGTATCCAGCGAAAAGAAAATAAATTTACATCATCATCATCATAAATAAGACTCCATACCATGTTCAAAATCAGAAGTGTTTCGTCTCATCAGCACCCTTTGCCACATCTCCTCCCGTCGCATTCTCTTCGTCGTAAGAAGGAGTTCTAGAGTTGTATGCAACTCGGACTTCATCAGCCTCATCACCAACTTCCATCCATCGGTCGCTGGTGGCGGGGATGGGTGAGAGTTTGCACAAGAGATAGTAGACGATCATAGAGACTCCGAAACCGCAGAAGTAGTTGAGCTGGTAAACGTGGACGGCACCGATGGGAACGTTCTTTGCACCGACAGCATCGGCGAAACCAACAACGTTGATGAGAATACCGCAGATATAAGCAACGTAACCGCGCCAGTTGAAACCAGCGGTGTAGTAGTAAGGACCTTCCTTGCGAGCGTCGTAGAGTTCCTTGACCTCGATGTATCCCTTGCGGACAATGTAGTAGTCGCAGACCATGACACCAGCGATGGAGCTGAGGAACACACTGTAGGCGGAAAGGTAGGTAGTGAACTGGTTGCTATCCTTGAGGAGTTGCCAGGGGCAGATCATGAGACCGAGAGAGGCGCAAATGTAACTTCCACGTCGAATGTTGATCCAGCGAGGAAGAAGAGCAGTCAAATCGTTACCCGCTGAAACACTGTTCGCGGCGATGTTGGTTCCGAGCTGAGCTAGGGCGAAAGCTGAAGCAATGAAAAAGACACCGAAGCGCTCAGCAGAGCTTCCATCGTTGATGAACTCATCGAGCAAGTCGAGAGGGTTCCAGATAGCTCGGTCATACAATGTGGTCGAAGCGGAGGAAACGATGATACCGATGAAGGAAGTGACGGCGAAACCCATGGGGATGGTGATGATCTGGGGAAGAATAGCGTCCTTGGGCTTTTGCGCAAATCGGGAGAAATCACTGGCGTTGACGATGAGGGTGGCAAAGTTGGAGATCGAAGACATGATACCCTTGACAATCTCCCAAGCCAAGTCACTGCCGTGAACAGTGTTACCCTGCTTGATGATGGGACCGATACCACCGGCACGCGAAATCGTCCAGGCGAGGAAGGTAATTCCAGCAACGGGAACGACGTAAGCCTTGACGGTGAAGAGATGTCGGACCTTGTGGACAGGGAACCAGAGAGCGGGAAGAGAGCAAAGCCAAAAGATGAAGAAGGAAACAAAGTGAGGAGTGTCTGTGCCAGAATCCGCATCGAAAGTGTTGGGGACGTTTTCCCACGACTTCCAGATAGAACGGATCATGAGATAGACACAGTTTCCACCAATGTAAGCTTGAACTCCATACCAGACACAGGCTATTCAGTGTTAGCAACGCACCGCATAATTGGGGAGAATCGAGACATACCCATAGCAGCTCGGTTCAGAACAGGCCACAGTCCACCCCAGATACCAAAAGCGCTTCTGTTGATAACAGGGAAACTGATGTGGTAGATAGCACCAGGTCGCGCATTGGTAGCGACAAAAAGACCAGTGATACTGTAACCAATCCAGACACAGAGCCATGCCTGCCACCATGAAAGTCCGTTGACAATCATGGCTGAGGAAATCATCCAAGTGTTGATATTGAAAGAATCGGCGATCCAGAAACCGACAAAGTTCCAAGGACCCCATTGTCGGCGCTCCTTCTCAACCGGGGCGAGATCATGGTTCGTAAGCTGTGTGAGATTATTAGTATAGTTCCGCTATCGTCGGTCGCGTCGCAATATAAGTTCTGGGCAGAGTCTTATAAAACTTTGTGAGGCTTTCGTACCATAAGCTGTGTGCTTGTCAAGCCAGGCTCAGCTGGGACGCTGATCTTGTCGGACAAGACCTTGAATCTTGATCTGGTCTCCATGATGTCGATGTGTGTATAGAAACGATGAAGAATAGCAAAAAGTCAAGAAACTGAGGTAACTTAAAAGCAATTGGCTTTCTGTATCGTTACTCAAGCCTTGGAGGGGCTATGACGTGCAGGTGACAACGCGGACTAGGATCAAATCCAAGGTGAAGAAGAGGATGATGATGATGACAGTAGTAATAGGAATAGGTAGATGGACTAATTAGGATAGAATAGTAGGAGAGAACCGACCGGATCTTCTCCACCACGTTCTTGTCTTGGAAAACGCGGTCGTCGAGGGTGACGGGCGAGCTGGTATTTATGGTTTGATGATTGACATTTCCCCATATAAGTCCGAGGTTCCTGTATGAAGGACTAAGGTCCACCAACAGCTGGTGTCTAGGATGTACTCCTTGGAGTGTCTGGGCAGAATGCGGTTATCAGCAGCCACTATCTCAGCATGATCGTCATCCCCAGACCCGACCGTTGCTACTGTAGATAACTAGCCGACTGTTATGTATGTACATTGGGAGGGTGTACCTGTACCGGGATGGGTTTGCCGTGGCTACATTGTCCGTGGTAGGTTTAGCTGAAGGATAAGCACTTTTGCATCTCCGGTAGTTGAGATGTTGTTTTTATCTGGTGCACACTTGACTTTTCTCTCCCATGCTCACAGCATCGTCATCCTCAAAGGTTCCAAGTATCTTCAGTTCAACATGATTCATTCATCTACATCCTCCTCCAGTTTACCAAGGCACCAAGGATAGGTACATGCGCTTCTGTCGGCACAGAATAGCACGTTGCGGAGAGGTGAGTCGAGTTACAAGGGACCCAGGTCCTCTTTTAGTGGGTGCCCCCACATGCAAGACTCTAAATCCATGGAGCAAATGCTTGGTATCACCGTATGAGTGGCTGCGACAGCGACTTTCGGCTCACGTTGACGTAGACGGTAAGACGTTTCCCCGACATCGCTTTCCTTTTTTAGGAAATTATGACCCAGAGAAAAAGAATCCTTTTTGCTCACTTGTAAAAAATGAATGGAGATACAATTGGGTTCCTGAGGGCAGTCGTATTGAACGCATAGGTACGGCTGGGCTTGGAAATGCCCTGCAGATGGCTACTTTCCATTTACTTATCAAAGGCTTGAGCCATGCCACAAGAGGGGCGATTACCCCGGGCGGATATAAACGAGACCCTACGATTGGTCAAGATAGCTTCCTTATCACCGCAGCGATGCGATTGAAGATACCGGTACCTACGCCTACGACTCAATTGAGCTTAGTCGCCTTCTGCAGAATAAATCTGTTACTCGATCTCATCGAGTCAACCCTTTCGCTTAGACCCAAATTCACTCCAACTAGGAGCTATCTGCCCTATCATGTCTATCAACAACCTCATCTTAGATCAAGTAGTCACTGAAATACTATCTCGTTGTCAACAGCTTAGGCAATTCATTGCTATGTACTCGGTTTTTATCCGAAACCAACTAGCTACGTACAGTACAGTATACGTCGCCTGATCTCTTTCCTCCCCTCTTGCGCAATCTAGAGTTACATCCAATCCTTGATATCCAGGATCAATCATATCCATCGTATCGTATCGGCGCGAGAAAGTGGGAGTGGGAGTGAACCCCTAGACCCATAGCAGCGGCTCGCCATGGCTTTCGGCTTGAGACACTCGTTCGCCGTTTTCACAGCCAACTTTCCTGAAACGATCATGCCTCCGCATCTAAAAATGCCGAATGCTACATGCTATCTCAAGCATTGTCCACCAATCTGTCATAAAAACCACTTCTCTCAACTACTCGACTGACATAACGCAAGCTGCTGCAGGTCTCATGTCGGTATATCCGTCGATTCTCAAATAACACCGAGAACATCACGGCACTGAAACAGATCTACCAAAACTTTCGGGTCGTATGCTGGCATAGAATCTTTCTGTTTCTCTTGACCGGGGAGATGGAAACTCCCCGCCTGTCGATGCAGCATTTGCAGTTTTTTACATTGGAATCTTATATGTAATTCAATGGGTCGTGATGCGCAACTATTACTTGAAAAACCCACCCAAATTTGTCACGGGGGAGCTGCATTGAAGCCTTCACAGCGTTGGCAGTGTATTTCATAGACTCACAAATTTCGGATTGGTCATTTGTCTGGTCGTATCGGCCCGCAAACCCAACTCTACGGATGGGTCATAACAAACAAAGACTCATACGATGATGGGTTTTCGCGGCAAAAGAGAGGTGAGATGCCGAATTATATCCGTAATCTGATCTAGAGCCCATAAGCTTAAACCGTTGTATTCCATTGCTTAAGAATGGGACGTTTGCTGTCATGTCAAATTTTGTTTGGAACAGAATGCTTGGACCTTCGCCTATTTCGTACCCTAGAAGCGAACAGCACGACACTCGAGAGAATGACTACACCGACAATCGATAATCCGATACAGCGGGTAATTCTCAAGCACAGCATTGTGCTTGTGTCAAAACATTAATGGATGTAAAGACAAATAATCATCTCCGGTTTTCCTATTTCCAAGTTTAGGGTAAGCGATACTAAAGTGGGTTGCTTTCACGACCTTCACTTTTCAACGTATACGGTTTCTCTCGCAGAAGAAGTATCAAACTATTACCTGAGTTAATGCAGAGCGTTTATTGAAGGGTTGAGTGAAAAGTAGCGGCTCAATGGGAATCAATTGATAGAAAGCCAGCACAAGAAGAGGCTGTTTGAACTTGAGCACAGATGCTGCCCATCACGGCCAAGCAACTAATTACCCCGTAGTGGACAGGGCCAATATGGCTCCTTGTTTTGATAAGTCATAGTAACGTTTGACTTATCCATAACAACAGAAAAAACAACAGAGGAAAGGTAGGAATAAATGCCCATCTTAACAAGTGGTCGTTTAATATTCTGAGGCTCTGCTGGCGTCATTGCTCGGCGAGGAATGTTCTAAGAAGGAAAAAAAGGGGTCCAGACAAAAACAAAAGGAAAGCACGTGAATGGACCAACGACTCCTTCCTTCCTGCCCCGCGATTCGAGAAAACACTGCATACAGGAGAGCCGCTAGCGAATTTGTACGGTAACTGGAAACTTGAATTACTGGAAACGTACGAGAGATCTTGTAGTACAGGAAGTAGATTCTAGTTCATCTCTGTGTGAATAAGAGCAAAGTGTCGAGTTGAAGCATCAACTTTCATACCTGGGATGTACCTTCCTTGACTTCCAGGTCGCTCTTGATATCAACAAGACCCACTCTTTTGTTTGTCTCCCCCACCATCGTCACCAATTCCGCTTCTTTCTCCCCGCCATCCTCAACTTTTTCATCACATCTAATTCTAAAACACACCAAAAGTCCTTGATCCGCAATCATGGAGGACCAGTTGGTGCAGCTTCTCTCCAATACCCAACTGCCCGACCAGGGTCCCAGACAACAGGCCGAAATCGAGCTGAAGCGCGCCCGAACGAATCCCGCCTTTCCTTTGTCCCTCGCAAACATCGCTGCCCATACATCGATTGAAACAAACATCCGCCAGTCTGCTCTCACCAACCTGAGACTCTTTATTGAGAACAACTGGAGCACTGATGAGCTTGACGATGAGCCTCAGATCCCCATCTCCGACCAGGCCAGGGGCCAGCTGAAGCAGGTCCTGCTCGACTTGGTTCTGAGTCCCGAGGAGGATCGCAAAGTCAAGATCTCTGCCAGTTACGCAGTCGGAAAGATCGCCATTCACGACTTTCCCGAGAAGTGGCCCAACCTGCTTCCTTCGTTATTGTCCGTCGTTCCCGCTGGCACCGACGCCCAGCTTCATGGCGCTTTGAGAACACTCAACGACATAATTGAGGAGAGTTTGAGCGAGGACCAATTCTTCTCCATGGCCCCGGATATCGCCAAGGCCCTTGCAGAAGTCACTTTCAACGAGAACCGAAAGCCCATGCACCGAGCACTCGCCATTTCCATTCTCCGCGGATGCTTCGATCTTCTTAACATGATCAAGGAGGACCACGGTAAGGAGGTCCGCTCATTTGCTGATGGTCTCCTGCAACAATGGAACCCCTTCTTCATCACTGTGATGAAGAGCCCTCTCCCCGAGGTTAGCCTCGCAGACGGCGTTCAGCCCGATTCCTGGAGCCACATTATCGCACTTAAGCTCCAGGTTGTGAAGACGCTCATTAGAATCCGACGCGTTTTCCCTAACCTGCTGGTTTCTCAGAGCACTGTGTTTTTCAGCGCAGTGTGGGAGGAGCTCTCCAAGCTGCAAGGCCCCCACGAACAGTTGTACATCAAGCAAGATGCTCAGGGCCGCCTAGAGGACTCGGACAACCTTCCTTATACGCTGGACTTCCTTATTCTGGAGGAGCTTGACTTCCTGAACCAGTGCTTCAGGGCCCCACCAGTACAGGCCGAGCTGGATGGTCACCTCAACGCCCATCCTTCTGCAGCGCAAGTTCCTTGGATGAAGGAGATCATGAACATGCTCATTGGTTATTCTCGCGTCACTCGAGAAGAGGAGGAACTGTGGGATATTGACTGCTCCCTGTACCTTGCCGAGGAGACTTCCGTGACTGCTAACTACACTGCACGGACTGCTGCCGGCGACTTGTTGATCAAGATGGGAGAGTGGTTCGACCAAAAGACCATAGAGGGTCTCTTTGGACAGACACAGCCACTTTTCGACAACGAGGGCTCTGACTGGCGTCACCAAGAGGCGGCACTCTACCTCTTTGTAATGCTGGCTAGTGATTTCCAAGACATGAACAAGCCAATTCCCGAGGAAGTTGCCCATGCCTATCTTGTGCTGGTCGACTACGCAATCAACCGAGCTGAAGAGCCTCTCCTCCGAGCCCGAGGCTACCTCGTGGCTGGTATGCTTTGCCGAGCCTACCAAACTCCCGTTGAGCTGTTGGATCGTATGATTGCCTCAATTACCCATGAGAATTCAGAGGTCGTCCAAGTCGCTTGCATCAAGGCCCTCGAGGGACTGATCAACCATGGCCAGGTGTCTGATGACAAGCAAGTTCCTGTCATCAATGCCATTCAGAGCTACATGAATGGGAAAGACCCCAGTGATATGGAGGATGCTGATGAACTTCTCGTCACCCTCTCCGAGTCTCTCCGTGCTGCTATTACCCTGAACACACGCATCGCCCTCTCCGACGAGGTCCAGTCCGTCGACCTCCTCTTCATGCTTGCCAAGCTCGGCGCTAGCAACTTTCAAGTAACGATGCTGATTTCTGAGGGCCTCGAGGACATTGTTACTGCTCTGTCGGATACCCCATCTTACACTGCTCTTTGCGGAAAGCTTCTGCCTACCTTGACTGGTGCCTTCGATGTTGCTAACCTCACTGAGGACAACCCTCTGGTTACCGTAAGTCATATCACGGAACCTCTTCAGAGCTATACTGATACCTTTTAGGTCGCCATCGAATTGCTGGCTATTCTTGCCGAAAACGGACCTGAGCCCCTGCCTGCAGGCTTTGTTGCAGCAACTTTCCCCAAGGTAAACCGTCTCCTTATGGAGTCTACAGAGGGTGAGGTTCTCCGACCAGGATCCGAGGTTGTGAAGTGGATGCTTCAGCACGACTACCAGCAGGTTCTTGCTTGGGAAGACTCCAACGGACGTTCTGGTCTAGAGGTTTGCCTGCACATCATCGACCGGCTCCTGGGTCCTTCTATCGAGGACAACTCGGCTTCCGAGGTTGGTGGTCTGGCTGCCGAGCTTGTCGAGAAGGCCGGTTCCGAGCGCCTTGGTCCTTTCCTGCCCCAGCTTCTCCAAGCTGTCGCCAACCGACTTGCTACCGCACAAGCTGCTGCCTTTATTCAGTCGCTCATTCTTGTTTTTGCCCGTCTCACCCTTTCTGGAGCCAGCGAGGTGGTCGAGTTCTTGAGCCAGATTCAGATCGACGGCAAGAGTGGTTTGCAGGTTGTCATGGCCAAGTGGCTAGAAAACTCTGTCAATTTTGCCGGATACGATGAAATTCGCCAAAAGTATGTTACAAACGAAACTATGTCTCGAACTTTACTGACAAGTGTAGCGTGATTGCCCTATCTAAGCTCTACTCCCTCAACGATTCTCGCCTGGCACAAACTCAGGTCAAGGGTGACCTGATCGTAGGCAACGACGATGGTCTTATCAAGACACGTTCACGTGCGAAGCAGAGTATGTTCCCAGCAACTCACGACCATTCAGCCACCACCTCCCACCTTGCCTCCACCTCCTACCTAGACACCCTCTACACCCATTTCAATGAAGCTCAAGACGCTAATCAACCAGCCATGGCACCAGACCCCGACCGGTACACCATCATTCCTGCTTCTCTTAAGATTGTCAAGGTCCTCATTGAGGAACTTCTCTCGGCATCTGGCCAACAGGCTGCTGCAAATGCGGCCGCTGCCGCCGTGGCATCCGCCAGCTTCGAGGACGAGAACGACGAGGAGGGCTGGGAAGATGACGATGATACTCTCGACCTGAGCCTGGGAACCACCAAGCATGATCTCATGTCCTTTGTTGAAGGTGGGCAGCGACAGCGTGATGACGAGACACAAAAGTACCTCACCGAGTTCTTCATCCGTTGCGCCCAGGAGAACACTGCCAACTTCCAGGAGTGGTATAACATGTTGACAGAAGAAGAGAAGGCGAAGCTCAACGAGGTTGCCAACTCAGCAGGACAATAGAAAAAGCCTGCGACTGCACCCCACGAGATGCCTAGTTCCTCCCGGCGACGTGAAATCCGGCGTGAAACCCGACGTGAATCTCGGCAACTTTCACGCCTAGCGGATTTGCTGGCCTTGGGCGAGGCTGAGCGACGTAGAGCCTTGGGATAGACCTTTGATTGTCAAAGCTGATATAATGGGTATCGGTAGGTATGATATTATGAATGGAAATGAAACGTAGATAGAATTAGAAACACCACACTGGAAGAGTCACATGGGAATGGAACAGTAGTAGATAATTAAACATTGTGATTTTTCCATTCTGCTACCGGTCAGAGTAGCCATTACTATCTAGAATGGTGGTGCACAGTTGCCTCAAATTATGTCACCTCCAAAACCGCCGCCAAAGCCTCCTCCCCCGAAGGGCTGGTTGCCTCGTCCACTGCCAGGTCCTGGGAATCTGGGGTTGCCAACAGGGCCAGTAGGGTCCCATCGTGCGCCGGGCGGAGCTTGAGGATCATACCCTCCTTGTCGGTCGGGTCCCTGACCTCCAAACAACGGATCGTCAAAGGTGGGATGCATACCTGAGCCACCACCAGGTCGGGGCAACCCTCCACCAATGAACGAACCACGCAGGGGATCATTCGGACCAAGACCAGGTGGATTCAAGTCGTCGTGCCCAATGTTGAAAGGGGATCTCCCCGGCATTTGAAGTCCACCTCGCGGTGGTCTGTTCATCTCGTACTCGTCCTCAAAGCCTGGAGGGGGGAAGTCGCCGACGGGGTGAGGTCGAGGTCGAGCCATCTCTGGAAGTGGATTTGCCGGAGGTGGAGGCATATTTGGGTTTGGCACAGGATCGCCACGGAATGGACGGTTAGGATTCTGTGCTTCTTGAGCCCGACGTTCGGAATTTGCGTTGGCCTCTGCCTCAGCAGTCTCTACATATCCTTCACTTTGCAGTTTGGGAATGAGCTTTTGAACAATGTTAACCTTTAGGTCATGGAGGAAATCTATCAGATTGAGTCAGTACATGCTTCGAGAGGGGTCGTTTAAAATGCTAACGTACCAGCAATAGCTTGCTCTGACGTGAATACGCCTCGAAGCTTATCGACGAGATCGCTTCGATCTTCTTCGTTATCATTCATTGTGATGCGAATAGGGAGTTTCTTAGAATCCACAACTTCGCTGATAGATCGTTCAAAACGACGAATGTTGTCATCTCCCACAGCTAATCCGCGAACCTCAACTTTCTTGCCCATACGATCAACGCGGAAACTGAAAGTCATGGCAGACTGTTTGTGAGAATACACAAAACTGTAGGAGCCAAAGCCCGAGTTCCATTGTGGCGGCAGGCGAGGAGCAAGTGACTCGCACTCAGCTATTGGTCGGGTGTGAGCTAAATCATGATGCTGCGAGGGACAAGTGAACTTACAAAGCTTCTTATCCTCATCAAAGCCCTGGAGCTTAAATCCAAGAGCGGAAAGGTAAGAGTGATTGAGTAGAGCAATGACTTCGTACGAAGACGCAAGATCTGATGAATCGTCGTTTGGGGGATGTGTAGGAAGGGCATTTGCCATGCCGCCTAGGATAGCGGCAACACTGAGAGGTTCTGACATGATGGGATGTTGTTGATGAGTGGAGTTATCAGGTAGTGGAGAAAGATGGAGGTCGAAGTTAAGAGGATGGGAAAGGTGCGTCATGAAATAGTTGCCTCTCAGCCCTATATGTGGATCTTAGGCTTTCTTTCGCGGGGCAGCGATTGCTTATACTTACATGCATTGGGCGAGACCGTTACGCAAAGTTAGACCCAACCAGTGTCTAGCTCTGATGCCTAGAGTGCCTAAACATTCTGAAGGTAGATTTCGCCCTTGAGTTAAGTTTGGATGATGTAATGGGCTTTAGTATGCCGCCTTTATAGCTTGACTTTATGCTGTGTCCGTAAGATCAGATAAGTCATGATACTGCGCAAGAGAACATTTGTCTCCCATATTATGTCACCATGATAAGTATCATTACAGAGTCATAGATATGGTACATATAGAACTCTGCTTAGGCATCTAATGTTAGGCATCTTCATGATCATGAACCTACCTCAGTATGAGTATATCTCATGACGACACTGTCACGTGATATCGCGTTCCACTCAACGCGTCCCCCACGTCCTCCAAACCACCGATTCTTCACCATCACCACCGCCCATCAACCCTTACCCACCATGAATAACGGCCTTGCAGTCCCTCCCGCCGCAGCTTCCCACCTCATTTCCTCCTTTACAACCTTCCTAACCCTCACCATCCACACCCTTCTCTACCACCGCGGTCTTTATCCTCCAACTACCTTCCTCACCGCACGCGCCCTCAACCTCCCTGTCCACCAGTCCCGCCATCCCGGTCTCTGCACATGGATAAACGATGCTATCGCTTCTCTATCAGTACAGCTACGGAAGGGTACGGTGAAACGGGTAGCAATTGTCATGCATGCTGCACATACGTTTGACGTGCTTGAGCGATGGGTGTTTGATGTAGAGGCTTTCCCCGGCGGATGGGGTGATAGGGACCAAATGACTTATAACCCTGCTTTGGTAGAGGGTGTGGACGAGGAGAGTGGTGTAAACTGGACGGATGTGAGTCAGGCTCTCAGGGGGGCTCTTAGAAGGGTCTCGCATGAAGCTGAAAAGTTGTCTCCTTTGCCTGAAGGTAGCACTTTTACGCTTGCTGTTGAGCTACGTGATGAAGCCAATGCCCCAATAGGTGTAAGTGTAGATATCATCGTTCAAACATATCAGCTAACAGGCCCAGCAATCACAAGATTGGATTCCTTCCCAACCACATCTTCAACCACCAACAGACACCTCTCTAAGCCAGGGGTCGTCCCTTGGTGGACAAAGCACAACGCCACTTCGAGCCGTGAAAGCTGGCCCTCTCTTCTTCGAGTGCTGGATCGAGCAAAGCGACCCACAATCACCATATAATGCATAACGATACCCAAGTTTAGAACATAGATTATCGTCATCATGACATTTCATAACCTCTAATTCATCTTGTATACATGACATGAGTCCATTGTCCTGGTCCCAATTGCCAGACCCGAATTAGTCCGTGCCATACGACCCTGCTCCCTACTCCGACAAAGCACAGAGTCCGCCGCGTTATGTACAGCCCGGCCTTCACGGCATAATCAATTCCCTGACTCATTACCAACAGAATCCTTTTCAAACGCCCAAACAGCCTCCCAGAGGACAGCAGCGCCTACTCTGTCGTCCCCTTCAACGCCGCGCGCAGACTAACCATCTCGCGCTTGAGTCGCGCGTTCTCCTTCTTCATCCTTGCTGTCTCATCGCTTTGATCGCGCAGCCGAACCATAAGTTCTTCCTTTTCTTCTTTGCCTTTGCCCTTGAGAGCTTTGACGATCTTGCCAAGTTCGCCGTTGAACTTCTCGTATAGTAATTCGTTCTCTGCTACTGCCTCTTTGTATAATTGATCAATAGCCCGGACCTTGGCTTCAGCTGCCTTGACGGTAGTCTCCATATCGCGCTGGATCGCGGTGTGCTTCTCTTGAAGATCATGAATAGCAGCAGGAACTCGATCCTCCAGCTCTCGGACGGCAGCGGTCACTTGTCGTAAATCAACCGAGTTTGATCCTGGAGACTGTGCCTCGTTGAGGCGTGCCATCTCTTCGCCAATCTTGGATAGCTCGGATTTGAGAGCAGCATCCACGTCGTCAACGGCCTGCTTCTCTGTGTTGAGTCGTTCTCGAAGCTTTTGCGGTGATTGTAAGCGGAGTCTCTGGGTTCCACGTCTGGATGGGCTCGAGTTCGGGCGAGGGGGGGATTCGGCTCCTGGAGGCGCAGAACGGTAAGGGCGTAATGTTGGAATGTTGCTTGATGATAGTGTCTTGGAATGCCTGTGGATCTTCAGTGGTGAGGGTCGCCGAACTGTCTCATCGGACGGCTCTAAAGGACTTGGATCAAGAAGGCTAGGTTGAAGCATGTCCAAAACATTTTCCTTTTGTCTTGACACTCGCATCGTCTGGGATACTCCGGGACTAACTGGTATTCTAGACGGCGTTGTCTTAGGGCTTGTATTGAGTTTCTCCGATGTTTGCTTCGCTTCTTGAAGTGGCTGTGGTGATTCTTCGCCATCGTCGAGTGTAGTCGTTGCCATCAGGTTCTTTAAATCGGATAAGGAGCTGCGGCGCTTCTTCCTGGGCGACCGTGGGGTTGGCGGTGGTCGCTCCGTTTCTGGCTCTCCTATTGTTTCCAATAACCTATGGGAGCTTCCTGGTCTCTGTATCTCGTCGAAAGCCCCTGCTATGGGTGGACGATCCCTAGAACCTGGTCTCCGGGCCAACTTTTTGGGAATTGTGTTGTCATCGATAGACCTGGAGCGGCCTAATGACGCTTTGGATAAGCTGCTTGCTTCGCCTGTTGCGGGGTTTTTGTGCTTACTGAGTTGTCGCCATACTGATGAACGATCGTCTTTGCTATTCTGTCGTAACAGGGTATCGAATCCAAACTTGCGGCGTAGTGAGGAAGTGTTTGATGCCAACGAGGGGGTATATCCTTTGCCACGGATGGCCGAGTTAATTGACTCATAAGTTGAGCTATCCAGTCCAAAGCTGTGATTCAAGCTGGGCTCTTCAAAAATTCGATCGCAGTCTTCCACGAGACGATCGAGTAGATTGATGTAATTCGCGGCTGTTCCATCATACACGAGCAATTCCGCAAACGCCAGTGTCAGTGCTCCTCTGTCGCCATCATTGCCGCACCCGTCCAGCAGATCGGCCAAAAGCTTGATGAGGGCAGTGAAGGCACGGCGATTCTGAGGTGCCATATCGCCGAATAAGAAGTTGACAAAATCTGCAAAGTCGCCAGGCACTCGTTTATTAACACGTGCTTGCAGCGTATCCATAGATTTCATCGACATAACTGGGCTTATCTGATCGGCCCAAGCGATTCGAAGAAACTTTTCAAAAGCAACAAAAATGACCTCTGTACCTAGGTCAGCGGTCGCATCAAAGTCATAAGGGCTCTCGATGAGCCTGTTGTAAAGTTCGTTAACAGTCAGTTCGTCAACCACTGAGCGTTGCAGCAATGTCCGACCAATAATGAGACCTTTGCGGTTCTGCAGAGCGGCAACGTAACTAGTGAATGTCTGCTCCAAGCGCATCAATGGGTTTTCGGTACGGGTTTCCTCTTGAGATATGCCATCCTTGCCACCCTTTATTGAGCTGACAACGGATGCCTGACTGTTGTTTCGATGAATCGAAGGTACCTGCTTGTGCTTTGAGCTCACACTTGCGGTGTCTGAAAGATGAACGGAGCTACCGCCCCAGAAACTTGACAAAAGCTTCACAGGGGATGAAGCGAGGAATGACTTGGTCTTCTCGGCCCTGGTGTTGAGTAGGAGACCATGGAGAGTCTTAGAGTAGTATGAGACGAGCGGTGCTGTCAGTTGCATGTTGGAAATATTGTGTTGTGTACTCAAAAGTTGTATCACTATAGCTCATTAGCTTCTGATCTTAGTAGACTTGTGATGCTAGGACTCACCTCGTCGCGACATCGTAGGGAGGAAGTCTTCCAGAGCAACCTCATCCTGGAACTGCCTCCCGTTCAATCCCACTGTAAGCATAGATACTCGCTTCATGTCGTTGGTCGTCACGTTGACAACAATCTCAACGCCATAATGACCCACAGGCGCTCCTTTAGTGCCCCTATCATGATCGATGACCACTCGAATCGGGGCGGGCTCCTTGCGACCCTCGATAAGTTGGTCGGCGCCCTCCTGGAAAATGGCTGCGTGAAGGCCCAGGTTGCTATCCGGCATACGCGCTGACCGTAAAGTCCAGGTGGGGTCCTCTCGCTCTTTTTCTGAGAATCGAGCCTCAACTCTCGCCTTGACCACATCCTCTCCCCATTTCGAGGCTCTTGCTTCGTATATCTCTTGCAGAAGGAAGCATCGCGAGGTAACCGCTTTGCTGATTCTGTGCTCGCCTGGGTGAGCACCCCTCATCTCTTCCGTCGAAGTCATCCAAAAGAGTGTACCATCATCTGCTTCAGTAAATCGGACTTCGGCCAAGTCATGCCATCCAGTGAAAACAAACTCGTACGCGGCTGGGCCACCTGCGGCATTTGTCATCGACATAAGTAGCCCAGCTGCGGAGGGCTTCTCAATCTCGCGTAGGAGGTCCCGTCCTGTCATGGTTCCACTCATCTTCTTGAGGATGACCACACAGTCGGAGAAGAGGAGAAAGATACCGGATCTGTCTGACTGATTAAGCAATGGCTGAAAGGGAGGCGCCAATTCGGTAAAGTCAGCCGTTGCAATGAGGCGTCCTTGCGGTTCAAGGTTCAACGGCCAAGCTTCAACCATATTTCGAAGTCTATTGGTAACGTGAGGCTTGTCAGGTAAGGGCTCGTCCATTGAGCAGATATTTGTGATGATATCTCGCGCCTTTAGCATGGGCTGCAGAGCGGGGTGTGTCATTGGAATACATCCAACGATCTGGTCAATGAGCAAACTGTAGCGGGGAAGCCTTTGCACGGGCTCGATGAGTATAGAGCGGATCGTCTGCTCTCCAGCTTGAGCCACTCTCTGCCTGAAGCTCGACTGTTGATCGAGGAAGGAGTTGAGTAGCGTAGGGAAGTGCTGGCTAGCTTTAATATAATCCTGATAGCACGCAGTAAATTTGGGGAACCACTCCAAAAATAATCTGGCGATAGCCAAGGCGCCGCTTGGATCTTTGGTTCGGCCGATCTTTGAACCCATAAAGTTCATTGTCGGGGTTTCCATGTCTCGGATAGCCTCCTCTTCAGTGTCGTCGAGAATCCTGCGTAATTCCTCCATAAAAGCAGAATTGACCTGCAGAATGCCATCCGCTGAATTGGGAAAGAGTTTCTCCAACTCTTCTTCAGAAGGACTCAAGCTACCAGGCGCTCGCGCTTGAGCACCCTCGCGGAAGTCAGCCGCAACATTTGTCACCAACTCCCTCACTTTAGCCACATATCGTTCCTCAGTCTCCACGAGTTCTGTGAGTTTCATTCGCAGTTCCATTTTCTGGTCCTTGAGGAAAGATTTGCTCCGATTCAACGCAGTCGGTTTCGATGGTGCTCTTCGTAGGCGGCTGGTCGGTAGAAATACTGGTTCTCCAAAGAGCTTTATCAGAGGGGTGTATCCTCCATATTGTCGTAATGTCGGGTCTAAGATATCATCTTCGTCGTCGGGCACTTCTTCGAGATCGGCGGACTGAAGCGGAACGATAGCGCCCGGTGGAAGGACGACGTCCATATCTACATGGCTGATGTGTTGTGTCTGCAAAGCGTCTTGCAGCGTCTCGATGATGTCGGCCGTGTGGTCGCTCTGGACCATGTCTTTGACAATATCGGCGGCATGTTGCTCACCGAACAGCGCAGGTGCGCTACCGGGACGTCGACCTCGCGTAGGGTATAGGTTCTTAAGGTATATTTTGACGCATTCGGGTAGTTCTGTAAAATATTTGAAGAGCCCAAAGGCAAGGGCGCGGTAAACCTCATCTCCCTGAAACTCGCGGGGTAGGTGGTGGACTACGCTGTAAAATGGGGAATTGGGCGATATTGTTATTCGGGGAAAGCTTTGGAAGCCGGCGGGTGTGAAAACATGGACTTGTACTCGAGAGCTGTTGAGGGTATAGTTTGCGGTGGTCGAGGGCCCGTGGAAAAGCAGCAGAGGCAGATGGCCGAGTAGAGGATCGGCGGCGTGGTAAAGAGTAACACTATCTGACGACAGCGCCAGCTCTTCTGTAACGCGAACCATGGCGTCGGAGGAAGGGTGTGGCTTCTGGTCAGTTCAGTAATCTGCAGTGCAGTACGAAACGAAAGGTGTGTTGACGTTGACGATTTTGTCGGGCGGTCTCCAAGTTGGGCCACAGATGGAGAGCGATTCGACGAGAAGCGATTAATGGCCAAGCTTAAAGTAAAGTGCGGTAGCGGTACAGTAGCTTAGCGGCGCCCAACCTAGACGATGGATGATGAGACGAGACAAGAGTTTAATCCGTAAATCCAATATTAACGAGTCGCCTCCTCCCTCGTCACGGATACTCAGATTTGCGCATGCGGGCGGACAATCGAATCGAGGGGTTGACAAAGTGACGTTGTTTTGGAGATCGATCTCGGGCTGGGATTAGGACGAGACGAGCGAGATGGAGGTTTGAGCTTTGGCCCGTATCAGTAGTCGGTCGGGAGTCAACAAAGCCCAGCTCACTAGGGACCCAGCAAGACCCAGACCCAGTTCCAGTCCCAGACACCTCAGAGAGAGACAATGTCGGGGAGCGGGAACTCAAGCGAAAAAAGAAGGTGGGTCTAACCTGTTTCGAATGGAAAGTAAACACACTTCACCTCACCAGGATAAATCAACCACTAATTATTTACAGTAGTAATCGTGTACTGCATATTCCATATCGTACATGCGTCACACAGAGATAGAGTATCAATCATGTTGTGGTTCAGTAATCGATCAACAAAAGCACGTGACAGAAAACAACAAAACACCCCGAGATCAACATTGATCAACTGCCAAAAGAAGCTACCTCTTCAGCTGAAGCAGGGACTTTCCATGATGCGGGCTTGATCTAAAATAAGCTTGGTTATAGTAAACCCTTGCCCTGGCAACAAGAAACTTTAGCCCAACAACAGCAGCGGTCAAAGCCAAAAGTCAAACATGGGCAAACGAAAAAGTCAATGCCCTGCCCTGGATTGCCTAGGCGGGGACTAGCGGATGCTCCCTAGGTTCCAAGGCATTGACCGCTGAACTTACAGTGCCCACCCAATTTGCGGCACTTTTACTGGTGGACGCGACTGACGCGATCAGCTATTCCCGTACCACCTCAGACTTTCAGGTTTTGGACGATGAGATCCATCCAATTGCCAAGGAATTGCATGTTTAAAATGCCCTCAACTCATTTCCCATTTCACGTTATGCTATCTTATCGGATCATCAATACAAAAGAATGAAGTCATCGTCAGTGACAGCCCCCACTAAAGATAACAGGCTACTCTTCCTCAAAGGCTTGGATCACCTCCTCGGCACCTCGAACACCAGATCGAACAGCACCTTCCATATAACCTTTCCAGACCAACGATGTCTCGGTACCGACAAAATGAACTCTCCCATAAGCCTCACGCAGGGATTTGCCACTGTCGCTTGTTAGAGTTCCCGGCATCATGACTGGTGATGGCGCACCCCAGATCCAAGGCTGTTTGGTCCATTCTTGAACGATAACATTAACGGGTTCTGGCGCTTTGATGTCCACCGCGCTAAAGATACGCTTGAACTGGTTCGAGACGATCCTCTGCCGCTCTGCAGATGACCACTTGGACCACTCCCTGCCTCTATCACCGACGACAAAGCAAGTAATGCTATACTGTCCATCCTCTTCTGAGCATGTGTCTCTCGAGAAGTAAATGGGCCCAGTCTCGCTCTCTATGATGCCGCTTAGACCGGCTTCACGCCACCATGGCTTCTCAAAGACGAAGATAGTCTTGGAATAGTAGCCCAAGGCGGTGCTATCACTCAGTGTCTTTTTACTCGACGGCAGGGGTGGGTCAAATGTGATGGTTGAGTAGAGACATGTCGGCACTGACACAACGACCCTTTTTGCCCAGAAGTTTTGTCTCGGGTCGGCTGTTTCGACTATGGCGCCATTCGAGCCCTGTCTAATCTTTTTGACAGGGCAACGAAGTCTCACAGCTTTCTTCGGCAGCTTGGCAGCCAGCCGGATCGAAAACGTCTGATTTCCTATTCTCTGTTAACTAATGATCGGTCATAGGGTGGACTTTCGTACCTTGTCTGTTGCGCAGATACTGTCCTCCATCCTTCTTGTCAGAAGCCATGTTGTCCACGCCTGTACCGGCGCGGAAATAGTCCACCATGTACAGTGCGCTGACCTCATCAGGCCCTACACCTAGGAGAGCACTTGTAGCAGAATCAGCGACTGCTGGACCAAGTTCAGGCCCGAGGTACTTAGAGCCCAGCTGGCCAAAAGTCAACGAGTCCAGCATTTTTGCTTCAGGGTGGGCAGAAGGGTTCTCTGGATCGATCTCGTCAACCCACTGGTTCAATTTCTCCATGAACTCTTGGACAACTTCAGCTGCACCCGAAGGTAGAGGTAGAATTCCGTGCGGTAACTTGACAACCTTGCCATCTGATTCCTGGTGAAGATTAAACCCGGTGGCTCTCTGTTTGATCAGATCAAAGCCAAAGTCCTTGGCAAGTTTATGCATCTCGCTCTGGTTGGTGTCGTTCAGCCAAGCAGCACCAAGATCAACTTTACCTCCCAAGTGCGAAGCATCAACACTCAGAGTCTTGCCTCCGACTCTCTCACCCGCTTCAAGAACAACGACAGAATAACCGGCTTCGTGAATCTTGACTGCTGCACGAAGCCCGGAGAGGCCGGCACCGACGACAACGACGTCGACAGTCTCAGGTGTGTTTGATTCAGTAAGTGTCATTTTGGAATGAGTGAGACGACGTATGTAAAGAGTGAGAAGGGAAGTAGCGGATGTTTATGGCCAGAAGATGGTCTAGATATGGGGGCTACAATCCTTCTTCAGGCTATAATCTCACATGTTACATGTTGTACGCGGTTTCGTATTACACTAGTCTCATTCCTGATCTTGATGATTGCATTGTTGATCGCTGAGGTTATGCTTACATGCTGAGGAATCTTATCCTTGGCTTGGGGAACGACATATACCCTTGTTTAGCCGCATTCCGCTTAAACTTAGACTTCCCTGTAAATTATACGTACTGTGTTGAATAGTCACAGAATGTGATACAAAATATGATAGCTTGATCAGAGATTGTTGGTTATCCGAACTTTCAGCCTCCATGTTTCGTTTCACAGAGACTCCCGTCCGTCTTCACGTGGACCCACGCTCGGTTGGATTTAGCGCCACATCCCAGAATTCTGGACCTGGATTGTTTCATCAACATCCAACTTGAACCTTCCTCTAATCTTGTGTTCATAATCCTCCATCATAATTCTTTACACAAGAAACGATCGTCATCATGGCGAGCCAATCACGCGGTCTGCCTGTGCAACACAACACCTCATCAACCAATTACCGCCTTATCGAACTACCCCCAGATCTACAAAACATTCTTGAGGCTGAAGACGCCCCCGTGTAAGTCACATTTAATCTTTATATGATATATGAGCACCACGCTAACTTCTTTGTTTAGGCTTACGATGGAGTCTTCTGATACATCTGCTGTTATCAAAACACACAACAAGACATATGCGCTTCGCCAAAAGAATACTTCAAATGCACTGATGTTGCTCTCGCCTATGGAGTCGCCTACTGAAGATGAGCCGTTCGCTCAGGGCATCTCTATCATTTCTACTATCAAGGAGACTGTGGAATTGGATACTGTTCCCGAGAAGGCGAAAAGTGTACCAGGGAAAGGGAAGTGGCATGAGCGGTTCGGACGGAATAGATAGCCGGTTCCACGATGGTATGCGATGTGGAATCATCAGCCAGTGGCCTAGGAGGACATGGATTGGAAGGACAGTGGGATATCCGTTACTGAGAAGTCGTGATAGCCTTTCAGAGTTAATATCAGGCCGCTCCTGTAGACAAAGGCTGTTGGCTGATTGGCTGTTAGGCGAACAAGCAGCGGGATGATAGACCGTTTGTTAGTAACGCACAGCCTGACTTGTGTTACTATTGGGCATTAACCTGAAGCTTCTGGTAGAAGATATATCTAGAATAAAGCCATATTAACTTTCATTCTCACTTGTTCATGCGTGCTGTACATATGTTCCTGTAACACAACTGCAGTGTCTACATATACATACATATACCGACCAATGCATATGCCGGCACGTCGATTCCGGTCTGAGATGACAAGTCAGATCATGCATCTTTGTTGGTTCCCTTAACATTGCTACTCCCATGCAGTTGAAATATAGTAATTCAGCTGACGCCCTCTCATCTGATATGCTGCTATTGAACCCAATAGCATCCATCAAATCATTAAGCCACAAATTAGCAGCGGAACTCACGTTTTAGCCCAATTTGCCTTCCAAACACTTTTCTGTAGATGCCCGATATGAGTCAAGGTTATCCCCGGAGAGCTGGTATCTTTTGTATAATTCCTAGTCTAGTCTGAAACTCAAAACCGCCAAAGGAGATATATAGTCAATTAAATCCCCCAATTTCACGACTCCGCATATTTATATATCTGCGTCATACGACAAGATTTACTCAGTAATTATTTCGACTATTTACGGTTGACAACATAGTATTGCAGCACTTGGTCGGGTCGTATCTATCTTTCATCTGTAATCGTTTTGCACTTTCATCGCAAATTACCTCCCATCAGCCTTGCCATCATATCGATACTCTAAGCTTGGGAATTCGGAGGTTGAAAAGAGGCAACACCAACCGACTAGTTATCAAAGAAGTGTAATTCAACGACGCCCTTTTTCATCCAGTCTCACATCTGTCTACCTGCCTAACGAATACCCTGAGCCATTCAATACTTTCTTTCACACAACCCAACAGAACTCAACTTTAGTCACCAACCATCGCCATTCGCGTTTTGAATTCAAGGCAACCATCCATTCTGCAGGCCACTGCGCTCTGTCTAGGCCTCAAAGGGAAGCACCGCTATCGTATTCGGTCACATCAGGTAAGTGATCGGATCTCTATAACTTCACCTCTCCATTCGGTCATCACATGTCAAAGGACTATTGAACATCGCACCTCGTGAAGTCATGTTGAATGGAAAATCCGTTTGTAGCAGGAATGTTTCCCTGTTAACAGCCTTGCCGTCATGGATCAAGGCGGCTACACTTTGCATCTCGAGCCCATACAGTGTCCGGCATCGAAAATTAGTCTTCTATCAGGAGACTGAGCATAAAAGAAATCACCTCCTATGAAAGAAGGCCACTTGGCGCAAGTGAAAAGGTTGAGTCACAGCCGATCGCAAACTCACGATACTCCATGGTTTATAATCGACATTAACAATACAAGTGCACTGCACATTCACTTTGACTTTTCATGAATACACTTCCGTTGGGTTGCAGCTGGTCCGCGGCCCCTAGCACTTTCCTTTTCGTGCCTACTTGCCTTTCTCAATAAAATACAACAACATAGACCCCTCAACAACTTCATCACTTTCTTTTCTAACAACTACCAGGACACAAAGTGGCGGCCGACATGGAGGCCTCTAACGACAGTGACATTGAGGAGATACATCAGTCTACGCAGGAGCTTTGTGTCCGGGAGGTAACAGCTTTATTCCCAGATATATGCCTACAATCACTCACGTCGATTGCCGAGCCACTTGGATTCATTCCCCAGGCTGTGATAAATCATATCATCGACCTGCTAGAGTCCGGGAAGTCGTATCCGAAGCGAGAACAAGCGATTCAGGCCCTTGGCAAGAGAAAGCGCGATGTCAGCGAACAAGATGACGATCTTGCAGAGACTGTGCTTCAGGCCAAACGCCTATACGTCGATGGAAATCGAAAACAGCCGCGGCTGGGTTTGAAAGATCCCCCTTTAGTGTACGTCACACCCCCCAATACTTCGGTGCATGTGCAAAGGTCCTCGTGGCTTGTGCCATCGCTCTGTTCGTGGTGTGGTTCGTGGCTAGGAATACCTAAGCTACTCTAGCCATGCAAAGGTACCTTTGTTTGGGGAGCAACAGACCGGCGTGGCCAACAGAAGCTTTGCAAGCATTTTGTAGGGCATATCTAAAAGTTAATTTCAATAGGAAGCACATGATTGTGGGAGATTTCCCGCTTGTCCCTATGAAGGTCATCCAACATGTCCTTTCGGAAAACAACTCCCTCCTTTTCCCTACGTACCTTGCGCTCGACGAGATCATTGAGCAAGGAGGCGAGCGTATTCCTTTCAATTGGGTATATAAGAAGCGGCCCTTAGCTATGCCATCAAAATATAAGGAAGCGAACATTGACGAATCCATAAGATCTGCTGACAGATCTTCGGAAAGGGAACGGGGAGAGGTAGAATTGATGGAGGAGCTCAAAGCCGCCAGAGCTGCCCGCCGGCACGCAAGGATGGAGCAGCAAAACTTTGACGAGGCGAGATCCCGAGGCGAAATCAAAGAGTGTGAGTGTTGTTTTGTCGACTTTGCAGAAAATCGGTTAGTTCATTGCAACGGCGATGACATACACGTAAGTACACCACAAGCCCGTCAGTTCAGTCTTTTACTTGATAGACAAGGCAGATGGGGAACACTTTTCCCATTTCTTAATTGCCATGGATCAAGCTCTAGAATCACTTCACCCTTACTGATACGTTTCCAGTTCTTTTGCATTCAATGTGCCCTTCGAAACGCCGAGATCCAGGTTGGTCACTCCAAATATGAACTAGAGTGTTTGTCGACAGAGGGTTGCAAGGCTGGCTTTTCTCGGAAACAGCGGGAAAAGTTCTTGCCTCCATCATTGGCTTCTGCACTCGATAGGATTGAGCAGGATGAGAATCTTAGACTGGCTGGGTTGCCTGACCTAGCTCAGTGTCCTTTCTGCTCTTATGCTGAAGAGTATCCACCGGTGGCTCTTAATAGGGAGTTCCGGTGCCGAAGGCCCGACTGCATGGTCACAAGTTGTCGTGTTTGCAACCTGGCAACACATCTCCCAAAGACATGCGAAGAGGCGGCTGAAGAGTCAGCAAGGGACAAGGGTCTGGTTGTCAGGAGAGAGGTTGAAGAAGCTATGTCACAAGCCCTTATCCGCAATTGCAACAAGTGTGAGTTTTCGTATCGAAACGTCTATCGCAATGGATATCGGTGGCTAATGGGCTTTATAGGCAACACCCCTTTCATCAAAGAAGATGGGTGTAACAAAATGACTTGTACCAAAGCAGGCTGCCGCAACGTGCAATGTTACGTTTGCTCTAAGTCTTGTGGTTACGATCATTTTGATCGACCAGAACGAGGGTGTAAAGCGGGTAACTGTCCATTGTTTGACAATGTCGTCGAGCGACATGTAAAGGAGGTCGAGAAAGCCGAGGTAGAGACAAAACAGAAGTTGCTGGAGGAGAACCCAGGTCTTGAGCCCGATTCTCTCAACTTGGATTTCTCCTCAGATGTCAAGAAAGACGAGGCTCGTCGACTAGAGAGGGCTGCAGCTCGACGCAATCCATACGAGCGACCCCCTCGTCGCGACAATGACCAGCAACCACAACTCGGCGCCCTGGAAAATGGCGTTGTACGTGATGACGAAGATCCGAATCGGCTGAACCAGAATGCTATGGGAATGTACCATCAACAACGACGACAGGCTGAGCGGCGGCAACAACAACGACTACAACAGTATCAGCAGGCTCAGCAACGAATACAGCAAGCCCAACAGCAAGCCCAACAGCAGGCTCAGGAAGCTCAACAGCACGCTCTTCAGGCTCATCAGCAGGCTCAACAGGCTCTACAGCAAGCCCAACAGCAGGCTCTGCAAGCCCAGCAGCAAGCTCTGCAGGTTCATCAGGCTCTGCAGCAAGCTCAACAGGCTCAGCAGCTTGCACGAGGCGCACCACAACTGGTACAGACTCCAGAGACACAACAAATGCAGATGCAAGCACTTGAAGCCATGAAAAGCCAATTTCAACAGCCGATACTTAATACGTGGCAGAAGCTTAGGAATCTTAGAAACGTTCCCATGCCTATTCAACTGGCACCAGGACAACAGGCGCAACCAGTCGCTCTGCAGCCAGGTCCACATCCAGCTTCCGTTGAGCAACACTTGCAACAAGGCCCCTTTCCCCCAATGCCTAACCCAAATCCCTAGGACCGTTTTGCCTGGCATAGATAGATACCTGCTTTGGTGCTTGATAATCAAGAGCAGAATAGAAACAACACCCCTAAATAACAGCGTTCAAGGACGTTGATCAAGTTACATAGCGCATACTAGTCAGTAGCAACAGATCAGATCAATATACAAGCAGAATGCGAACACTGCATTTATGGTGGCCTTTTCGTACCCTAAATTGCGGTTCAGAGATATGTCTCTATATAAAAGTGCTGCCAAGTTTACAAACAAACAGGTTTCGCCGTTCCTAAGGTATCATTGTTTCTATCACATTAATTCTAAAGTACACAAGCTGGTTCTACTCATCATGTTCAGATTCAGCATATGAATCCCCTATCTCATCATTATTACCTCCAACATCCTCGTCGTATGAGACGATATTGCGTCCGCTCCTTGTTGATCGTCGAGTGGCGCGTACAGGCGTCTGCTTTTCCTTTTTGATTTGTTTTGCTGGTGCTCGTTTTCTTGATCTTGTGTTTTTTTGTGGTGGTTCGGATTCTGCCTCGGATTGTGTCTCTGGCTTAGGTTTTTCGTCCTCTGGTACTGCTCCTTGTTCAGGGGCTTCGTCCATGTCAGACTCTGACTTGGTTTGTGGTTCAAGGTCTAGCCCTGGTTCAGCGTCTGGCTTCGAGGGCGTTTCTTCTTCGTCGACTTCCATTGGGATCATTGCTCTTTGCTGATCGGCCCCGTCGTGCTCCATTACAAGCCCATCATCACCATCATCGTCCTCATCAATCGCGGGGAAGAAACTCGAAGTATGGTGCACGGGCGCTTCTTTCTCCTCTTCCTCTTCTTCGTAGCCATCGGGAAGGAATCCACCAGCCATATCCTCATCCTCCACAGGCGCTGGCTTCTTCGAAAGGGCCGAGTCCCTAGCATGCCCAAACACAGATATGTCGTCGGTGATCTCTCCATACTCCTGCCTGATTCGCTCCGCTATACGCATCCCCATGAGGAAACGACGCCATTGTGCCAAGGCTTTCTTTCGTCTCTTCTCGTCTTCTTTCCGTGCGCGCTCTGCTTCGTCCTTTTCGAGTTCTACCATGACCATATCATGGTTCTCCTCGGCGATGACAACGCCCTGGATGACGGGTACAGCCATGCGGTGACCGAATTCAAAGTCCACGACAGCTTCGGCGTAATCGATTTGGAGCTTTTTGCAAACTCGCATTGCTCCACGGAAGGGTACATGTACAGCGCCCTTTGGACACATATGCTCGGCGAACAAATCGATATTTCTATAATATAGTTAGCGAGTGTAGAGCCAGATACACATATTTCTTCATACCCGTAGTCATTCTTAGGAATAACTCCATCCTTGATCGGTGGCGGAATGATCCAGTCTGTTTGTTCCCAACTGTACAGGCCCTGAAGAACCTTTTCTCCTGTCGCAGCCTCTGCTTCCATGATTTCTCGTCGACGATTCAAGGTAGCCGCGCGATATGGAACTCTCTTCAACGGCTGCTCCCCAGCCTTTGGCGCCCGACCCTGCTTGTGCCAAGTTTCAGCGCTCTTGACGTTCAGAACATCGCTGCGTAGAAACACATCCTCTTCTTCCACCTTACCACCCTTGACCTTGTTCTTGAACACCTTTGCAGGCTTCGCATCAGGTTTAAGAGCCTCCTCGCGCTTCAAGTGACGCTCGAGTACAAACTCCTTGGACTGTTTGTAGTATTGCAGGGTCTCCTGGCCTTCCTTGACCTCCTTCTTTTCTGGTTTAGCAGGCTTCAGGTCAGTCGCTTCTTCCGCCTCGTCGATCTCGGTTATAGGATGTTTCTTGCTGCCTCTCCTATATCCAGAAATCGCAGTCTTGAACCAATCAAACTGATCGTACCGCTTGATCTTCCCATGTCGATTATAGACTGGAACCTTTACCGGTGTCATCCTAACCCCCTTCGTACGGCCAGGAAGCGTGTTGCGCTTCAGGTACCTGATTGTGACGTCCTTAGCGGTGCCATCTTGCGAATAGCCAATAAGGTAAGCCATTATTTGACGTGCCTTGTCAGCTTTCGCTCCGCGTGGTTCTAGGGACTCGATCAAATCTCGATTTGTTCCTACCACATTCTTGACGATTGCGTCAACAGGCAGAAACTTATTGGTGACTGGTGACAAAACTTCTGTCCAATAATGTGGGAAGTCCATATCCGCGTCATACTTCTTGGTTGATGTCTTTCGCGGTGTGATTTCCATCTCAACAACCGATTCATCATCGGTATCCTTGTACTCAAGCTCTAAGCCATCCGAATCGCTCACGACCTCGGGCTTCGTCTTCGCCTTTCGTGTCGACTTTTTGTTCTGTGTTACTTTCTTGTTGGGTTCCTTCTTCGTAGCTGACCTCGTCTGTTTATCTGGCGTCGACTTCGTCTGGGTACTATCGGTCTTCTCCGGTTCAGCCTCCTCGAGTTTAGTCCACCCGAAACCTAGGCAGGGCAAATTCGCGACCATTCGTGCTTCCAAACCCAATCCACGAAGTAAAGCGGTGAACAATTGGGCGCCTACGTCTCGACTTCCCTCGCAGTTCCGGGCGCAATGTCTAAACCCTTCTAGACCTTCAACCTTCTCGCCGAATTGCTCCGGATCGTGGGGCTCTGCTTTTTGTGCCTTTGTTAGTCGATCCAGCCGTTCAAGAGACATGTATCCCCATTTCCTTAGCCCCGGCGCTGTGATTCGAAATCGCTGTTTCCACCAAGCAGCCAGTGTTTTCATGAGTCGAAATAGGGGGTCTCCATGGCTCATGTCAACAGCCCCTTCTTCCAATCTCTCGGCCTCGGCGCCCCAGTCGCGCGCTCGCCTGTCGGGTGCCTTTTTCCCTTTGCCTTTCGCCTTGGCATTCTCCTTTGTCGGTTTTTTAGGTATCGGCCTCTTTTCGAGTCCACTGGTCCACCTCCATCGGTCCACCTCGTCCCAAAGTCTCGGGGGTAAGTGAGAAATCATAGTCGCCTGTACTTCAGGATCGCAAAGCCATGAGTTTCGAGTAGCATTGTGCCAAAGAAGTAACATAACATGGACGCAATGCGAGGCATGTCGAACCTTTTTCTCACGCTTCGTTGGTCCTTTTTTGTCGGAGGTATTCGTGAGTGAGATTCGTGTATCTCGAGTAAGTGTCAACTCCAAGTCCCCAGAGGTTACCGGAGCGTCCGGCAACGCCGCAACTGGCGCTTCTACATCCTCGAATTCGATCTCGTCGTCGTCCCCAGAATCATCCTCAGCGCCTTCAGATTTCTTTGGCGGTACAACATCCTCAAACTCATCATCGGACAAAGATGTCAAAGAGCTTCCTTCATCGTCATCGTTCTCAAATCCATGAAGAATTGAGTTCGAATTAGGCGTTGCCGATGCGTCTAAGTCGTCGTAGAGAGTTGCTTTGCGCCGTGATGCATCGGACTTGTCTTTAGCCGCTTTTGATGCTCTACCTTGTCCAGGTGGCGGCGACTCGCGCAAACGTTTGCGCGGCACGAGAGGAGGCATGCTGATACCGTAAATGCAATTGTCGCATTATGCGATGTTTGTTTAATTATCGTTTCCTTGAATAAGAGAGCAGGCAGTGGGTACGTCGTCATAGATGAACGCCAGGCAACACGTGTTCACGTGATTCAATTAAACTGGTTGTGGCTTGTAAGTCAACTGGAGCGATCATACAATTCGGTACATTCATGTGAAGCAGATGCTAAGAATTCAACTTGGCTCTCATTACAGCGTATCGCTAACTCAGCACGTATTCATTTATCATGCACTAAATTTTGTGCTTGAGACGAGAGTATAGCTGTGCGCATGTGGTACATGGTGGAGATCGTCGAGGTCCTCACTACGAAAGTTAGTAGTTGTTGATACTCGCAAACTAAACAGGTTGGTATAGCATGAAGAGAACACAACGAAAGCACCTGGAAATCTAAATTAATTAAAGACAATTGATATCATAGTTCTCTGAGATCAAAAATTGCCCAACGCCATCTATGCATCTCTATCGCTTATTAGAAAACGCAAACCAACTTCATGCTTCAATCAGGTCTGGGGTAGCTGGCCCAACACCACGCAGTAAAACCACAGTATTTCCGCTTTGCAGCGCAGTCCCAACTTTCTCGTTGTACTCCAAAATTCTGCCTCCCTCCACGTGAAACACGCGTAGCTTGTCTTTCTCGTCAGAACTTTGGTTGTTTATGTTCTGTACTTGCAGACTTCGTGCTGCAGCATCCAGAACCCGGCCTACAACCCAATCCTTGTTGTAGAAGAATTCCCCCTTGGGGAATTTGGCCTTGGCTGTCTCCGCCTCGGCTTCCACGTATACGTACACCCTCTTTTCGACAGGGGTCTTGGCATCGCCTTTGGCTGTCTTCTTGAGGTTGTTCACTGCAGCAATTCGCGCGGAGGCTGAGGTTGGTTTTGGTTTTGGCAGAGCTCTACCTGCCTGTTCCTTCTTCGCCGTACCCCATGCGCGTAGCTTGTCGAATGCCGATCTTGTCTTCTGACCGACGTCAAATTGCATAGGTCGGGCTCCAATGGGTACCAGATTGCTGCAGTCATGATCTTCCTTAAGACGATGCTTTAAGCAGTAATCTCGATTGCATGTCTGACAGTGTACACCAGGCGTCAAAGATGTTCCGATCGTGGTCTTGCATTCAGGCGATGTGCAAGGCTTCTGGGACACCTTGTCCCGTAGGACCTTTCCTTGACCGATAGATGGCTGCGAGAGCTCTCTAAGTCGCTTTCGCTCCGCCCAAGCGCCAGGGTTTGCGCATGCATGTGAAGTTTCGGTTCGGTGATCGAGACAAAATGTCTTTCGACAGGACTGGCAGAAAAAGGGTAGGAAATCGAGTTGGTTGCAGTAGTCGTATTCGCAGTGCTTGCCAATCAGAGTGGCCTCGTTCTTGTCGTCCATCTCGACGTAGCTGGTATCCTGAGCTTCTGGAGTATTTGATGACGCCATGATGAATATTTTTAATGCTTTATAGCGTTGATCTCAATAGTGGAAAATAGGCAGATGTGTTGTCGCAAGTGTGTGATGCTTGTAGGCAGATGACAGAGACAGGAGGCGGCGGCGAGGAAATGTCTAGAAGTATCCGTCCGCGTATGACCAAGCTTGGCAAACACGACCGAGTGTTGGGTGGTACAAGCTTTGACGTTCAATGCAAAAGAAAACAAGCATGCGCTGGCACAAAAAGCACACGAGGATATGCGACTGTGATCTTCATAAATTATTGACGAGCTTTCAAGAGCGGAATTGGGAGGCTTGAATATCATTCGCATCGGCACAGCCACCTTTAAGGGACCAGAAGTAAATCGCGGGGTCATCCGTTCTCCCCACCATTGGACATCACTGGCGATGCATGCACAGGGTTATATCCCTGTATATCAGTTATGATAGCAGTTCACTATCTCGAGTTGATCATGTCTGTTTAGTACAGTATGCTTGCTTGGTAAGATACCAGAAAATGAGTTGAGCGCCTTCAACATTCCCTGAACGCCAGGTCGTACAAATACTCGTATTACAGTTCCTTCTCCTTGGGCCTCTTCGCCAACAGGTCTTCGCGACCCGTCATGGGCGCATTTCCAACAGCAGCGTGGCCTCCGAAAGTCTCAAAGCCCTTGTGGAACGCCCACTCAACCGCATTCTCGACAGGCTCGTCGAACATAGCTGGAAGGAAGGGGACCACTGCGAGACCCAAACCGACAGGTCCCCACGTGCGAATAGTCTTGTTCTTCATGTTCTTCATGGCTCGGCCTGAATATCTCACAACGGTGTGAATTGTGTAAGCGGGCAGTCCCATACTCGCAATACTCTGGAAAATTCCGCGCTGAACCATGACAGTGCGCCAATCCTCCAAAGGTGCCACTGTTCCAGGTGCGATCGCTCTTGTCTCAACGGCTGGTAGGCCAGTAACCTTCTCTTGATGAGGGGTGAGCTGCAACTTGGGGTTCAAGATTCGCTGGTTATGCCAGTATGACTTGTAACCTTCGTATGAGACATCGCCGATAAGATACAGCCAAGACACAGCATAGGCACCCCGGACGAGGCCAGGGTGAGCTACGGGGCGGAACGATTCACCGATTTCACTTGTGTAAGCGACGTATCGGTGCGCAGAGAGAAGGATCGTGCGGATTCGCGTGGCATAGGCCGCATATCGAAGGTTGGTGTCCGTCGAATCGGGACCGCTATGCTTGGTTAACTGGTGTTGACAAAGTCGCATAAACAACTACATACTAGCCCTCTGTTATGTCGTCGAAGACATTTCCGTTCTTGCCGGTCTGGTTAACAGCATCTTGAATTCCGTGGTTAAGTTGCTCTTTCGTAGGCAGCTTCTCAGCGACGGCGTCTTTGATCTGAGCTACCTCACTCTTTTCCTCCGGTTTGGGGTCTTTTGATTTTCCCCACCACATTTTGGATGTTGTACGAGAAACTGAGTCAAATACAACTGAAGATAGTTGGAGTAGTAAAAAGACAAAAGTCTTCTCTCAAAGCAGTAGAAGCTTCCATTTTGATGGCCCGCCGCTACCCTACCTAATCCACAGTAGGTAGGCTGCAGCAGGCAAGTTCGATAAGATAACCCTGGGTCAGTGACGTTGCTTCCGTAGATCCGATTGATCCCGATCTTGTGAAAGACCCGGGGAATAACCGCCACACCCAGCAGAGGTCGGTACCTTTAGGCCTGTAATTCCAGGCACAAGCTCCAATTGATTTTGAGAGCTCGGCAAAGTATCTCAACCGCGACACTTTGAACATCCACCCATTGCCCTCTGTCCATCACCCAATTCGTTCCTCCCGGTCTCGTCTTATAACTCAAAATGGCTGGTATCGCTTACTACACCATTGCCGGCAAGCAGGTCGGCGGCCACTACGTTCGTACTCCCGCAATTGCATCCGCCGCAATCATTGAACCTGTTTAAAACTGACATGAACAATAGCTCGCCATGGCCTGGTTGGGAACCCTCTTCGCTGGTGTCAAGTATGCCACCTCTGGCAGCTCTGCTAAGCCCACCGCTACCGCTACTCCCCCTATCAACGCCTCCAGCTCCGACGAGGCCGATTTCATCCAGTGCGCGAATTCACCCGACCGTGCTGGAATATTGTGGACTAACACGATAGCAGGGACTTCCTTAACCAGCAGGACAAGAAGAACTAAGCGGTTTAATCGAGGACGATGGTTATGCGGTTATTTGGATGCGGTGTACGTTTAAAAGTCATGGAAGCATAAGCTGTCCATCGAGCCGGACAGTCGAATTCAGATACCAACAAAAGCCGGTTTCGCTAATCGTGGCATAACGATACTGAAAACGATACTCTCCACTGTGAAATTCGAATGCGCCCGACAGCCTAATTCAATGCAATTGATGGGACCGACTGAAATTTGATGTTGAGCGTCTATTTCTACGTGCTTACTCCACGTCATGCCAATGTTAACAATGTCATTGGGAGACCAGAACGGCTATGGGCGAGATTTTCGTGAGATGAGAACCAGTATAATCTCGGTCCCGACCTTGGCCTTTACGACGTTCTGTCATTGTTGTGTTACATGCTCTGATCTGAAACCAAGGGCATGCAATTGAGGGATGCGGTGCATTGAGACCAGGCCGTCTTCTGAGTACATTTTGCTAGCCAGCGAGATCTTGCACTCGGTCGTCTGTCGCCAATGTCCATATTTCCGTGTATTACACTTCTGGATGAACTAAGATTTCGGATGATTGAGTGAAACGTCTCAGGTATGACCAGTTCTTGCATCGGCATTAATTGATTTTGTCACCAAAATCAGGAAATGTAGACGTAGTGTCTTTTGCATCTTTGGAGATCCCAAGGCGCAGAGTTGCAAGGCGATGTGAAGTATTGGAACACAATGTGGCACGCGCAATGTTGAAGAAGTCAGCGACATTTTTTTCTTCAGTCACCAAATCATTTTGTATGGACGTAGCCATCTGGTTTCTCTTGTGCCCAATAATACCATATTGTCGTATTAAAGCTTCTGGTTCGGAACAAAACGTGCGAGTATCTGAATAGTATGTTGGAATGAAGTTGAATGCACGCTGTCTATTACTTTTATTACATGCTGGTGTTGGTCTATCAAAAAAAGCAAACGCTGCTTTACAAATGAAAAATCGAGCAGTATCAATTAATTTGATACATACTCTAGTGACGCTTGCCCTGTCCGACCAAGCTGCCACATGCGCAATGCAGACATGATAACCATAAGAGACCACCGATTGCCATAATTTTGTTGGAGTCCCTTGTCCGAGAAGTCAATTTTGCAAGTCTTCCATGCTGCTTCCTTCCATGAAGCCATAGCGAGATACTCGAGCGGCGCCTTCATATCTCCAACACGATAAAGCTTGAATTCGTGGCAGTATTTGGCGTCTGTTGCTGCCTGTACCGGTGTCATGGTCCATTCGAACTCTTCTCTTGTAAAGATACCGTCTTGTCCTGCCTCTTCTGGTCTTGACTCGATTGCAAACCGGAATACGATGCATTGTTCTTCATCGTCATATAATGCCTGAACAATCTCGGTGGCGACTCTGTTGTCTGTCCCCGGTGCCCCAGAGACATTGACGATACTTTCGAGAACTCCTGGGTCAGACAGACCATCTCGCAGTGTCTCACCAGCTGCTGCTAATATCTCGTCTTTTCCGGTAGGGCCGTTATGCAGAAGCAAGCAGGGCGCACCAGAAGTGCGTCCAAATAATCCAGAATGTTCTGTTACGGCAAACATCTTGGAGCTGGCTTCAGTGCCGAGGAAGAATGTTCGCAGTTTGTTCCATTGCCATGATATCTTCAGAGATTTCGGTAATTGACGGTAAGGTGTATCTGCGCACTCGCTAACGAGGGCTGTGCTGGATGGTGTGAGAGAATTGAAGAGGGCGATTCTGGTAGAACTGGAGGTTGTGGAAGCTGCTGTTGAAGATCTGGCAGTTCCAGGTGTTCTATAATGGGAACCGTCGTTTTCCCCTAAGGCGCTGGCCATTGCCATATTGATGATTATTTTGCGTTCTGGATGTGTTGACGAAAGAACAATATAGGTCGTGTGATTGATGTATTATGAGCGACGGTGGCAACGACAAGAAAATTAATATCACAAATAGGTATAAAGTCGCCGTTTCATTCAACGTTTTTGCATGTTGGAAAAGTAAAAAAAAGAAAGGATGACAACGGTCGTAATGGGAACAGAAATATCATAAACTCTGTTTGCTGGTAAGGAACGTGTTAGTCTGTCGGCAGATCACCATGCAGGTCGAATCCCTACACATGTTCCAGAACTCTGCCAAGTGGCGACAGGGTTCAAGCTAAAGCCGGGTATACCTGAAGAGGAAGTTGACGGGCATCTCTAAAGCCGCTAGTCATGTAATCAGTATATTTAGTTTGCGTGATGCGAACCTGACGAGTCTTCTTGGGATAGCTTTAACGAGATCTCACGATAGTTTGAGGTTATTAATGCTGGTAAGGAGTCAACAGACCAGGAACTACTAAAACCTCTCCTTCGTTCTTCATGGGTCATTGCTGCAATTTTAATGTGCACAGAGTCATGTCAGTGCGAAACCGGCCCGGATTCTCTCCTCCATCCCGTATATATCCACCTGGAAGACTTCAACCGTTGGCTGAGCTCTTTATCAACAAACATCTGAGCTCCTGAGCTAAATGAAAAACAGCTCATAATGCATATACTAAGCTCGGCTACAATAAGACTAACAAAACACTTGGCAACCTGAGCTTAATCTGTTGGCGACAGTACAGTACAGCAGAGGAGCAGTAATTGTGCATGATGATTATATGCAGCCATTTTTCTGTACTTTTTAAAACAATTATGTAACATGCAAATTTTCGCCGAAGAATGGAAAACCCATGTCTATATCCCGGCAGGCTTATGTCGTTAATCCTGGTTGATGCTCATGCTTCTATCAAAGTTGCTCGAAACATTAAAGACTAGCGATTCAGTCTAGTAAGTTATCGAGGAGGCAGATATCGAGGTTTTGTTCATATCATTCTCGGGGAAATTCAAATGTTGCATATCAAGCAAAGCTTGGCGACATGTTCTCACAAGAATAGCCAAACCGCCCTGTAATGTGACAGCAATCTACAATTATTCAAAATATTCCCTTTATTGTTGTTATTTTGCTTTCAAATGTTGAATCGTCCCTCTAACCGCTGCACGTACTGCCGTCTTTTCCATTGGAGCATATCACGTGACACAATCCTAAGCTTTACTCCGCCCCCGCCATCGACATTCTTTCGCCAAACAGCCATCAACATCTCCTTAATCGAAACATCCCACCTCCCGCAAAGCGCACGTCCTTCGGATACAACGATAGCCTCTCCATCCCCAATACCCCCAAAATCGAGAACCCACACCTCAAGGAGATAGCCGTCCTGGGCATGTCGGCTGCTACCACCGACCCGGCCCTTGTTGCCGCTCCCGCCCCGGACCTTTCTCCTGTTGATGCTGCTGTCGCTCAGGTAGGCCACGATGTTTCGTCCGTCGAACACGTTGGCGATCATGTCGGCGCTTCCTCCAAGGAGAGGCACTCCCTGACTCTTGATCAACGTCGAGCTCTGCGTCGTTGGGCCAATAGTCAGCCTATACGTCCCTCGCATAAAGCCTGTATCGAGTGGTTCTTCTCGCAGTATGGCCAGCAAATAAGTCAATCTACCGTTTCACACTCGCTGTCGCCCAAATACTCGCGCCTAGATAGTGACAACCCGCAATTATCTGGTTCTCGCCTGCGTTATGGAAACTGGCCTGACGTGGAAAAGCTGGTTCTCATCTGGTATCAACAAGTACAGGCTTCAGGACGTCAGCCGACTAATGAGGAGTTGGGAGAAAAGGCAAAGACTATTTTCAGCCAGCTACCTCGATACAAGGATGAAAACCCTCCTGAATTCTCTCCAGGCTGGATTCACCGCTTCAAGAAGCGTTATGGCCTGTTGATACGAAGACAACGTCGCCATGGTGACGGTGGAATAAATCCCGCCGAAGATATAGGATACTTGGCCGATTGCATTCCCCGATTCATGAATCTTTCCTCAGACACAAGCCCAGGAGCAATTAAAGAAGAAGTCCTACGCGTTGTTGGTATCGAACCCAGTCTCGGCACATGTGCACTGGTGCGTGATGAAGTCCTTCGGAGATTGACGGGCTCTCAACAATCACCACAGCCTCCTCCACCTCCCATGATGGCCCATGACCCTCCAACAATCCCTCCGCCCCAGCCAGATCAACCTATATACGCTGATGATGACCCTGAAGTTGTCCTGCAGAATGCTTTGCGCCAGCTTCAACAAGAAGAGCAAGCTGCCGAAGAGCAGGCCGCGCTTGTGCGCGAGGAGCGTGAACGTGCTGAACGAAATGGGCTTCAAATGAATAACATCATGACCACTCCCACCGCGCCGCGGGCCTCTCCTATTCAACGCTTCACGACTACGCCAGCTCATGACTTGGGTGCTGATCTCACCCTTACTCCAATAGCCTCGGAAACGCCCATCACTAGAGATGAGAGGCCATTGAGGTGTCCTTTCTGCGTCAACCAACGCATGCTGCGCACAATTAAAGAAGCTGTGGAACATATGTCTACTCATGTTGTCGTGTGATTGACGGCTATTTGTGTTTCTGGAAGGACGATTGTTTGATGACATAGTCAAGATGGGATGGAGTTCAGGTTGAAATAGACGGAGTTAAGGGGACTCGCATGGATGTATATATATATATATGCAACTCTAATAAAACTGATACCCGCGTGCATCGCACGAATCGAATTCTTTCTTCAGGTTTGTAGTGAAACGCTCGAAAAAAGTCTACGCTATAAGAACCAGTGTGGTATACACGTTTTTATAAAAGCCCGCTTGCTTTCAACGCCTTCATGACTTCATCATTGTCCTTCTGGGCTTGGGTCCTGTGTTTCTTATGTTCACCCTCGTTGATATAGTTCACCCAGAACTTGAGTCCCTCTAACCCCTCTTCACGACACAACTCCCCTCGCTCCTCGGCCATTAGCAGTTCCTCTTCTGCAACACCAAGACTCCAACCAAATCGCTCCGCAGCTTCCTGGGCAGTCACTCCACGACCAAACTGCTGCCAGTCCCAAGCCACCTCACGGTCCGGTGGGAACTCGTGAAGATCTCGCAACCATGCGAGTATAGCTCTTACAGTAGTTCCGTCGGTACGTTCGCGACTCTGGACAACCATGACACCACTGCGGAAAGTGCGCAGGCGGACAGGCAGCTTAAGCTTGCTCCAAAGCCTGGCAGCCTTTTCAAAATCTGCTGGACTGACAAGCTCGACACCGCCTCGAGCTCTGTTAAACATAGCCCATAAATCAACGAGCGTGATGATGCCACCCGCTTTTTTGAGCACACCTCTCGAGTCGTCGGTCAAAAATTCAGCCAAATTTCTTGCCAATTCTGACAGATATAGGGACTCGGAACTACCACCACCCACGATGTCCTTCGTTGTGACCAGTCCAAGTTGGCTTGCCGACTCTGCCAAGATTGCATTTTCTTCGGCTGAAGCATTGCCTTGGCCATTGTTTGTTTGTCGCGCGAATCGTTCTGCAAGAGCAATCACCTCCTTAGCAGATGACATAAGGGCCTCTAGATCCTCAAAGGCGCTGCCAATGAGCAGCTCGTTGTTCTTGCGCATGTTGAGGCCCAACTGCTCTAGTCCAGCAATACCAACGCCCTTCGTTCGCCCTCCTGAGCTACCACTGGCTGCATCGTTTGGTCCTTCGTCCGCAGCTCGACTGTTCGGAGCTGGGGGGGCATCTCGGAGTAACCATTTGCGCTGTGTCATGGACCCTTTTAGCCGCTCAAAAAAGATCTTCTCGCCTCCCCTCCTGAAAGAGATCTTGACGCATTCAGGGGTATCACTTCCGTTTTTGTTGCTCTTGCTCTGATCAAGAACAGGTCCTGGAGAGTCGGTCCTGATTGTGTCGGCTGCTGAGCTTTGTTGAATGGGTGATGGAACATTCTCGGATATCAGAGATGCACCGCAAATTTCGCATGTCATCAGAGAGGGATGATTGCTGAAAGTGCAACGAGGGCACTGGAAGGATGCAGATGATTTTGAGCCATTGGAAACATCAGGTTGACTGGAGTTCGGTGATTGATCCAGGTTCTCTGAAAGGGGCCGTGTACCAGACTGAGCTGGCCGTAGCGGAAGCGGTGAATCCAGAGCTGGTGTAGCAGCTGAACGGTTACTCGCACCAGAAATTGCAGCTTTCAGGACATGAGCCAATGTTGGTTTGATACCACAAGCTAGACAAGGAGGTAAAGGCGTATGTGCATTAGCAGAGGTTGGGTCGAAGTTGGAGGGAACTGGGTTTGAGAAACTGCATATTGTGCAGACCCAGGTTGCACTCGTCACAGCTGGAGGCTCAGGGGGTGCTCGATACCCAGATTCAGAATGTGCAGGCGATCCAGTCGCATTCCTTTGTGAGCTTGATGCATTCGATATAGCACGACTGTGATATGATCGTTTAGGTGGCTTTGGTATCAGAGTCACCTTAGCTGATGACTTGAGAAAGCCGGCATAGAACTCATAGCGCTCTACATCCTTCAGGTCCAACGCCACCGAATATGTTCGAGGTTCTTTCTTATCAACATAACAAACTCGATGTGAAGTCAAATAAACCTGTCCATTCTGCTGATTGGGGAGCTTAAACTTGCTATGCCTTTGTCAACTCACGTCTCAACACGCCCCGCTAACAAGCAACTTACCCCTCATACAAACCGACGTTGTCCTGGACAAAGAGAAGCACCTCATCAGGGAGATAAGAGGGCCGTAGTGCGGTAGTGAGGTCGATGTGTTTCAGAAACATCCGTCATGGAGGTTGGAGTAAATCAGAGGAATTCGAGTAGGACTGGAATGGTTGTTGATGAATGGAACAACGATGATGCAAGTGGAAGATGGCTTGCAGCAAACAGGCGCTAGAACACAAACGAAGTACGATTCCGATACAATCAAAAACCACAAAACAAGGAATCAGTCTCCTTTGATTGCTTCAGATTCTGAATAGATTCACTGGCCCAAAAGATGAAATGCTTCGATCGATGTTGAGTGATGTCTTCCAACGCACGCGAGAGTTGATCGGCCCCTCCAGGGTTGGCGGCCCCACTAGGCGATAAGCTTCCAGTGGGAGTTGTCTGGAACCAACCTTAAGCGCAATACCGGATCACAGTTTCTCCGAGGGTGAGCAGGGACCACACCGCCACCGCCCTGCCTGAACCGAGAAAATAACCTCACAAAGAAACCTCCACACGTAATTCAATCACCGAGTCTCCCCTTTGCTCTGCCATTATTATTCGACGCCTGGCATCATCATTTCTCCCCAACTTATTCCGTGAAACTAACCTCTCGCACCGCTAGCATTTCGTCGCGATGATGCCAACTTGGTCAGCGCAGCAAGCGCCGAGCGTGACCCAGCAAACAGTACCGCCATCTTACGCCTACCCGACGAGTAAGTCATCTCATCACTCATCCGCAAACTACTATCCTGGCTCGACAAGCCTGACATCAAACGCAGATCCTGCCTTCATCCCCGTCGCCGTTCGTCAAGGATTCAATCAATACGGAGCTCCGCCTGCTCCTTTCGCTGGTTACGCACCTCCACCGCCCCCTGTGCAACCCCAAATGTCTTCTTCGCCCGTGAATGGTGCAGCCGCCACGCCAGAGCAGGCCAAATCTAAAGTAGACTGGCCCGAATCTGTTCGGAGCTATGTTCAACGATCCTTCCTCCCTCAAAACGATGAACCGACTGTGGCTCGTGCGGAAGTCGAAGCTAAGCTTAAGGACACCATCGGCACCGCAAAGGCCAACGGCACACTGTATACACTCGACTGGGACAACATGCCTCTTCCCCAGGCCTTGGTGAAGGCTGAACGTGACGCGAATACCAAGCAAAATTTCCAAGTGCCTATCAACTCTAAGAAGAGGAAATCTACCGATTTTGCCAATAATGACAACTCCCAGCCACCGTGGCGTACTAACTCTCGATCTTCGCTTGAAGACCGTATTTCCTATTCCTCCCCCGAGAAGCGTGCTTCCATGGACGAGCCCCTCCCTAAATCAAGTAAGTTCCAGAAGGAAGCCAACAAACGCAAACGTCGCTTCGAAACCGAGTACAAGTCGCTCCGATCGCCCAGCCCGCCTCCGCCTTCATCTGGACCTATTGTCGGCACTTGTGAGGTACTGGAGAAGAAGTATCTTCGTCTTACCGCTCCTCCAGTTCCGGCCAAAGTCCGACCTGAAAGTATTCTGCGCCAGACACTAGATCTTCTGAAGAAGAAGTGGAAGCGCGAGAGCAACTACTCGTACATCTGTGATCAGTTCAAATCCATGAGACAAGATTTGACTGTGCAACATATCAAGAACGACTTTACTGTTTCTGTTTATGAAATTCATGCGCGAATTGCCTTAGAAAAGGGGGATATTGGTGAGTATAATCAGTGCCAGACCCAGTTACGATCACTGTACGGGATGGGCCTGAAGGGCAACCCCATTGAATTCAAGGCGTATCGCATTCTGTATTTTATCCACACCGCCAATCGAACTGGCCTGAACGACACTTTGGCAGATCTAACCACAGCAGAGAAGGAGGAGAAGCCGATTAAGCATGCACTGAATGTGCGATCATCTTTGGCACTGGGAAACTATCATAAGTTCTTCCAGCTCTACTTGGATACCCCTAACATGGGCGCATATCTTATGGACATGTTTGTCGTTCGAGAACGGCTTGCTGCACTGTGCAATATTTGCAAAGCGTAAGTTCTGTCACTCCCTGTTTGTCGATGAGTCATTTACTAACTACTTTCCAGATACAAGCCGGATGTCAAGCTTCGTTTCATCACTGAGGAACTCGGTTTCGAGTCCGATGCTGATGCAGCCCAGTTTATCATCGATCAGCAAGGTCAACACTTGTTGGAAGACCGAACAGACTACATTGCATTCCTGACTGGCAAAGCCGGTTCTCTGTTCGAGGGTGCACGTAGCTCAGCATTCCAAAAAGTTGATATCAAGGGTCAGATCTAGACCGTGTCTTGCATTTTCGGTTTTCTCTTTTTTCTCTTTTCTTTCTCAATGCGGCTTTCACCCATGTTTCATTGATTGAGACTTTTCCGTCGTTATGTTTTGGACGACACATGATGATGCCTTCACTTGAGTGATTAGTCATTCATGTAGATACGACTTCGGCGTTTGATACCCTATTTCTGCTTAGGTGGCATCGAATTTCTTGCCATTCTACTCTGCGACAACCTGGGTAAAGCATGTTCTTAGTTCATCTATCCTGCTTTACTTTGGGGTTTAAAAATTAACCGTAACCTCGATACCAGCATACCAGTCTAACGACTGAGGCGACAGTTTTGTTTGGGTTCACAAAATTGGATGGATGGAAGGGGCTCTAGATATGAGGGACTTGCTTGGGATGCAAGCGGATAAAAGGCTCTTGTCAACATGCTTTTCTTGTCCTGTTGAGGTCAGTGGATAGAGGGCTTGTTGCTAAGTTTGGACAATCGTTGTCGCTGGGCCTTGTCTTTACACACTTGCCTCAACGGGTACGGAAGTAGTTATGATGGGAGTTCCATGGAGTTATGGGTTGATAGTTTTTAAGTAATTCAATTGATACGTAAAATTTCCGCACCTTGTTTACCAGTATATCCATGCCACATTGAATCTATGCTCTTCGAGTCTTGAAATTGAAGGTCCGTTACCTGAAAGAATGATTGATTGTGGAGTGATTTCCACTTTGTATCCACTTGCCTATATAGCTTGCTCTTTTGTCGATTTCTTACGAGAACGCCCCTCTTCGCTCGTTGGCACAGTGGTTAACTGCATCGGCATGCCGCCGATCGAACGTGAAATGCTCTTTAGTGTTGTGCCTTTCGAGGCCCGCGCTCACTGTTCGAATCCCGTATAATTACTACCATTTTCCCACCATCCGTGTGGGCCACTGATGATACTCCTGTTGAACTACCATTCAACCGATTGACATGATCGCTATTGCCAATCGTTGGTCGGATTGCTACGCCCTAGTTGCCTCTGGCTTTCCACGGCGCCGTACATTTGGACGCCTTTGAATATCCCGACGCGTTGTACCAACGCGCCGAAGAAGTTCTGCGTTGAGACCCTGCGTGGTCAATATACGCTGCGTCTGACCTTCACGGGTTCGGACTGCACCTGTCCTGGGTAGACTTTAAATTCCCACTGTTGTGTTATATACTACTGTATTCTGGCCCTTTGGTAGTGGCCTGTGGAGATAAGATCCGTGTACAGCGACCCAAGCCAACTCCCTGCGTGGGAGGAGCGAAGGTGTGTGTTCTCATTTTTTGTATTTTTCAATGTTAGGTATTGATGAAGATGGTAGTGTACTGTATACCGTAACTTTAGAAGATTAGTCTCTCTCTTTTTATTAAGTTAAGACCCTTGATTTTTTGTTTACTCTTTACAGTATGAATCTGCACTGAGAGGCGATTGATTGATACATGTAAGCTGGTGATCTGTAAATACCTCTAAGTGTAACCTTTTAGCTGCGAGAGAGTTTGGGCTATCACAACTTGGGCTGCAATTGAAAACAATAACCCCCTGCAGCAAGAAGAAACACAGGACCACTAGAGAGAAAAACTTTAGAAAGTATTGAAACAGGGAGTGCCAAAGCGTCGGGATGAGCAGCGGAGCTTGTCTTGGCTCATCAAGCAAGGGCTGTCTGCTTGGTCAGACACTATTCTCGCATACGCTTGATGTTTATGCAAAGGTTATTGTCTTGACAGCCGACACATGCCATCATGCGAGACGTTCCGCGGGTGATGAACCGCAAGGTCGTTTGTCAGTCGAAGCGAACGGGAGATTGACACTCGAGATTATGGTCTCCGCAGACAAAACGGCGCCATGATGAACGAAGGCGGGGATGGCTTCCGGTGAATTAATTGAAACTCGACAGGGTATGGGTCATTTGAATCATGGCATGGCCATGGCTTTCAAAGATTAACGTGCCGCGTGGGAAAACTTGGAAGACGCGAAGATTTCGTCCGTAGCCGTACAGCTGAGTGGTGACATGGAAGCTATAGAACGCAGTCCCGAGTACAACGGATGAATGATATGGGATCTGGAACACATTATTGCTTCTGTTAAACTCTGTTCTCCCTTCAACAATGAGTTCTGTAACGCTGAGGCCCTTTGGTAAGGATTTATCAGCACTGACTTCTGCCAAATGCTGAAGAATCAAGTGCGCGGCTGTCGCTTGCATAAACACAAGAGACTGGACCACCAACATCCGGCGTCAGATGATTGTGTCTTTATGCATTCCGTATCGAGGTTGTCTTGAATCGAGTCAAGAACCAAGCCTTTTCATTATGCCGAACACATATACCCTATGCTGCCGAGGATATGTGATGACATCAACAGCGGAAAAAAGAACGAGATTCTGCAACAAGGTGTGAAAAACTGTGCATGATCCTTGGTCTCTGGTATCGTGATTTCTAGAAGGCCAGTCAGTTACAGGACATGTATAGTAGCAGTAGCAATCAATGCGGTGCGATCGATGCGTGGCCCCCCTGCATGATGAAGCATCCCTGCCACACGCGACGAGTTCCCCGTTTCTTCCAGCTAGCTGCCCGGAAATTTCTCGAGTTTGATTTAACTAATTAGCTCGCCCGTACAAAGAGGAAGAGACTGGACGAGAAGAGATGAGGGGCTCTGCCTCTAGGTAGGCTGGGCTGTAATCAATGAATCCACTCAGTATCCCTGGCTAATTTGACAACACCCATGACCCGGGGATGAGCGAAAAGGAATGAGACGAGACAGGGTTGAGCGGTTGGCCCGAGTTGAGTCGACTCAAGGGCACTTTTGTGATGGCATCCCTTTTTTGCTTGTCATGAGGGGTTGGATGGTAGGATACGATAGGGATTGGTCCTGTAAGCGAATGCTGCCTGCCTGTAGATGCGATATTTCAGGCATTGCTGTGTAGAATGCTGCATATGTGGTAGATCTCGTGCCCTCTTGCTGAGTATAATTGTCTCGAAGCGCCGAATGGTGTAGTGTAATTGGCAGTTTGGAGGTTGAGGATGGACAAGGGTTGGATACTGACATTTTAGTGGTGAAGAGCTGAAGCGCCTGTATCCGTACAGCAAGGACTAGATAGTTCTTGGCAATTATAAAAACTTCAGACTAGATAATTGTAACTAATATGATGGTGCAAGAGCTTCACCTGATATTTTGTCGCTATGACATTCTCAAACATGAACCGTTGCTGTAGGTAGCTTTTAAAAGCTTGTCAAAGCTCAAAGCCATGATGGATTAGGACTGATCACCAATAAGCTCCATCCACCAAGTTGATCATGGTTGTCTATTAATTTGTGATCAGAGTACGACTCCCGCAATTCTCTTCTGATTCTCTGATTCTTTGACTCTTCTTCTTTTCGCTGCCTTTTTGCTCTCTACCCAGCCTCCAATCTCATCATTCCCACTTATACAAGACCCGCGTCTCTGGCAGATGCCAAGTTTGTCATTTCTGACCCCTCCATCCATCCATTCAATAAATCACCCCACCTCCAAGTGTAAAGTACCTAATTAATCTGGGGGCCATCTCTTTCTACCTTTTTGTTCTGCCCGCGATTCAACTTGAAAGAGGGAGGGTTGCCATATAATCCTTTTGCATTGTTGATCAAAAGAAATTCAAAACGACACTTCTTTTTCTTTTCTTCTCCATCTCCTACGAAACAACGCGTCACTAATGCACTGACGTTTTCAACATCCGAAATCCGATCAGTCACAGGTTTATACCGGAGGACCAAACCTAAGTCATCAGGTTGTTGCGAAGTAGAAAGAAGCAAAAGTTAAAGGCAAAAATCAAAGTCAAAATCAAAACCACGAGAAGGCAAAACCCTATCTTCTCCCTGCAACTCGCCACCGAATCAAATCCCTTTCTTCTTTACAATCTATTTCAAATCTCTTCGAATCTGTCGACCATTACACAATCGCTTCCACGACGTTTCGCTCCACCTGAACAGAGCGCAAGTGACGGAATACAGTACAAGTATCCGTACACCTCAGTCACTGATCTCAAGCGCCCCCTGGCGTGTACTTCGCAGCCCAACTTCTCGACGGGACTCAACTAAACGTCCATCCCTCCAACCCATTTTTTTCTGCGCAGTGTGACCCAGGGCAGGCATTCCACTGTAAGGTACCTTCCCTCGAGGGTCCTTCCCACCCCCACTTCGCTGCAACCGCTGCCCGTGCCCGTGCCCGGCTCAGCGGTTAGGTACAGTGCAGTAGCTAAGGCAGCCTGTAGTAGGTAGCCTGAGCCTGAACCTGTCTGTACCTTGCCTTACACCAATATCGGCCTGGATCGAAATAAGGTAGCCCAGCCCGCCGTCGTGTTCCCATCGGGTCCGGTTCGTCTCTACCTTACTCAGGTCGTTCTTGCGATCCATATTCAAGTCTTGGTCCTTTTTTTACAACCTCCACCTTCGAGCGATTCACAACTTCTCAACTTGCAACTGCCCAGGAGGCATTCGGTTACACAAAAATGAAGGTTCGTCATTGCCATTTTCGGTCGTTCATGCCTCTCATTACAGGTCATCATCATGTTGTGCTTTGCGTCCAACTTCTTGTGCCTCTCAAGGCGTTATCCTCATCTCCTTCTCACTGTCTGGGTTGCCCCCTCCCCCGCCGCATTCGACTGCACTCGTCCAAGGCGCTCTCCTCGTCGTTACTTATTATATGCGTCGCCTTTGCTGGCGCTCTGCAATATTTGAGTCAAAAAGCTAACAGTAATGCGCTTCGTACAGGCTCTTCGACGTTCGATCAAAGGTGACAAGGACAAAGGACCAGTCACTCCCAAATCGGCTGTCGCCATTGTTCCTCCGAAGAAGGTTGGTGGCCTCCCACTCCTACGCAAACCACAAGCCTCAATAGTACTCCAGCCGGTTTGCCACTTTAGGTACCGCCATGGTTTCACGGCCAACTAGACATTAATCTTGAAGCTCAAATGCTGATGCCCAATCCAACTTTCAGGTTATTCGAGCGCTTTACGATTACGAGGCTCGATCCAGCCAAGAACTGAGCTTTTCGAGAGGCGACTTTTTCCACGTTATCGGCCGAGAAGACGATGACGATTGGTACGAAGCATGCAACCCAGCTCTTCCTGACGCTCGAGGTCTTGTGCCTGTCACCTTCTTCCAAGCCCTGGGCCGAACCGAGCGAGATAGTGCGCAGTCCGACGGTGGTCAACCTCCCATCCCAACCAAGAACCCCGATCATGATTCCGGATACAGCGAATCGCCAGCCATGCATCCCGCGCCAGCCGTAATGTCACCCACTACCAATGCTCCTTTCCAACCAGGTCACCAGCGCAACTCTAAATCAATCGGAAAGTCGGGTGCGATGGTCTACGGAATTGTCATGTACGACTTCGCCGCCGAAAGGGCAGACGAGTTGGAGGCCAAGGCTGGTGAGGCCATTATTGTTATTGCCCAATCGAATCCCGAGTGGTTTGTCGCCAAGCCCATCGGTCGACTGGGCGGCCCTGGATTGATTCCCGTCTCATTCGTCGAAATTCGTGATATGGCAAGCGATAAAGCGATTCAGAACCCGGGAGATGCGATCAAACGTGCTGGTGTTCCCAAGGTGGAAGAATGGAAGAAGATGGCTGCCGAATACAAGAATAGCAGCATCACTTTGGGCAAGTTCGACTCAGGTGGTCCTCCTGGACAACCCGGACAAGGTATTGAGCAAGGGATGGAACGTATGAGCATTCAGCAACAGCAGCATTCCCGACAACCTTCACAAAACGGCACAGTAAGTGTATACCATATGCCCTCTCTTATCAAGGGGGGAACTAACATCTATGTAGTCGCAAGGATACGCCAGTCAGGCCCGGACATCTCAACAGCAATCACCTCAGCAAAGCCATATGCAAAAACCCGCGGCTCCTCTCCATGCGCCCCTCGAAGCACGTATACCGCGATACTGTTTTGCCGAGGACAAGTACTGGTTTGTTATCGAAGCCGTGCTCGAAGATGGACGACAATGGGAGCTTTCTCGCTACTACGAGGACTTTTACGATTTCCAGATTGCTCTCCTCACTGAGTTCCCGGCCGAGGCTGGCAACACAGGGACACAGAAGCGTACTTTGCCATACATGCCCGGTCCCGTCAACTATGTCACAGATGCGATCACCGAAGGACGACTGCATAACCTGGATGCCTACGTCAAGAACATGCTCAACCAACCCCATTACATTTCGAGGTGTAACCTGGTGCGACAGTTCTTTGCACCTCGCGAGGGAGATTATGAAATCGATCCCAACGACAACGAAGATGAGTACCGTCTGTCGCAAGGCTCTCAAATGTCATCTGCAGAATCTCCGGCTGGTGGGTCACAGAACCATCTGAATGGTGGTGGATATGGGGCACCAGAGCACCCTGACATGCACAGACAACCATCCTCTTTGTCACAACCTTCACAGGCCTCACTAGGCGGCGCAGGCATGCAGCCTCCCGCACAACCAGTATCCGCTATGAAGATTAAGATGTACTTCAATAATGATCTTATCGCCATTCGTGTACCAACCGATATCTCATTCCAGGCTCTCTACGACAAGATCTGTGATCGCCTGAAGGTTCCGGCCAATGAGGAAATCCAGCTCTTCTACAAGGATGAGCCTACAGGAGACAAGTTCAACATGATTAGCGACAACGATCTGGATTTAGCTCTTCAGCGGAACGAGAAGCTTCTTCTCTACGTGGAGGCCGTATGAGTTACTGGGCTTAGCTGACGACGACGGTGTTTCAGCTCGGTTGCATTACTCGAGTGCCCGGATCTAAGTTGAGAGTTAAAACTCCACCAACGAGGGCAGCATCTGGACCGATATTGTATATTCTGGCCCCATCCGAACCCTTGCCCTACAGTACAGAGCCTGGCACCTTGATGACGTGCGTTTTTCCCTTCCACTGGCGGATCTACAATATTTTATGAGTCCCCAATGGACGACACGCCTACTTCCCTTTTTTACTTTGTTTTATTTTGTGCGGATTCATGACGACACGTCGGCGAGGAACTTGATGCTTCTTTGATACCATTTTATTAGCTGGACGTGCATAAGCCTTTACGTTCAGTGCACCAGACGTTCGTTGTCTTTCGTTGGGCATGCAATGCCCCCCTCTTTTGCTCCTCTACCCCTTTTTGTGTACTTTCTTCTTTGACATCGTCACCTTATGGCAGATGTCCGGCCGTTGGAGGGCCGTTTGATATCACATGACTGAGCTCAGTGTTTTTTTCCTTTTACCTTTATTTTTCGTTAGTTCCTCACCGAAGGTTGACTAGGCCTGTGGAGGGTGTTCAAAGTAGGAATCGAGGATGGGCAGATGTGGCCAGGCTCTACGCAGCACATCGTGGAGGGGATGGTCAGAGTAGGCGTGGTTCCACGACCATCGAGGCGCAGTAGAAATAAGCTCAACAAGCCGAGTTTGTGTTCAAGATAGGATGGCAAAAGGCAGATACCGCAAAATTGCGAGGAGCCAAATAGTGAGCAACTCAGAAGCACTTCGAGTGCGGGTGGAGGTGGAAGTGGAAGTGGAAACCATTATGAGCGCATATGCGTGATGAATGAAAGCGACAATTCAATTGACTTTCCCTTACCTTGATGTGAAGTACTTGATGTTATTCGGCATGGCAATTCATTCACATCGTAGAGACCAATACATATTGTGGTAATTGTATGTTTTCCATGTATAAGTCGGCCGTGTCAGTCTTGACTCTTATACTCAGTCACCCCGTCTATATTCTAAAAGTCTATCATGGACAGTGAATCATCGTCGTATGCTCTTTGAGCATTTCGCCATCCTTGAAACCATGAAATGCAATATCAACCCCAAATGCCGAGAACCGTTGCAAGATCAAACAAACAAATGCAACCATTTTATTACGCAGCCGCGTAACTGAAAACGCCAGGAACCAAAAAACCAGTAAAATGAAGTCATACCCGTCGTTAGGATGTTGACGTGAGAATGTGATGTCAGCGGCTGGGGATCCAACTCTCTCTATTCCAGCTTGGTCATGAGGTTCTTGCGCACTTTCATGTTGACGACACCACCCACTCCAAAAGCAGGAACAATTCTGCAGATTCGCGCAACTGAGCTGATGAGCCAGTTGCGGCGCACCAAATCTAATCTGTCGCGCAGAGACACTACTGCGCCGCCAGGTCCAGTTGCTTGACGGTTGTAGAGATCAAGACCGAATAAGTGCATTGGTGTAGAAATGAATTGCACCATAGCAGGTGCCATGAATTGCGCTGCGTAGAGTCCTGATACCTTCTTCTTCATCTCCTCAGAGAACTTTGAGTCCAAGTAAGGACCCAGCAGAGGGGGAACATTGAATGAAGCAAAGATGGTCATGCAATCGCGCAGCGCGAAAAGACCGTAGGAGGCAAGAGGTACGGGTCTAGGAACAACACCAGGAGGACCGAACATGCGCACAAAGACTTGATCCTTGTAAATACAAACACCAATGTTTGCAGCGCTGGAAGCTGCGAATTTGGTCGTTCCGGCTGTGACGCTCGAGGCGGGCTTGTTGTTTACGGTGGAAAAGGCGCTATCGACAGTGTTGGCGGTAAGATAAGTTCCGCCGTAGAGGCAGAAGATGAGCGCGGTGGGTTTTGAGAAGAGGATGGTGTGAGGGCGGGTGAAGAGAGTTCGGAGGGAGGATTTGACTGAGTTGGCGAGGGTGTTTGCGCCTGAAGCGTTCTCCATGATGGAGCTGTCATGATGTCAGTTTGAAGGGTCTTGCGACGTCGGTCATGTCTCTGTTTTGGAGTATACACAAACAAAAACACAATACGGAGAGGACTTACCGGTCGATAATTGCAATGAGAGGCGCAACCATAGAGGCAGCGCTCGCAGCAGAAAGGAAATCGGCGCCGAGTCGTGATGTCAAGTTCTTGGTGTTCCATGTGTTTTTGCTGGCGGTGATTTGCTCGGTGGTAGTTGTCCCGGCCAGAGCCAGCGCTGGCGCATCAGAATCTTTCATGATTCCTTATTCCTAACAGTAATCCTTCTCTTGTCGTAAAACTTTCTTTCCTTTGGGTAGAAAATAAAATATGACGGGGAGAGGAAAAAAGAGAGAGGAAGCAAGCTGGGGAAGAATAAAAACAGGAACACAAACTAAAGCTCGGAGCAGAGGAGGGAAAAAATAACAGCTAGGGGGCATGAGCATGGGATAGGATAGAAAAGCGACGAACGAACGGTTGTAAACCCCGAAGCAAATCCCTTAGTGGGCTGGTGTAACTCAAACTAAAAGATCCTCCACTACTTGGACCCCCCGATTTGATATGGACGAGAGCTGATACGAAAGCTCGTTCGTTCTGTGAGAACTGACTCCCGGGGCGCCGAGATCGGCGGACCGTTCGGACCCGGTGCCGAGTTTCTACGTCGGCGGTTTGTCGCGGATAGTAAGGGATATACATCCATCTATATAATTGTTTTGAATTCTATTATAATTCCATGTATTCAAGTGAATTTAAAACAATCTCTGTGTCTATGTGTATGTGTGTGAAGCACTGAGCGAGGTATCGTGTAACCCACCAGAACCCGCTTAAGCTAACCAACAAACACCAAGACTCTTCCATCACAAACCGAACATACTTCAACTCCATAAGAAAACACTCCAGATCCAATAGTCTGACCGCCCATTGAACCAAAGATATTCTCGAAAACTGGGCTCGTCCTCCCCGCAACCCATCACTTGTGACTTTGACTTACACGCGATCTTCCCCACGCCGACGCTTGCCGCTCACCGGACTCTCTATTCCTAGACCAATCTTGTCGGCCATCTTGGTTGAAGGCTCTGCGGCTCAATCTAGCAATCTGAGCTAGTCAATATGTAGGCACGAGTCTGCCCCTCGTAGAGGATATCAATTGGATCTGCAACGGCATATGACGGCTTTAAGTACAAAGAAAGCCTGTAGAACATCACTAGACTTTTCTTATCAACCGATAACCCACAGAGCATGCGGATATCAAAGGCAATCAATACCAAAAGGAAGCCCTGTTGGCTTTCTCAATACATCTCGATCCTTTCATCTCAAGTATCCGTATGATATGGCAAAATGCAAGAAGGGTCTTCGTAACCATGCGATTTAGGCTATCATTCTAATGCTACGTAACTTCAATAAAGGTATCGAACAATACAAGCAGGTCAAATCCAAGCGTCCTCAACGAAAAAGACCAGATCTGGGGTCTTTTATCTTGCGGTTTAACAAAAAGTTTATCTCCACAGAGACAGCTGATCTTCAGAGCCGTTGCTCTCCGCCTCTCCACTGCCACTCTCCACATCACACCAAAACTTCTGGAACGCTTCGTAGCCGGCCCCTCTGTTGATATACCCACTCTTGACCTCGACCGATGAGACCCGTGCAGAAAGAGGTTCTGTGTTTAGGAACCCCAATGTTCAAGAGCTTCAACGGACCGGCCCGATCGTGAAAGAACCGCAGTTAGGCGGCGGTGGCACTCGCATCTGAGCTTCCGCCACCATTTCCACCAGCTTGCTTCTCTTGCATCGCCAGTACAGCCGCAGTGAGTTGGTCAATCTTGCGATTCAACTCACTAAGATGCACCTCCATGGCAGTTGGGGCATCCATGTCATCCTCACGCTGCTCAGCAGTTTGGCCATTTCTTCGCCCTCTAGGAGATGTAAGAGCTTGACGACCAACGGTGGAGGTAGATCGCTTCTGGGCAATCGCCTGTCTACCGTTGCGCCTAGAAGAGTGTGACGGGCCTTTGAACCCAGCGAACTCGTCCTCCAGAGCTCCAGGCTTGCGGTACAATTCATACAGCTTGATGATGCTAACAATAGGCCAATGAGTAGCCTTGAGGAGCATGATACGCCCGGCACGAAATCTCTCGTCTGCCGCAAAGATCAGACGCCAAGGTCGGAAAATGACCAGAGCCAGCAGGTTGAAGGGAGGATAGAAATGGGTGAGTCGGTTGCTAGTCGACGCCTCCAAGACATAGACGCTGTACACGTACAGATACTCCTCCTTAGCGTGGGTGATAACCCGCGAGAAACTGTTGGAAAGCATACCAGTCAGGGAACCCATCAACAGGAAGCTGGAAAGTGTGATGAACATAATCATCAGAGGCGGTCCAAAGAATGGATCGATCTGGTTCATCACCTCGAAGCCGATGGGTGCTGAGCCGTAGAATATCTTTGTCAAGATCCAGGCCATTGACTTGAATGCAAAGACATCACGACCCACGAGCGAAAAGGTTGTCAGAAAGCCGCAGTACACGACAACAACGAGTACCATGTATTTGAAGAAGTCCTTACCCATCTCCTTCAAACAAGGTATCAGTGTACCCCAAGCTGGGCTTAGACTCAGGATGGAAAAGATGCGAGGAATCATAAAAAGAGCCTCAAGCGCCAGAATATCAAATGCCAGGTCACTCAACTCAGGTTTGTTTTGGAGGATACCAATGGTGCCTGTCATCAGTTAGCGTGCGGTACCTTCGCAGAAGTTGTTCTCCTTACGCAGAATCGCAAAAGTAAAGCCGATAGTGATCATGATCATGTCAAACAAGTTCCAGATATCTGTGGCATAGAAGATGGAGCCCGCATCAAGCCACTCGCTGAGCTCATCGTAGAAGAAGGCTGCTATCCAGAAGAATAGAATCACCTCAGGGATGGTGATTCGGGACTCGTCTCGCACAATGAGAACACAGTAGTACAAGGCGAGGAAAATGCAGAAGAACACCACCTCCCAGCACTTGAGATATTTGGGCACACGCAACCGAGAAAAGGGGTCCGCTGTCCTAGGGTTATAGAACCGGACCTTCTTCGTTGAGTGCACCGATAGACTGTCCCAAAAGACGATATCGCCGCTCCATATAGCGGTGATGATCTTCTGCACTATGTGCTGACTGAGGAAGCGTTTGGCGTCGGCAATGGCGGCAATCTCAAGAGCATTCAAGTTCTTAAAAGACGATGTTGGATCGTCATCCTCATTGTCCTCGTCATCGGATGTCATAGTCAAGCGGGAAAGAGAACTTAGAAGTTGGTTTCGCTTCATGCTACTCCCAGCAGGACCAGGACCACGTCGGCGGTTATCGATGTTGCGAATATGGGAGAGAAGAGGAGCGTGCTCTCCGGCTTCCTCTGCTCCAACGTGACCATTACCTGCCTCTTCTTCTTGGTGGTCGTCATCAAAGTCGGGGATCTCGTAAAGACAGAAATTAACTGCTTCACGTTCAGAAAGACGAGTGAGAAAACGCCATGCAACAATTTCACAGGCATCAGCGCGGGATTCTCCTAGTGTGCGATGTTCTGAAGAAGACGTATAATGCCATTTCAGGGCGCTGTAGCAATTGTGTCAGCTGAAAAGTACAAAGATGGAGAGTGTGTGTTCGCATCAGAGTTGCACGGCATATGCAGTCAGGCTGAAGATGGGATGCGCGATTCTGTGATTGGTTCCCCTGACGGTTCTTGTTATTCAGCCACAAGTGACGTTCAGGAGAAAAGCGACACAAGATCCGAGGAGGAAATTGAAAAGCAAACAATTGACCAGTATGACGCTGTCCAAGTAATACGTACAGGAGAGCATTGACGATACCAGGGTTGGTGCATGTTGCAGCAAGATGATCCACCAGGATGCGTAACGAGGTCCCCGCAGCTGTAGTCCTCAGCTGCTCAAAAGTGCTGGGCAGCTCAATAGCTGCAACAAAGTATCTGGAAACGCATCAGTCAAGATCAATTGGGTCATGGTCATCGGAACTCACAAGGAGAGCTTCTTGACGACCTCGCGGAAGCTATCATCAGTGCTAATATCCGGAAGATCAGTATCGAGGCGGATGGAGATGGGGCTGCCCTCGCGGGGAGCGGGAAGCTTCTTGGATTTGACCTTGATGGGCATCATGAAAGATAAGTGTTAAGAATGAACCAAAAGAGCATATCCTCGGCCGAGGTTTTAGGTTGGAAGTTGATTGTTAGGAGTGAAGGGCTTCCTGGAGGAATTGGGGAGATGAGTTTGTAGTGTCGGTCAACGAGAGTCCCCGTCTCCTTCCTTCCTTTGTTTGCGTTTCTCACGATATAAGGAAGGAGAGATGCGGAGGTAGAATTGTGAAGGGAGGGGAAGGAGAGAGCGGGCCTGTGCACTGTGAATTCGAGTTGAGTCAAGTCAAGACAAGCCTGTCGATCGGCTTCCGACAGCCAAGCAAATGATAGACACTGATGGTATCACGAGAGTGAATGGGAGGTGGGAAAAGGCAACCAGTTGGGGGTTTCAGGAGAAGGATAGTCTATTGCTGCCCAAAATTAACCAACCAGTCCATCAGCTGTGCCGACTTTCAAATTGGCGACTCTTTTGTGTCATCTTGACTGCGCCGAGCTTAGCGCGCGCACCGAAGATCCCTCAACTCCAACTAGGCATATTCCTGGCTATACAGTCCATATCGCAGAAACTCTCCAACCAGAGAGGCTGGTGAATGTCACGACGCTTCTCAAGATTCCAGGGTTCGATGTCAGAGTGGAGAAAGAAGGGTCCTTGTACGAAGCTTGGCACCACTAAGAGATGCTTGTCAATCTCCAGCATTTGCGGATTGGACGATCTAGACTCGTGAATCAAGTTTATTTGAGCTTAGAGGTGCGCTGACCTTGAGCGGAACTCGATTTGACAGATCAAATCCCGTTAATCAACGCGGCACAGGATAGCGGTTCGTTAAAAGGAAGCCATTTTCTACTCCGTATTTAATCGGAAATTCTAAACTTTCCTGAAGGCTATGATGATTACCTAGGTACTTTGTGTTTAATCGCAATTCATCAACGGGTAGCAATACCTACTATGTATTGTGGTATCTGGCGTTGTACTGTCAACAGTCTCGGCACCAGATGAGCCCGTCTTACCCCATATTACAGGTAGGCTCGTTCATGGCTTCAAGCTGGCTAGATACGATTTACCTAGCATATTCCTATTGTATATTCAATCAAAGGATTCTGCGCATCAATTAGAGTCGGCACCATTCACTCAGAAGACGAGGCTCAGCGGAAGCACACGTGAACAGCTGTCCGTAAAGGCACGGATATTGATTAACTTTCACAACTGATGAAAACAGACGAAACAGCCAATAACGACAACAACAATGAAGTTGCATGTCCACGTATAGATTCAAGAGTCAGCAGTAACCTTCTCGAAGCATACCATCACTCAAGATCCCCCACTTCAATCTTGAAAATAGACGATCCGGCCAATGAGCGACATTTTTCAAGAATAAGCTGGAATATGGAAGGATTATGAGGCTGGCTAAAGCCACAGCAGTGATGCCGGCAATGCAAGGCAGAGTGGAACTCTTTTCCAATTTTGGAGACTCTGACTGGTTCTGTCGTCAATTTCAAGATCTAGTCTGTCCAAAATGTCCGGGCAGTTGAATCTATGTCGAGGTTCACAGCCACATCAAGACTCAAAAGAGTCGTAAGCATTGGCGAGCCAGCGAGTTCCCGTCGAGAATGCCCCTGTAGGATGACCCGAAATTAGACGTGGAGCTGAATCTGAAGGGAGCCTCAAAGGACTATGAAGTTGAAAGCATGCAGAATTGAAGACGGAGGAACATATCGTCGAGTATAAAAGGAAAGGGTGGGAATGTTCAAAATGGAGTTTATCAGACAGGCTCATCAGCTCAGCTACCACTATTACCATAAAAACACCACAAGATTATACCTACTAGATCTGAAACACACGACTTACACCATGTCTACCACGCGTCTTATGGAAACAACCACAACAACTACTTCGGCAATCGCAACTTGCACAACTGCAGTTCCTGGGAAATATGGTCGTGTTCCAGTTGATGCATGCAACTCCAACTACTTCTTCGATCCCAGCTTTGGTGCCAATCTTGCGTTCTGCGTACTGTTTGGCCTTACTACAATGACCCATCTGATCCAAGCGATCCTCTTCAAGAAGGCAAGCCAACTAATCCTAAAGACCAATAAGACTTTAAGTCTCTAATGAATCACAGAGATTCTGCTGGGTGGCCATTATGGGCGCAGCGTGGGAGACGATAGCGTTCGCATTCAAGGCCCTTGGAAGTCGAGATCAGCAGAATATTACATATCTTACTCTGGGTCAAATTCTTTTCCTCCTTTCCCCTCTTTGTAAGTATTCCAGGAACATTATGAGACCTTTGCTGATCAACCCAGGGATCAATGCTTTTGTGTACATGGCAGTTGCGCGCATGGTATACTTCCGTATGCCTGGTCAAAAGCTCTTGGGTATCAAAGCCGTTCGCATGACACTCCTTTTCGTTTGGCTAGATGTCATTCTCTTCCTTGTACAGGGATCAGGAGGTGTTTTGCTATCCAACACAGACGCCGAAAGCAATATCATCAACATTGGCATGAAGATCTACATGGCTGGTGTTGCTCTGCAGCTCGTCGTTGTCCTCGTTTTCAGCGGTATCACTGTCTTCTTCTACTTCAAGCTCCGACAGGTTGAGGGTCGAAACATGGGGCGCATGAAGTGGCTTATCTGGACCATGGTTATCGTTCTCGCTTTGATTGTGGTAAGTATTCCATATCATGTCACGAATTAACAAGCTGACAATTATAGACTCGAATCGTGTATCGCCTTGTTGAATTTGGCCCTGGTGTTAACGCGCATAACACTCTTCTCATTCACGAAGAGTATCCACTCGGCCTGGATGCTGCCCCGATCTTGCTCGCCCTTATATTGCTAAACACGACTCACCCTGGTTTTGTCCTCCGTGGGCCAGAGAGTGAATTTCCTAAGCTGTCCCGCAAGGAGAAGAAGGCGCTGAAGGAGCAGAAGAAGCAAGCTAAGAAGGCCCGCAAGGCTGGTGCTCGCGAACTTGAGGACTTGTCTATTGATGAGCGGTCAAACAGCAGCAGACAGATGGTCTAGAGAAACGTATAAGTAAGCGGAGTCGTATTCATTGGATCGCTTGTTGAGATGTAATCGGAGTGGAGTGTGAAGTACAGGTTGGGATGACGGATTATTGACAGAAATAAGGCTTGGCATATCGTCTAGAATTCGCATTATAGGATATTGGCATGCAATATGATAGAGTGGAGGAATAATTGATATTCTATACTTTTCCAATTTCCGTAATTCTGCGCATATACGGGATTGAAGTGGTGCAGAAAGTCGTATGGATCTGCGGTGAAGGATCCTCGGCTGGGTCTGGCCTGACTGTCACTACAGAACCCGATTTAGAAGCAGAGATGGTGAAACACCGCCACAACTGCAAAACGGTCCTGGCGTCAGCTGAGGCGTTGAATGTCAGGCGGCTCGATAAACTGTAACAGAATAAATGAAGTTTCACATAGACAAAATTAAGTAGAGGTTGACGCGCCATAAATTGATTCATGATTAACATTGACGCCTTCACAATCGGTGAATGCGGTTCCATAAGAGCTTGGCGATGTGCAAAAGAGACGCAAACAAGCCACTAATGATGCACAGAGATCGACCATTGAAAAAGAGGGTGTAAGAGATGAGACATTCAGCCTGGCAGCCCTGGTAGCTTAGGCCTGTCTTGTGCATGCCAACGTGGCAGTTTAGACGTCAGTAGGAAAAAGTGTCGTAGGAGGCTCCAGGTCCCCGTCCAGATCCCAAACGTGAGATTGGCCACTAAAATGAGACTAGAGCCCTTCTAAACATTCCAAACATCAAAGAAACCGTTTCCGGTTGCCCTGTCGGCGCTTCATTCATGTTTACTCTGCTAAATCATTCTCAAGAAAAAGTCTCTTCTTCTCTTTTTTTGCTCCTTCATCATCAATTTCACCTTTACACGTAATTCCAAACGGCTTCGTCAACTGGTTTCTTCCCAGGTAACTTTCCTTGATTTAACGAATAAAGCCCCAGCCACCCCCAGCCACTCCATACTCACAAAACGGGCATTTTCTACTCTCTGATTGGTTCAGACGTCGTCCCAGGAGACACCGTCGCAGTTCGGATGCCGCTTAAACGCCTCCGGCTGCCAGCACTTTAAAGGCCTTGCTTATACCTGGTTCGCTGGATCGATCATCTACGGCTTGCTTTACGGGCTATATCAAGATCCTGGAATCTTATCTCATCCAGAAGGCGAAAGTCTGGCCGCGCTGGTGGGAAATAGAGTGGCAGGGTACGGGGACTGTCCCCTCCAGGGTCGCCTATAAGCAGCCAAACCGTCTCGAAACCAAAGGTCGAGCGTTTAGGATCCTTTCCTAGTCCCTTCCCTCTCCCGACTTAACAAAAGTGAACGAAGCTGCTACTGCACGACCAACTAATTCATCTCCACTTGGAAAGAGACGAGAGTTTTGGGCCAAGAGGCACAGCACAGACTTGGCTCGTTCGTAAAATCGTCTTTGCTCGTGTTACATTCAGGACCGTCCGGACAGGAAGGACGACTGGACCACCCCCTTCCCTGGTTTAAGGGCTTTTGGCTTCCTCCTACTCCTTTGACTTCTTTCTCCCCCTTTGTTGTATCATTGGTTGGTTCTCATCGCAACTTTCGTTGTTGCGTTCTTTTTATTTGCCCGTGCGCATACTATTCTTCTGTCAAAGGGTGGTGTCCTCCTCTTGTTTCTTTCTTCTTTATTACTTCGGTTTCAAGATCCGACGACGACTTCAACGAAACCCACACAGCGATCTCATTTTGTACTCAAACAGACCAGAGTACCAAGTACACTCCAAATTTATCGATCGACCAAACAACGTTTAATTGAGATCGGGATCACGAATACTGCAAATCATGACCCCGGCCCATTCGATGGCGCGATTACCGCCACTTCTCCTCGTCTCCAGCTTTCTCAATCTCGCTTCAGGTCTTACACTCCCACAAGCGACGAAGACGGTCGCATTCCATGAAATCAACGCGGCATCATATCCTCTCGCCGCGACAGCTGCGCCCGATGACTCATTTCTACAAAGAAGACAATTCAACACAGTCTGTGGTTACATAGGAGGAGACCCAGGACTACCAGCGACTTGTTCTGCTGGTTCGCATTGTGTAGTCGATGTCGATCATGGAGCTGTGGGGTGCTGTCCTGATGGCGGATCTTGCACGCAGGGAGTGTTTACAGATTGTGTGGATGCGGGCAGTGGACCGCAAACCGAAGTGAATCCATATGTTTTCTCGTGTCGAGGAAACGATTTGTGCTACAAGAATAGCTTCGAAGGGGGTTTCTTCCAATATGGATGTGGTTCAGCGACAAATTTGGCGACCAATGTGGTGGCTTCGGCATCGGGGAAGAGCGCTATTCAACTTACTAGCTTGAGCGTTCCCCTTACAGCGTCAGTAACCTCGCTATCCGATCCAACGACACTAGGAACGAGGAGAAGAACATCCGAGACCGATTCCTCTGCCACGGAAGCGACAACGACAGGAAGCGCGACTACGGAATCCACAGGAACATCATCGATAGAAACAACAGAATCGTCTTCAACAGAATCAACAACGCAGTCCGAAACTTCATCAGAAACTTCATCAACAGAGTCAGAAATCTCAACAGCATCAGAGAGCGAAACCGAAACCGACACGGCCAGTGGAACATCCGAGACTGCAGACCCTTCGGCTACCGGTTCTGACGCTTCAGCTCCCGACACCGACGGTGATGACAACGGCTCTCAGAACACAGGCGCTATCATCGGCGGAACTATTAGTGGCGTAGCAGCGCTCGTAGCCCTCATCGTTCTTGGAGTCTGGCTCTGGAAGCGCAAGAAGGGAAATACACGCCAGGGGCCAGGTGTGAAACCGCAAGTACAGCGTATTGGGTAAGTGTCCCCATCAGTGACCCTTTCAAGGTTTTTTTTTTTTTTTTTTTTTAGCAACCGGCTAACATGAAATATTCCTAGTCCCCCGTTAGAGAACAATCATAGTTTCGCTCCTGTACCCCCTATGCGGGAAGCTGATAAGATGGCCCCGCCTCCACCGGTCCCTGTAACAGACCAACGGAGCATGAATCCGATCGTTGAGCACGACGGGCCTTACGCGGAGCCTTGGGATCCCCAATCAAACTACGGGTACTCAGCGTCGGCTGTTGGCGGAAGTGCGCACATGGAACACGACGAGGTGCCGTTGACAAGAGACGACGATTTCAACACACAACACAGTTATAGTGCCGGCTTGGGTCGTATTAGTGAAGAAGAGCCACGGCCGGGACAAGCCATCACTACGCCAGGCCATATGAGCAGTTCTCTCCAAACGCCATACAACCCTCGCCGTGACGGAGGAGGACCATTGTGGCAGCAGAACCGTGGCCCTGGATGGTTTTAATTGCATATAATACAAGAAAGAAAAAGGAGACAGTACATACACAGGCGGGATGATGGCGATTCCAAGCAAAGTTTTGCTTGAAAATTATTATGGCGTTTATGGATTAGCATAGGGAGTTGATATCCGGGGGCTGCTTTCATCATAAAGGTGGACTGTAATGAACGGTTCAAGTCTGGTGAATAGATGGGCTTGCACTTGGGTTAATCATGAGATATGATGACCACACGGTCATGAGATATTGGGTTTACAAGTAAATAGTTACGACAGAAAAGAAACCAAGCGGTATTGACTGGAACTTGCATTGCTTTGCATATTTATGTGATTAAAGGCTTTTTAGATGGCAGATAGAATGTGTCCGTAAAAGCGTATATCTTTGGGGCTCAACAACATTTCACACGTCTTTCTGGGTTGTACATTCATGTACTTACCTCATTTGAGTACTACTTATTTTTCCATCATTCAGCCTACCTTGCCGAGGCCCAATCAACCTCCTATCGACCAGATCTTGACACTGGATTCGTCAAATACCGTTTGACCTTCCGATGCGTCTCCAAAGCCCCATCCTCCCGAGCAAGTTGCCACGACAGAACCACTTGAATGCAAGGATGTGCTACCGACCGGTGCATCGTGAGGCTTCCAACTCCACGAAGGGTCTACAACGCCAAGTTGGCTGCCAACGCCTTCCCATACTGCAACACCACCGTCGTGATTGCCTGCCCAGACTTCAAAGGATGGGAACTCAGCATAAGGGTCACCGGCAAACACGTCCAAGGTCATCTTCTGTTGCGTAGGTGCGCTTCGTCCTCGAAGAGTGCAGAGAAGTTCGCTTGTGCCGCGGATGTCATACACAATCACACCAGAGGCGTGACGCTCGCTGATGATAAGGTAACGGCCGCATGGGCTCCAACGGACTTGAACAATACCCTGGCCTCCAATGTCTCCCTGTATGTCCTCTGGGCGTGGCAGAGGCCAATTAGCAACAGCCTTGTCTGATCGATGCACATCATACAATCCCATCCACCGCGTCCATGTCCCTGCTGCAACAACAGAGTTTCCATTGCCATCCACAGGCGAAGATGATAGTGCAGCGACAGTGCCCTTCATACCCACACCACTGCCCTTTGAAATATGTCGTTTAGAAGGGATGGTGGGTATAGTAGTCACTGGTCCATCTGAACCTGGACGTGTCATGTCAAAGTGATCAAGACGATTTGTCGATCCAACAAGAAAATGCGACCCGGAGCCTTCCCACAGAAGAGATGATGGCGTGATATACTCCTCCGTCTCACGACGTATCAACTTATATGAAGCAAGCGGGGCAGAGCGCGACGCGAAGCCATCATATTCGGGAGGGAAAAGATGATACAATTGAATAGGGTGGTCGCGACACCCAACAAGCACAGTTTGGGTGCTTGGCTCGGCTAGAGAGTAAAACGGTGCTGCAGTGACTGTTTGGGATGGTTCGGGCAGGGTTATTGAGGATTGAGACTCTAGATGTCGCGGACGTGAGGCTGATGGATGGAGAAGATCTTCAGGGAGGACAAAGGTGGATATTGAGTTGAGGGCGGAAGAAACAAGAAGTGATGTCCCGTCAGCAGTCCATTGGACGGATGTGTAATAATCCTGTTTGTCACTCGTAGCAGACTGAGATTGCTTGTTGTCTATGTCATTTAGAGGTTGAGGAATTGCATTTTCAGCAAGGAGGTTTAATGATGGTGCTTTCGGTTGCTGTTGCTCCTGCTCCTGCTCCTGCTCCTGTGGATCATCCTTCTGTGACTCTTGTTGTGAGAAAGCTGGTCGAATTGCAAGACTGGATTCATCCATGTTGTAAGTTAAGTTAGGATTGAAGGTTGCGAGATGGTGATGAGCGTACATTCAGAAAATGGATTGAATTTGAGTGGATCCTCCACCTTAATCTCTGCATATCATATCACTTACACGCTTATCACGATCCCAAGCCAATCTTTCAGCTGAATCTTGAAACAACAAATCCTACAATCCCATGTAACTTTTTCTACGCTGATCTGACAAAGTGAGGCCATCGTCAAACTTGGAAGGGAAGTTGGAACTTTGCTCGCCAACTAGATGTCACCGTCTATTCTCATAGAAACGTCATATGCGTTGGCGCCAAGACCCGGTAGACAAAGACACCTCCTCAGCGGCCTCCCAGGTCCAACCAAGTATTCTTTCTGCAGGGTCCAGTGGGTTGATGATAGCAAAGGGGGGTAGCTCACGATCGCCGTTTTCCGTCTTGGCAGGTTTCTCGTCGACAGAGAAGCCATATTGTGAGATTCTGCTTTTTTACCCCGGAGTTCATCTATTTAAGCTTTCAGGCACTGCCGGAGAAACACGTGAATCAAAAGAAGTGTGTTTGTCACTCGTCGTTGAGCAATTGATGGAAGGATATTGTCCATCCAGGTACCTACCTACCTAGGTATCCATCCTACATTGCATCTGCGCCCCTACAAGAACGATTCAGGACAGCGCTTGAAGGTTACTGTTTCGAGCCGCCCGCTTTTCCCTACCTACCTAGGCACAGAGGAAGGAAGGTACAGTCGGTTAGTACTAAGGTAGGGAAGTTACTGACTTGACATGTCGTCTATCATGGCCCCATCATTTGATTATCCTTCCCTTATTAAAAACAATTCTCCGGCTTCCCTTCATTATCTCTTCCTTCTTTTCCAACTCTTCTTCCATCTCACTCCAGCAACACCCGCATCCCCATCACATACCAAGATATCCCGTATCTTGAAACTTTTGCACTTATCCTGTCTCACCAATCATGATCTCGTAGCCCAGTTCGTCAGAAAGGCCATATCAACGACCTCGTATCCCTCATCTAACTCCGCTTCGCAGTCGGTACCGATACAGCACCTACCTAACGTGGTGGGAAACGCTGCCCCTCCCCGCGAAACAGCCTCGTCCAGTGGGTCACAAAATAACCCGCGCATCAGGTCAAAGCTGACAGAAGAAAAGCTTGGGCTGTCGACAAAGGACTAACCTCCTTCTTTTTGTCATCATCTATAGGTGACAGAGCCATCAGACACCGACTAAAATAACACCATACGTCACTCCCCAGCAACGCAGGGCGCGCAACGTTCTCTCCACACCAGCACCAGCACCAGCCCGTGCTCAAATCGAAGCAAGCCTTGGGCAAAGCTCCTTTAAGGGACTGGACTGGACGGACCCTGGCGTTCCTTCAATCTGATCTCGTGATTCCCCGTAAACTCCTTCGCGACGACCACCGCCCATCCACCCACCTTCTGAAGCTGCCTTTGTGCACTTCGTCCCATATCAACCATGGACGTCTTTGCCTCAAATAGCGATCAATGCGATCGCCTCAAGACGCCCTCGTATCTTGAACTCGTCGTATCAATGTATGATTGCGCGACCCTCTTGGAATTTAGCCGGTGATTCTTGGTACTAATCTCGATATCGTAGCGTCCTCTTGCTCGGCATTCTTGTATCCTATCTTCCCCAACACTATCGCATTATCTCTCGGGGCACCTCCGAAGGCATTTCGCCTTATTTTGTACTTTTGGGAGTTACTTCTGCTACCGCTGGTTTCGCAAACATTCTTACTGTTCCGCCGTCTCGTGCCGCCATAGGTTGTTGCAAAGAGCTCGGCAAATTCGAATGCGCAGCCGGTCTGCTTGGTGTCGCTCAGCTTGGCGCCCAATGGCTTTGCTTCAGTCTCATGTAAGCTTCATCTTCAAACCTCGTTCCTATCATCAACTGACCAGTCAACAGTCTTGTTCTTTTCCTCATCTTCTTTCGATATAGGGAAGCCAATGTTCCCACAGAAGACCTCCGCGGTGAAGCTCCCAGATGGCAGACTGCCGTCATGGTGGGACTGCTCTGTGTCCTGCATGGCCTCATTGTGATTATTCTGACAGGAGTGTTCTTTATTGCACTGCCTGATCATCTTGTCTTTTGGGCGAACTTCCTGGGCATCATGGCTACCGTTTTGGCTGCTATACAATACGTACCGCAGATCTGGATGACTTACCACTTGAAACATGTTGGCAGTTTGAGTATCCCCATGATGTGCATTCAGACTCCAGGCGGTTTCCTGTTTGCGGGCAGCTTGTTCGCCCGACTTGGATGGGAGGGCTGGAGCACCTGGTTCATCTACTTGATTACTGCATCTATGCAGGGATCCGTCCTCTTCATGGGTGTCTACTACGAATACACAGCGCGACAGCGTGGTGGACATGACAACGCTCATACCGACGCCGCACCCCACTCGCATGTGCAATATTCGAGCGCCCCCCGAAGGCCACCACCAGGCGGCCGAACCTACTCAGAAGGCTGGGAGCGTGGTCTTCCAGGCCCCTTTACCGGTCACCCTGAGCGATACGCGGAGACGGAGGAGGACCTAGACGATATTCAGGAGCGCGAGGAGCGTGCTATTCAGAGGGAAAACCAGCCGCTACTGAAACCCGGTGGCATTGGCAACCCTCATAGGACATACGACGCCACCGAACAGTCATGAAATTCTTTGTCTTGCCTTACCTTTCTTAGATAACAAGACGAGTTCAGTGTCAACAGCGAGCATGTGATATATACCATAATCATTTGGAGTGTTTTATTGGTGTTTTAGTATTACTTAGGATTGCATATCGTACCTTTTTAGAATTTTATATGTACATTCTCGTCTACCCTTTACACCCGAGCTGTCCGGGGATTGACTCATTCTGTTCCTAGGCATGTGTCGGGGCCTTGATGACTCGAGGTCAGCACAAGGTTCTACAGCATGTTTGTTGCCGATATTGCATTCCTTGTCGAGATAATGCGATCAGGGGTTTTAGCTTTCCGCTGATCAGATCACCAGGCTATGGGTATTTCCAATTACCCTTTATTTCGAAATTATCAATTTACCACAATTCGATACCAATCTAACCCAAGTCTCATCATCATTATCAGCATCATCGTCTCCTCACAGCTCATCACAGGCCTAGGTAGGCCCTATTCTGACCCTAACTTGGTAGACCCCCACATCCTCCGCGGAGGACGGGTGACTCGCATCGCCTGCAAATGCGGGAGTCCTAGTCCTGAGCTTGCCCCCTGTGGGATGCGGTCGGCTTCTGATTGGCTGCTCTCGTTTAATCATGTTGGATGAATCACCGGGTGTCATGAACGTCTCGATTGCCATGAGATAGAGGGGGGCGGGGCCCCTGGGCTCAAAGGGCATCCAATCTGGTGGCGGCGATCGATAAACCATCCCATCCCATTTTCCTCTCGTCGGAGCCATTTCTCCTTCTTTCTTTATCCCGAGGCCCTATATTCCTAGAGATCATATTCCTATATCCTACCTGAGTTGCCATTGAGATTGATTGAGTCCCGATACTCTCAAAGGCTTCATTCCTCGAACCGGATCCTTATCGCTCCTATCGCCGACGCTCCCCGCGACTCTTATCATCATGGCTATCTACAGTTCCGTCCCGCCACCCGAGCAGCAACCAACCACAACTACTCCCACTCCCACAGCGACAAATCCTCCATTGGCTACCATCCCGGTTCAGTCGCCTCCTACGCCAGTTAAGAATACTGGTATCGATATCGATGCTTGGACTATCTCGGCTCTTCAGTCTCTCGCTGTCTCTCCTGTTGCGCGCGGAACCGGCACCCCTCTCGCTATCCCCATTGATGAAACTGTCAAGGCTCAACCCAAGTCTCCCGAGCGCAATGTCAACTTCGACGAACATGAAGTTCCTTCATCGACCCCGAGACGTCCTCCTTCCAGGAGGGACAGCCAGCGAAAGCGCGACCTGGTCCTGAAGGGCAAAGAGGGAAGTCGCCAGCGTCGTCGCTGGGAGAATGGTATGCCGTTATCACTGATAAAGATGCAAGCCGCATTTTGAGCTGCATCTCGCGTATTCTTATACTGACCAATGGTCTCGCTGAAACAGACCGCTTGATGCATGTTCCAAACGTTCAGCCTCCGCTGCCCTCCGATTATGAAGTCCATCCCACGCATACAATCCATCGAGTACCCTACCAGCTTGCCCAATTCTGGGATCGCGGTGTGCGCCAGCGCGTTGAGGATAAGACTGCCCGTCTTCAGGCTGAGCGCAAGAAACAGCAGCTGAAGTCGGGTAGCGCCACTGGCCTCGGCGCTGGTGAGGTACCTCGCGACTTGCGTGAAGCTACAAAGCGCAGTCCCGTAGTGCGCAGCTGGGTGCGGTCTTTGGAGGAGCCGGTGCGACAGTACCTGGCTAGCCAGCGGGCTGCTACTGCAACTGAGGAGGCTTCCGATGACAGTGATAGCGCAGCTGATCAGATGGACTCGGATGATGAGGAGATTGTGTTCGTCGGCAGGAATGGTGCAATGCGAGAGTTGAAGGAGAAGAAGGCGACTTGGAAACATGCGCATAGAGAGGTGTCGCAGGAAACAGTCGACTCGGGCATGCTATTCGACTCTTTTGGCAATGATGAGAGTGCCGCGTTCAAGTCAGTGTGCATGTCCTCATATGTGCTTTGTTACTAACATTTCTCAGACGCTGGCTTACACACACCATCTCCGATTACTACGGCATTCAGTCCCGCTCCGTCAATCTCACAAATCCAACACGCCGAGTCGTCTATGTTGGTCTGAAGACTTCACAGGGTACTTCGCCTTTGCGAACGCTACCACGTCCCATGTGGGAGGTTTGCTAAATGGCTGGCTTGATAGGGATTGGAACTTTGGATGGCATTTTAGACGTAGAAACGTAGATGGTAAGCATGGGTATGGGGCAATAGAAGCCATTTCACTGAGCTCGGTGGGCATAAGTCTGTTGTGCTGCGACGTGATATTGCTTGAGATCCCTTGGTGAGAAGTGATGTCAGGCCTTTGATTTGTTGCTACCCTGTACTTGGCTAAGTTATTGTGTAAATGGGCATCTATCAACGCTGGACGGTAGGTTGTAACACATATGATCGTAGAATGTGGCTGTGAAACAGCCCTGTCCTTTGCATCTGACACCGTGCTGCGTATTACTGATAAGTAGTACAGTCTTCGACTACTTAGAACCACTCTTGGTCCAAGATTCTTGATACGTTGCCCACTATTCTGCTACCCCCCAAAATTTGGCCGTATTTTGATACTCTATCGGTCGTACTCATCTTTAGAAAGTTTGTCAGTCCAAACTGCCCATACTCGGACCAAAGTAGTTCTGCCACAACTTGCGCCGCACAGATGTTGAGACCAGCCCGACGGAAGAACATGCTCCATTCACTGTCTCGAAAATCGAGAAATTGCCCGAACTGGTTTGCAGCGGAGGAATATCGAGACATGATAGATAGTGCCCACCTTGCAAGTGTCTCCTCTGCTCCAGAGACTAGAGATGTTGAAATACCTCCTCGAAGGCCAGTGGTGAAGCGGACAAAATCGGCATAACCAGCCAGATCAGACGCGGTTGGTAATCCAACGTACTCGCCCTGTGGATTCGTCTCAGACACCAATATAAAGAGACGTTCGTATTTCTCGCTCACAAGCCTCACACGCTCGCGCAGAGCCGAGAGGGCGGTTGATCCGGGAAGGGGTTTCTGTTTGACTCTAAGCATGGTGGTCACAATGAGGCCGGCTGCAGGACATAAAGATATATCGGCCTCAAAAGCCAATGGAGAAACCACTTTATTTCTTTGAGTTGACCCCGGAGACCAAGAAACTTCATTGTACTGCGTGAAGTCTCGATCGACGAGTTCGACATGCGGCCAGGATTTCTCTATGAAAGATATAATGTTTCGGCTCAATTCCATAGAAACAATGTAACGACAATTCTCCGTGGGTGTGCTAAAGACTGGAGCTGGAGCCTCCTTTAGTTCTCTTTGTACTTCTTGTGTGACGCTGCTTGCGGTCGTAGCAATGGCCTGATACTTTGATGTAGGTTGTGAAGTAGGTGGAGGAGTGTCACTTCCCTTCAACTTTTTCGGTTGCCGGAGTTGCATGAAGTTGGATAGCAAACTGCTTGCGCCAGTTGAACTGTAATCAATCAACAACCGCTTCTTCCCTTTAGAATCAGTCCGAGCCTTTAAGGACTGGCTCTTTGCTACAATCAAGTCATCCAGAGCCGGCGTCTTCACAGATTCGTGTGCTTTGTTGGCGGGTGTTGGAATGGCATGGTTCTCTCTCTGAATTGGATGGGATATTGCCGAATTATTTTCCAATTCAAGTTCGATATCTTCATCGTGCGAAACTTGTAGTACCCGAGGTGTCGATCGCAAAGCGACATAATCTCGACTGCATAGCTGGGACGGCTGTACGCTTAATAGCTCTTTACTAAGCGGGCCCAGCTGCACCGCTGCTTCAGTCAGCGAAACTCGTCCACTTCCAAGAGGGATCGGAGCCCATTTAAGTGACGAGTTTAGACAACTCAACCCTTCGTAACATGGAAGATAAAAGACAGACGGAAGTGTCTGACTGAGCCAGCTGAACTGCTCTTTCGAGTTTGATAGATGGGCACTCCATTCAGGATTTGCTATATCAAAATCCAATACCGGTATTGGCACACGCAACAGAGTATCCGCCGGGTTTGGTCGCTCTTGTTCCAATAGTTGGTTCGCTTCATGGTGTTTGCTGTCTAAGAATGTTTGAAATGCCTCTTCAAAAAATTCCCCTTGTTCAACTGTAGCTTGGAATGAAGCCTCGGGATCTATTGCATTTGGTGTTAGGGCTGCCGTCATATGATCCAGCTTTGAGCTAGATCTGGGACTAGATGATAACAATGGCAAGTCCAACTTGAGTTCTGATAGTTTGCTCGACCTGGCACTGAGAAAAGCAGCTCTGGCCGTTGGGGGAGGATCAAAGATGGACGACGGGCTAGCTGGGTCAGAGTCGAAATGATCATCCTCGACACCCAATAACATTTTCTCTATATTCTCATTGATAGGGCTGCTTGGTTCCGAAGTCAGATCTATGATCGACAGGTCGGGGTCAGGGACATATGGTTCGTATGGTTCAGATATAGGAGACAGTGGAGGGGATACCGGTTTCAAGTATGTACTAGAATACTGGAAGAGCGTTAATCAAGAGCCTGTATGGGCTTAGAGTCACTTACAGTGCCCAAAGAGAATATCTCTCGAAGCTGTGCCGATGTATAAGGCTTTGTGGTAAAGTCCTGATCATGCGTGGTGTTTTGTGTAGGGTCTGGCATCTCGTCGGCTTCAAGTTTACGGAGGGCTAGTACCTGCCATCGCAACACAGTAGAAGGAAATTCGAGCCCTTCATCATTCTCAATGTTGACTCTGGCCAACGGAAGCCATGTTGAAAGAATGTTACAGGATTTTGCGCATTGTACGTCGTGCAGATATTGTTCAAGCTCTCCCTTTGTATCATACCCTAGATCTAGTGATTCGGATGGAAATCGTAATTTCTTTGTCTGCCCCAGAAACGGGAACACGGAGTAAGCTGATACAGGAGGATCGATTGGAACTTGGTAGTCTTCGTGCTTGGTGTAAGGCTCAAAGATAATTTTAGGACGAGGCAGTTGTGTTGCAACAAGGCCTGACTGTTCAACCAAACCACCGGGTTGGGTTGGCACCGCAGTCCGTCGCAGTTGACGAATATGATCTTGAAATCGATATGGAGGGCCTTGATGGTCACGGAAACAGTCTTCTCCCGGATCATAATCGATGATAGTCCGGCTTCTAGTAGCCGATGCTGTAGCTGTACTCATGTTGAAGAGTCGAATACTTTGCCATCAAGGCGGATGGAAATGCCGAAAAAGATCTGGAACCTCTCCACGCCTAAATCTTGAACTCCAGATGCAAGAGCAAGTCCAAATATTAGTACTCACCCCATTCTTACCACTCCTGCCTCCTTCTCGAGCACGTTGAACTGCATGTCCCTTCCAGATTGTCTTAGGCATGGAATTGGCAAGTGCGAAGGAAGCACAGCGGGTCAATTGCTTTTAAGTACATCCATCCTTAGCCAGCACTTGTGTTTTGTGTCTTCGATTAGTAGGTACTTATTGTTTCGCATGTTCGCATCCATATCTTGAAGAGCTTAGGTCTCTTTCTCCACGATGTACTGAATAAGATCGATCATTTGTACCCAGGTTCTAATTTATTTTTGCATCGTAAGCCTTAGGGGACATTTCTTCCGTCACCTACCTGACATTGCATCCGAGCTGTCATGATGGCTATGGAGGTTAGGTGCCCGACCCATTCCTTCCCGCTCGCTTAGAACCCCAACTACACCCGCTATAATCCGTGCTAACTCCGGGCGCCAGTGACGCATCCATACCTAGGCATCCAGAGCTCTTAGGATAGCTTTTAGGATAGCTCTTCGTCGAGGGTCAAACTACTCCATTCAACCATCAACCTCTCTCCCTGCCTCTCTTTTTCTCTTCTGCAAACAACTAACAGCCATGGCCTATGTTGCGCCTATCCATCTCGCAACAAGCGTTCGCCATGCGCTTCGAGCTAATCTCCTTGACGCCGATATCGACGACTTGGTGGTAGCGTAAGTGCTCCAACGCCCGTCAGGGTGTCAGAAGAATTGGCCGCCGAGCATGAGAGACGCATAAGAGAAGCATAAGAGACGAAATGGTTTGGTTATCTTATGCGAGCTAAGGCTAGCAATTAGGCTACTTTATTTCTGTAGCCTAAGTCTTAGAGGATAATTCTTCTGACACCCATTTGACGCCTTCGATGACGCCTTGAGCAAATGCTGATTGACCTCACAGCAAAGCAAACCGACTCGAGATATGGCGCCTCACAGAAGAAGGACTGGTATGCCAGCAGACGAAGCTCATTCACGGCACAATATCGATGCTACAGCGATTGCGACCCAAAGGATCGGACGTCGACTTATTATTCATCGGAACCGAGAGGCTCCAGTACTTCACCCTGATATGGAACGACGCAACGAAGAAGTTGGAAACCATCGAGCAAGCAATCATTGATCAATCGGAGCCGTACATGCGCCAGTCCCAAAGTCAGAACAAATGCCTAGTGGACCCGACGGGTCGATTCCTAGCAATGCACCTTTGGGAAGGTGTGTTGAATGTCTTCAGGCTCCCTACACGCAAGGGCTCTACCAATAAATTGGAATTACTCGAACAGGTCCGACTCACAGAATTATTCATGAAAGCAAGTACTTTCACCCACAGCCGGACCGGCCATCCAACCGTTGCCTTTTTATACAAGACACAAATGGACCAAGAAGAAGCTCGTTTGGCCATATATAGGTTAACGCACGACGACAAAGGAAACACAGTATCCAAGTTTGATCCTCATAAAGATAGAGAGTTCGATGTCGCCATCACCGACCCATATGCCTCAATGCTCATTCCTGTTCCCCTGGACGAAGAAAAGCGTTATCATGTACGAAATACGGAGAACCTTAAGGCACATCTAGGTGGTATTCTGGTCGTCGGAGAGACCCTCCTGATCTATTACGACGGCCTAACGCATAGGAGTGTCTCTTCAGCATTGAGGGATCCAAGAATATTTGTAGCCTGGGCAGAATATGATGGCACTCACTATCTGCTGGCCGACGATTATGGACGACTCGACTTGTTGACTATTCAGACGAACATAGAATCCACCGGCGTTGTAGTGACAGGCATGACCCTCGAACCGTTTACATCCGGAACTTCGCCTGTCATTACTTCAAGGGCGTCTAGCTTGGTCTGCCTCGGCGATGGCACCCTCTTTGTTGCTTCCCACCACGGCGATTCTCAGCACTACCAGATCGATGTCGAGACCAGAGCAGCTACGTTGATGCAGTCTTTCTCAAACAATGCACCGATCCTAGACTTTTCTATCATGGACATGGGTAATCGCGAAGGTGATACTCAGGCCGGCAATGTCTTCTCTTCTGGGCAATCAAGAATCGTGGCAGGCTGTGGTGCCTACCGCGATGGGACTCTACGGAGCATTCGAAGTGGTGTTGGTCTTGAGGACAGAGGTGTTCTTGATGAACTAGAGGGAACCAGGGGCCTATTCACTCTTCGATCTTACGGCGCTGACTCGGTCGATACATTGGTTGTATCGTCTATCACCGAGACAAGAGTCCTCAGCTTCGACTCGGAAGGGGGCATCGAAGAGGTTTACTCTTTCGAAGGAATGTCCTTGGATTGTGAAACTTTGCTAGCGTCTAATCTCCCCAATGGACAACTACTTCAAATCACACCCAACTCCGTCGTTTTGCTCGACCCTGAAGGCGGCACAACTGTTAGCAAGTGGGACGTCCCAAGCGGCAAAACAATCACAAGAGCATCAGCAAATGGAAAATGGGCCCTCCTGTCAGTTGATGGAACTTCCCTCGTTTCATTGAATTTGCTACAGAACCTGGCTGTTAATGCCCAACAAGTTCAAAGCAACTCTGATTCTCCGGCTGACCAGATATCATGCATTCACGCCGCCCGAGATCCACCAGATCTTGGCGTAGTTGGTTGGTGGTCATCCGGTCAAATATCATTGATCGATATGGCTTCACTAAAGCCGCTGCATGGAGAGTCCATGAGGCAAACTGAAGATAGTGCCACCGTCCCGCGAGATGTCGCACTTGTTCAGTTACACCCTCCTGACGTGTCTGGCCCAACACTCCTAGTTGCGATGGAGGATGGCAACGTTGTGACTTTCAACGTCTCTACCAGAGGTTTTTCTGTTTCTGGTCGTAAAAGCGTGACTTTGGGTAGCAACCCGGCTCGCCTACATATACTCCCCCAAGAAAATGGCACGTCAAATGTTTTTGTCACTACCGAGCATGCAAGTCTTATCTATAGTTCTGAGGGTCGCATCATATTCTCAGCTACAACCGCCGATGATGCCACGTTTGTTGCGCCCTTCGACTCTCATGCCTTCCCTGACTCGGTTGTTCTGTCGACAGATCAACACATCCGAATCTGCCATGTCGATCGGGAACGCCTCACCCACGTCAAGGCACTTCCTGTCAACGAGACTGTCAGACGGGTGGCATACTCTCCAGGACTTAAAGCTTTTGGTGTGGGCGCCATCAAAAGGGAATTGGTCAATAACGAGGAGGTTGTTACAAGTTCATTTAGACTTGTTGACGAAATAGTCTTCAAGGAGCTTGGATCACCCTTCCCGTTGAAGAATTCTAGCAGCCTTGAACTTGTGGAGTGTGTCATTCGAGCTGAGCTTCCTGACGTTGGTGGAAACCCAACTGAGAGGTTTATCGTTGGCACAAGTTTTATCAATGATGGTGGAGTAGAAGATTCAAACGACACTCTTGGTCGTATTCTGGTTCTTGGTGTTGACACGAACCGTCAAGTTTACCAGATCGTCTCTCACAACCTCAAAGGTCCTTGCCGCTGCTTAGGAATGATCGACGATAGTATTGTGGCTGGACTATCCAAGACGGTTGTGGTGTATAACTTCACCCAGGAAACAAGCAGCTCCGGTTCACTACAGAAGCTTGCTGCTTATCGCCCATCCGCGATCCCCATTGATCTCGACGTATCAGGCAACATGATCGGTGTAGGTGATCTAATGCAGTCACTATCTTTGATTGAATTTGTTCCAGCGCAAGATGGCAACAAAGCGAAACTGGAGGAACGGGCACGACACTACGAGTCGATTTGGACCACTGCAGTGTGTCATATCGAGGGCGAGAGGTGGCTAGAGGCCGATTCTCAGGGCAATCTTGTTGTCCTTCAGCAGAATGTGGATGCCCCGACAGAACAAGACCGCAGCCGCTTGGAGATCACCAGTGAAATAGGCATTGGAGAACAAATCAACCGTATCCGAAAGCTCAACGTCCCAGCAGCGGATAATAGCATAGTACATCCACGAGCATTTCTCGCCACGGTAAGTAATCTTTTCTCTTCTGTATGCACAGAATTCTAACTAACGCCCACCAGGTCGAAGGCTCATTGTATCTTTATGGTGATATTGCGCCTCAATATCAGGATCTTCTGATGACGTTCCAGTCCAAGATGGAAGAGTACATTCATGTACCAGGAAACGTTGAATTTAAGCTATGGCGTTCCTTCCGCAATGACAACAGGGAGAGTGAAGGCCCTTTCCGGTTCATAGACGGAGAGATGATTGAGAGGTTCCTAGATATGGACGAAGGGAAGCAGGAGCTGGTTTGTGAAGGGCTCGGGCCCAGTGTTGAAGACATGCGCAACTTGATTGAGGAGCTGAGAAGAATGCATTAGATACGTGGGTAACAGTAGAGTCATCCTCCAAGGCTTATGCAATTACAATAAAGTAACCTAATTGGTAGCATAAACTCCCATAAGCCTACTAAATTATTTGATCTCTTATGCTCTGGGCAGCCAATTCTTCTGATACTCGGACGATTAGGTCGTTGCTTCTCATGGATGTTTTGATGATTCAATGGCACCCTGGCCTGCTGGGCATTCATGAGTTGGACGTAAAGGACGAACGGGTCAAAGATGATTGGTCAGAAGTCTTAAGTCATGTTGAGACGCCCATTGACCTATCTATGGTACAAATAACGTCTCAGAGACATGTAAAAGAATTGATAAGTGACCGCTATGTACAATTGAGAATAGCATTCCGTCAGAATAGCTGATAATCATATTTATAGCACTTATAAACCTGGAAGCTGTCAAGGCAAAAAAGGATCCCACATGCCCGGGATAGATCGGAAACCCCACCCGAGAGTGACCGGGCCAATGATGAGTCTTCAATTTCCGAGCTCAAGTCGAATTGTCAGCCTGAGGCCACATTTTGGAGCCAAAACTTTCGGCAAAGCATCATCAGCCGATCACTATCAAGGAAAAGACCTCAAACCTTCCCTTCGACGACCTCACCTCGCAACGCCACACCCCACGATCCCTCACGATGGCGACCCTCGCGACCGCTTCTCGCCTCTGCCTGCGCGCGGCTGCTAAGCCCGTCGCTCCCGCCGTCCGCGCCCTCAGCACCACCGCCGTTCGCCCCGACAGCGCGTCCGCCTCTGGATACTCCAGCCCCTTCAAGTTCCAAGGACAGTCCAAGGGTGCCCAGATTCCCGACTTCGGAAAGTACGTCTCTACCGGGGGCGAGGGCAAGAACAAGCTCTACTCGTACTTCATGGTTGGCGCCCTCGGTGCCGTCAGTGCTGCTGGTGCCAAGAGCACTGTTCAGGGTGGGTTGAAATCCGATTCAAGACTCGGTGTCTTGCCATTGGGTTGCAATTGGTGTTGCATCTTGCCGGCATGATACCGGGATTGGTCAATTGATGGTTACTGACGATGGATTGGCAGAGTTCCTGGTCAACATGTCTGCTTCCGCCGACGTTCTGGCCATGGCCAAGGTTGAGGTTGACCTTGCCTCTATCCCCGAGGGCAAGAACGTGAGTTGGGATATAATCTAACACACCAGGACGACGTTGCTGAACGGTTCTTCAGGTTATCATCAAGTGGCGAGGCAAGCCCGTCTTCATCCGACACCGAACCCAGGACGAGATCGACCAGGCCAACAAGGTCAACATTTCTTCTCTCCGAGACCCCGAGGAGGATAGCGCCCGTGCCAGACAGCCTGAGTGGCTCGTCATGTTGGGTACGTGAATTCGACGATATTGAAACGGCATTTCGAAATTTATATACTGACCACCCCTCAGGTGTCTGCACCCACTTGGGTTGTGTCCCCATTGGTGAGGCCGGTGACTACGGCGGTTGGTTCTGCCCTTGCCACGGTTCTCACTACGATATCTCCGGCCGAATAAGAAAGGGACCCGCCCCTCTCAACCTCGAGATTCCCGAGTACGATTTCCCCGAGGAGGGCAAGCTTGTCATCGGTTAAGCGGACGATGTAAGAGTATATCTTTTATAACGGAGAAATGAGGAGGGAGAATGGGAGCGCATTAGACTGGCGGGCGGACCAAGGACCACAACACATACGCATGCCCATACCGAGGCCCCTGGGTGGGCTCAAGTTTGCTGTTTTCTTAGACGTGGCCTTCTTTGTCCATTTGTATAAAAATAAAACGTCCTAGGAAAAATTTCAGTCGACAGGCTCAAAGAGAGGGTTGAGGGGTAGAGCAGGAGAGTGCAAGATGCGTGCTCGCGTGCGAGACGGTGTACTAATTGAATTTCATTGCGTTCAAACCAGGCAGCTCAGTAATGTGAACCGTGGGAACATCATAATCCGACATCGGACATCCAGAATACTTCGATATTCAGCCTTACATCATCGGCAAGGCTTCCTGTGATGTCGTTGAAGTCCAGTTTAGTGCTACAAAGTTTCACCATCATGAATGACCAACATCACATAACTACGAGACGTTGGCACATCATGATTTGAAAAGACCACGGGAGTGAAAAAACACGAGTATTGTAAATGTTAATAATCTACAGTATTTACTGGTATACTCTAACCCATCCACTGGGATATCCTATAGTGATACTTTTTCTATACTCCAATATCTGGTACTCATATCTTCACCACACAATCCTCAAAAATACATTCAATCATGAACGGACATAACAAGCTTTTTGATTCTATACCTGATCCAGTCCGAGATCATTAGTCTTTGTCTTAGTGACCATGTCCATCGTCCTCCCTTTGCTCAGGATCCAACTTGATCAGGGTATCAATACGCATGATGCTGATACAGGCCTCTACGGCACTCTTCAGCTGTCGGACCTTGCTCATGCTGGGCTCCAACACACCGATCTTGATCTCGTCAACAACCTTGCCCTTGGCGAGATCCAGACCGTAGTTCTTGTAACCCTTCTTGCGTGCAATGGTCTTCTCGTCCTCGCTGCCATCACCCTCCTGGATGCGCTGTGACAGAGCGTGCCTTGATCGGAGCTGAGCGGTAAGCTCTGCAGCGTCCTTGGCGGCGTTGACGGCGAGAGTCTTGGGAATAACAAGCAGAGACTGGGCGAACTCTCCGATAGCAAGCTGCTCTCGGGAGCCAACGGTACCGGCAAACTCCTCAAGGTAGATGTGCAGAGCTGTCTCAACAGCACCACCACCAGGGACAATGCTGCCACTCTCAAGGGTTCGCTTCACAGCACACAAAGAGTCGTGAACAGATCGTTCCATCTCGTCGAGGGTGTAGTCGTTGGGGCCACGGAGAATGCAGGATGCGGAAGAGTGGGCCTTAGTACCCTTGACCAAGATGCACTCATCGTCAGAAATGCGCTCTTGAACAACCTCCTCGGCGTATCCAAGGTATGAAGGGTCGAACTTCTCATCACCGTTAAGGTCAGAGAGTGTGCTCAGCATGGTAGCGCCGGTAGCTCGTGCAATTCGTCGGAGATCCTCCTTCTTACACCTTCGAACGCCCATAGCACCCTTCTCGACAAAGGTCTTAAGAACCAGGTCGTCAATACCCTTTGTTGTAAGAATAACATTGGCACCGGCCTTCAGAATCATCTCAACTCGGTCAAGGATCATGCCTGCCTCACGAGCTCGGATCTGCTCAAGTTGTTGAGGGTCGTCAACGGTAATCTGAACACCAAGCTTCATGCGCTCCTTCTGCAGGTTCATGTCCAGAACAGCAATCTTGGCGTCTTGGATTCGTGTGGGCATGGCCTGCGAGGCAACAGTGCAGTTCAAAGCGTAACCCTTAACGAGGACGGACTCGAGAGTGCTCTTGCCGTGGGCCTTGAGGATGTTGACAGCCTTGACGGGGTACTTGGTCTCGTTTCGGTTGTTGGTAGACTTGACAGCCTGCATAGCATCGACAACCATGTCAGCAAAGAAGTCCGAGTCGGCTCCAATAATCTTGCTGGACATAGATGTTTTGGCAATGTTAATGAGAGATTCGCGGCCAAGGTCCTCAACCTTGATGCTAACATTCTCGTTCAGGTACTTGATAGCCTCTCGCAGGGCAAGTCTGTATCCAGTAATGATAGTGGTGGGGTGTATCCGGTTCTTCATAAGCTCGTTTCCACGGCGTAGCAGTTCGGCAGCGATCAGAACAACAGAGGTGGTACCGTCACCGACCTCCTTGTCTTGTTGTTGCGCAAGGTCGACGAGAATCTTGCCGGCGGGATGCTCGACATCGAGGAGGCTGAGAATTGTAGCACCGTCGTTGGTAACAGTAACATCCTAAAGTGAAATGTGAGATACGGTCGAGCGCGGGACGAAGGCTAGGTTGCATACACCGATGTCGTCCACCATCATCTTGTCAAGACCGCTAGGGCCGAAAGAACTCTTAACAACATTGGCAATGGCCTGTGTAGCAAGAACTTTTAACTTGTTAGCATATGTAATCCTTATGTAAATTGCCATCATCAACCATGCCCATGCCTCCCCCACTTCCCCCTAACATGTAGCAAAAGGCGGGACAAGATAGACATACCGTTCTGGTCTCTAATATCGGATCCGGAGATCTTCTGGCCACCCAGGAAAAGGGTGCCGTTTCGGGGCTGCTCAAACATGGAAGCCATGACTGCAGCTGTTATTAACGTCGACGTGGAAAAGTAAAGGCGTCAACGTGGGCGTAGAGATGGAGTCAGGAAATTCTACCAGCAGGCTACCGTAGAAGCTGTGAAGCTCCATTATGCCCCTCGACTGGACTTTTTTGTCGGAGGCTTTCGTTGTTCCGGCGCCGACTGGAAGGTGCGCTACCGCTCCTCGTATGGTCGGTGCCATCGCAATTCCGCTGTGCGTTACAGGCCGGATGCCCACCCGTAGCTGGAGGTCAGGGCATTTGACAGAAGGCGCACGGACCCCAAGAACCCCAAAACTATCCCCTGTCGCGTTATCGGCCTCCCTGCAGCTGAGCGGTCACATTAACCATTGGCTGGTAGGGCATTGGGCCTGAATTTTGGGCTAGATTTCTAGCGGTGCCGTGCCCCTCCTTCCCGCTTGACTCCCTCGACTGCGGGGCACAAGTCACGACCGACGTTTACTTCGACTCACACCCCGAATCTTCTCCTTCTTCCCCCCTCAAGGATCACGTTGCTCTGTTGCTTCTCGAATTCTTTATAGGCGCGCAAGCCACTGTTCGGTTGCCTTGAAGCTCCAGTCTTCCTTTATCTTTTCATAACAACTCCCAATCAACGCTCGACACTTACACCAAAATGGAGGGCGCCGCCGAACAGTCCAAGAGCGCCTTGAAGAAGGCCGAGAAGCAGGCTCGTCTTGCTGCTGATAAGGCTGCCAAGGCTGCTAAGCAGACCAACCTTCCTGTCGTCGGTGGAAAGAAGGCAGACGAGATCATTGGTATCACCGTGTCCAAGACCGAGAACTTCCCACAATGGTACCAGGAGGTCGTCCTCAAGGCCGAGATGGTCGAGTACTACACCGAGATCTCTGGTTTCTTTGTTCTCCGTCCCCTTTCCATGCACATCTGGAATGAGATCCGAAAGTGGTTCCAGGGTCACATTGAGGAGATGGGCGTCGACGAGACCAACTTCCCCATGTTCCTGTCCTCCAAGTCACTGGAGAAGGAGAAGGACCACGTTGAAGGTTTTGCCCCCGAGCTTGCTTGGGTTACCAAAGCGTAAGCATTCCATACGAACTTTGTCCCACTGTTGGAGCTATAGCTAATTGATAATTTCTTAGTGGTGACAAGGACCTCGAAGTCCCCGTTGCTGTCCGTCCTACCTCCGAGGCCGTCATGTACCCCTACTACTCCAAGTGGATTCGCAGCCACCGAGACCTTCCCCTTCGCCTTAACCAGTGGAACTCAGTCGTCCGATGGGAGGCCAAGCAGACAACCCCTTTCCTCCGAACCCGAGAGTTCCTCTGGCAGGAGGGTCACACCGCTCACTTGACTGAGGAGCTTGCTGGTGCTGAGGTGTTGGAGATCCTTGAGCTTTACGCTGGTGTTTACGAGAAGCTTCTTGCTGTCCCCGTGGTCCGAGGTCGCAAGACTGAGAACGAGAAGTTTGCCGGTGGTTACTACACCACCACTGTCGAGGGTTACATTCCTTCCAACGGCCGTGGTATCCAGGGTGCTACCTCTCACGCTCTCGGCCAGAACTTCAGTAAGATGTTTGACATCACTGTCGAGGATCCTCAGAACCAGGGCTCTCACATCCATGTCTGGCAAAACTCATGGGGTCTTTCTACCCGTGTCATTGGTGTCATGGTCATGATCCATGGTGACGACAAGGGTTTGGTCCTTCCTCCCCGCGTTGCCAAGACTCAGGTCGTCATTGTTCCCGTTGGTATCAACAAGAAGACTACCCCTGAGGACAAGAAGAAGCACGAGGATCAGGTCGACGAGATCCGAGCTACCCTTAAGAAGGCTGGCATCCGTGTCACAGCTGATTGGCGAGAGGGTTACACTCCTGCCTGGAAGTTCAACGACTGGGAGCTGAAGGGTGTTCCCCTGCGTATCGAGTTCGGCCCCAAGGACGCCGCCAAGGGTGTTATCAGCACCGCCCGACGAGACACTGGTGAGAAGGGAGAAATCGCCATCACTGATGTCGCCACCAAGGTCCCCGAGCTCCTCGAGACTATCCAGAGTGATATGTACAACAAGGCCGAGAAGTCTTTCCGTGAGCACCGTCTCCAGATCACCAAGTGGGAGGATGTTCTCCCCGCTCTGGACGACAAGAACGTCGTCCTCATTCCCTTCTGTGGTGCTCCCAAGTGTGAGGACCGCATCAAGGAGCTCACCACTCGCGAGGACCAGCCTGATGTCCCCGACAACGAGAAGCTTCCTACCATGGGAATGAAGAGTCTGTGTGTTCCCTTCGAGCAGCCCGAGGGTATTGTCGCTGGTGAGACCAAGTGTCTTAACCCCGAGTGTGAGGGCAAGGCCGACAAGTGGACCATGTTCGGACGCAGCTACTAAAGGAGTTGAATGTATTTTCTAGTCAGGGAGCGGGAAGGCGTTGGCCTGGCATGCTTATGATACACCAGTGCGATTGTTTACGGCTTCATGTGAATGTGATTATATCATGGAAATGGAAATGGAAATGGGAAGGGGCCGGTCACGGAAATTGTAAAAGGTAGAAAAAGACGATAGATCGTAGAGATTATATTCAAAGGGATCTCCTTGGTCTATTCCGGTTTCTTTAAGAGTTTTCAGTGCCGATCCTGTCTTCTGTCTATGAAGTTTGTTGGACTATCTAACACCAAGGAAATCGCTCGTTCGCAATCCATTCGACCTCTTGGCTGGGGTTCTTTCCGAACCAGTTCATACTGGCGAGGTTATCGTTTTCTCGGACGACCAATTTGGCTCCCAACGACTCAATGCCTTCGGTAACTCTTCTGATACGCTCCTCGGGGTTCCATAGTTCTACTTTCGAGCACAGCCACTCCTTGGTCTCTTTCTGGACAAACCCAGCAATAGCTTCAATGCCCTTGGCCAGAGTCTCATCTGAGATGCTCTCATCCTCAATTGCCAGTCGAAGAATACGAACAACATTCTTCTCAGGCTCGTCAAGTCCGCCATAGAAACTGCAAGTCCACATAGCCCAGATTCTCGAGTTAGGAGCATCAGGTGGGGCGTACATGGCACCTCGAATAGAAGGAGTGCGAGAGAAGATACGGTTGCACATGAAATCCACGCGGTTCATGTGCCATTTGATAGTGTTGATATCAGGGATAACAGCGGCACTGGCGGGGGCCGTTGACGAAGCAACCTTGTTACGGACAATCTCCTCGTCTCTAGCTGCGAGTTCGGGGATGTCGTCCATAGTGAGGGGCTTAACAGCTGGGTCGGCTGAGGGTGCTGCGTCCTTGACAGGAAATTCGAGATAAGTGCTTCTGAAAGCCTTCCACCCAATAGCCCCGTAGAAGTCGGGGCCGACATCTGACCAGAGGACTGAGAAATCAGCGTCTCCTTCGTTCCTTTGTTGTCTGCTTCGAAGCTCTTCTGCAAGGAGGGACATCATCTTCCTAGCATATCCTCTCTTTCGACACTCGGGGGAGGTGAAGACACTGGCTACGCCATACGCGGTGCCATCTCTTGCTCCGGATTGATTCTCACGATCGGCAACAAGAGCTCGCTTCTTGTAAGTCTCGCAAGATGAGAGGATGGGTCTTTCGTCAGGCTTCAGACTTCCATCTGTTAACATCCAGCTTGTCAACCCACCATCTTGAGCAAGAGATGTCTTCATGTTATCATATTCTCGGGCGATATAATCCTCCAATTTGAGGGCTGCTCCCCATTGAGGATGAGTGTCCTTCCATATGCGCTCTCGTTCCGAGGCAGTGGGGTTGGTGAGGATGAGAGATGGGGAGGTAACAGAAGGGAGGTTGTCCTGGGATGTCATGATGAAGTAGCTCTGCTGTAGTAATTTGGGTCTTATTGTACTGTGATCTTCAGGCTTATATTGATGGAGAAAAGAAGAACGTCCAATGGCCGAACTAATAACTTATACTTCAAGGTTTACCATGATGATCACGCCCTTCAATGATGGTCCCCACGCTGGTGGACCGGGAGCTACCCTGAACAGGCTGAACTGGTTTGCCGAATGAGTCTTACCGATTGCCAAGCTGTCCTAGTCGATCCATACATGTTGTAGAATATTCAAGTAAGCACCACTATTACTAAATAGGATATTGTTTTATGTTGCCTTGCTTTGTACCAGGCCTGGGTCTCTATCGGATTTGGTGTACGGCCGTTGCGTCGAAATTGTTGCACATATACGCACTAATTTTGAGTAATGATAGGTGAAACTGTAACATTTGAGCGTTGTTTATGTTTTGTATAAGAAGGCAATGGTTGGATGACATATGGAAAACTACAAATAATTGGAACGACAGACTGTTGACCAACATGACATGTTTCAATTGAACTCATGGAGAGCTCTTGAGTGGTGGGGTTGGCACTAACATCCGATCCATGCTGTAGCTCTAGCAATGAGGGGCACCGAATCAGTATGAAAACCTCCAATTTATCTTACAACTAGGATACCAAGATCCAAACCACAAAGATATGGCTTTACCACTACCCTCGGGGATGACCCCCTCCGAGGTCTCGTTTTTATGTGAAATGGAGCTTGTTACTGTAGTTCCTCGTCAACGGCTTGAAAGTATCGAACTTCTAACGGTGAGCGCGTCCTCGTCCCCGTCGCGTCCAACAAGCTTGACGCTGACCTGTTTCTGTTACACAGGGCACAACTCCAACACTCCGACCACCCTACCGAAGTAACTTGCCTCTATGGCTTGCGATTCTTTTAAAGAAACAACGGCGCGCCAATATTGTTCCTCCTCCATGGCTTCACCCCGACTCGTTACGCGAAATCGTACACCACGAAACACAGATCGATCGTACAGGCTGGGCACCACCGCCTCCACCACCGGCACGAGCAGACAGTAGGGGCAATGCGCGGAGATTGAATCCATTTGCGGATGAAGAGGTTGTTCTTTCGCCACCGTTTCTTCCATCTTGTACATCCGATGCGCCTTCAGGAGCACTGCCTTACCACTGGTTCGAGGTCTCCGAAATGCTCCTCGCACATGCCGCAGACGACATTACATCCTCGTCAGAAGTGCGATCACTACTACGAGACTTACAAGAAGTGAGGGCTGCCAAGATGCGATCCAGTACGGCCCAGCTCGAGAGCGGAGTCGACGGTGTTATGAGTTTACGAGGAGTTGGAGCTATGGAGCTTGCTGAAAGCAGAGGATTCGTTATTGGTGTAGTCGAAGGCGTTAGGAAACTTGGAGCAAGCACGGAAACAACAAGAAGAGAAGAGGAGGAAGAAGGTGGCGGTCAAGAGTCGGATGATCAGAGCGATGAGGATATGGGACTATGAGCACCTCTCCAATGGAGGCCATGAGCAAATTTCAGATTACGAGATTACGAAAAGGAGTGAAACATATATGGCGCAATTCGAAGAAACGACATGTAAGTCGGACATTTTTCTCTACCATTTCTATAAACACCGTCTAACAATTTCCAAAGAAAATCTATCGCCAAACTCCATAAATCGCCGAAACCATCAAGCAGCTTCTTCTGCCTCACTAGCCATCTTTGCCTTCAAAAGTTCCAGCTTATACTTGGCCATGCGTGTAGGATGGACTCGAATACTGTTACCAACAGGATGATCCAACTGCGGCGCCTGAATGTAGCACGGTTCTGCCTCCGGCTCGAAGTATTTCTTGAAGTCAGGATGCGTTTCAAGTCCCGCCTCTCTCATAGACGTGAGAGGGTCTGCAGCTGCTTCGTCCAGGATCTCCTGACATTTGAAGTACATAGACCAGTCCTCATGCCACTGGGAGTGGCATTGGTGGCATGGCCTTCTGGGATTGTGTTTACAAGGGTGAACCTTTGGGCAGTCGTAGCCACAGGTGTGGAACTGCTCGTACCAAGCAATGTGTAGACGGGGCCTGAGGGCAGAGCCGTAAAGACCGGGCATTTCCCTAGAAGAGTTAGTGGGAGTTATCAAAAGCGGTTGGGATACTTGACGTACGGGTCGATCGTGGGCTTGATCCATGGGTTGAGACTGCCCGAGGGTCGCGGCAAACCCAATTTCTTTGCCCAATCCTCATTCTCACTCCCGCCACTGGAATTGTGAGACTTGGAAGGCGAGTATGAAGAGTCTTTCTTATAAACGCCTCCAGTTGCCGATTGCAATATCTGACGCTTTACAGGGCGAGCTTCGCCACCATCATCGTCATCATTGGTATTTCTGCGTCTTTTGGAAGACGAATATGAAGAGTCATGGGGTACAGTGCCTTGGGTTGCTTTCTTATAAGCGCTTGCGGTCGGCGATTGCAATATCTGACGCTTTGCGGGGGGAGCATCGCCATCATCATCATCACCATCTCTGCGTCTCTTGATAGAACTACCTGAGCAGCTACTGGGGACGTTCATCGATGTATCGGCAGTCTGGTCATTCTCATCATCATCCTCTCCACTCTGCGTGGAAGCGGAACTTGAGGCAGATGAATCGTCAGGGCCGTCGTCGTCTGAACCGTCATCATCGTCTGGACCGTCATCATCGTCTGGACCGTCATCATCGTCTGGGCCGTCGTCGTCGTCTGGGCCATCGTCGTCCGGATCACTCTCTATCAAAACGACAGAAGCGTTCGCCGACGAAGTGTTCACCGGTGAAGCAGGAGCTGTTAAACCCATGGGAGCAACCGGTGCAATTGGACTTTCGATAAAGAGCGAAGTACCATCAGGGGGTACACTGGGTCCTATCGGAGGACGGGAAATCAAGTGAGCGTTGATAGGTGTGAAGACTGAACCTCTCCTATAGGGAGTGGGAATGGAATTCGAAGGGCTGTCATTCGAAGTATGGGGATCTCGGGTTTCCTCGTGGGGGGCATCATGACCGCGGGCGTCCCCCTGGCTGGCCGATCTGTCATAGCCAGAACCATCAGAATCAGATGGATCCGGTCTGTCTTCTTCGTCACTCCCTTCAATCTCTATTTCAATAGTACTGAGAGAATCGGGAGACCCTTCCCGCTCCTCGAAGTCAAAGGATATGACCATGCCGTCGTCATTAGGGGGTTGACCGGAAGCGTCTGAACCAGGAGAACCAAGAGGACTGGGAGTTTCGGGAGAATCAGGGAGATCTGATAGATCGGAGTCCTCCTCCTCCTCTAAAGCATGGTTACGGCTAGTTCTTGCAGGAATTTTGATTTTGATCCTTGCAAGAATATTTTCCATGTCGTCCATGTCTGATGTATCGCTGTCTGTGGCATTTTCCTCTTGGTCTGCATTGCCACCAGCTGGCGAACCTTGAGCATCGCCTTCGTTGTTGTCTGCGGCTGGTCTGGCTGGACGCTGCCCATTATGGCCAAACCATATAACCTGGCTTCCTGGTGGTATCGGCCTATCAACTGTTGGCCATCCGTGATCTGGCGATGGCGGAGCCTCTGCAACTAACTCAGGCACTGACACAGGCACTGACCCAGGCACATACGCAGGCACCGGCGAAGGTGTTCGGTGAGCGACCTTCTGTTTCCTCCTTCTCTTGTTGTTTGCCTTCTTCAGCGTCGAATTCCGACCACGGCCTAGCCTCTCGAGGACGTCGTCATATGGAAGAGGAGCGGGATCTGCACAGAGGGGATCTTGGGCCTCTCCTCGATCGTCAAGGCCTTTCATCAGAGGAGGGGCGTTGTTGAGCTTTGAGCGGGCACGGGTTTGGCGCAAAGGCACATCAGGGACAGGTGGGGATCTGCGAGAGGCGACGGGCTCATTTGGCTGAGAAGCAGGATCTGCACTAGGAGGACCTTGAGCCTGTCCTTGACTGTCAAGACCTTGCATTAGAGGAATGTTATTGGCTTTTGAGCTGGCACGGGTTTGACGCGCAGGCTTAGAGGGAGCAGGAGCGGGAGCTGGATCTGCACTGGGGGGATCTTGAGCTTGTCCTCGATCGTCAAGACCTTGCATTGGAGGAGTGTTGTTAGCCTTTGAGCTGGCACGGGTTTGATGCGCTGGCTTAGCGGTATTGGGGGTAGGCTTGGATTTGCGAGGTGCCATATTGTTGATTACTGTGAATAGTTGTGAGAATAGATCGAATATGCTGTCAATGCTTACCTGCTATGGTTATGAATTATCTGAATCCATCAATCTGAAAAGATGTGTCTATTGTTATATAGATTCTATCAAGTAGGAGAGACATGGTATTCTGAGTCTGATTCTGAACAACGGCAGAATGTTGTTCTGTTTAACAAAAAATACTTGTTCTACTGTCACTATGTATATAACAGACAAAGCACTCACTGAAAGAAATTATGCGATAATATTCAAAGAATTGTGATATGTTCATAAGAACAACTCATTCTGTAACAAAGGCTGTTCGTTCACAAGAGGGCTCTAATCGATATACTGACAAAGTCTTTGATCACACAAAGCAGTTTCCCTGGGTTGAATTTTAGGTCTTTCAAGGATCTTTCTTATTATATGAATTTTCAAGAAAATAATTCACTTACGGAGAGTAAACATCAAGACTTGGCATGGCCCAAGAGCTTTACTCTAGCTAATGTTGACTTGAGGCTGGTAACACTCTACTCTTTTATCCGTTTACATATAATCTTATAGTCCAGCTCATTTGAATACGTGCAGAGTAGGATCCAAAGACAAGAAACCTCAGGTATCTGTTTTCCCTTTGGCTTTTGGAATTAATATGGAGCGCTTTGATGGCTATCGCAGCGGTGACATGCCTCACTTTAAGGTACACCGACTATAATAAATCATGAGCCGTCATGACTAGCTGTTGCATGAGCTGTATGCCGATCGTATACTATCTGCTGAGGCTTTCTTACATACGAATTATAAATACAAACTGTTTGTGTATTTGGTGAGTGATATAAGCAATCATCTATTGAAAGCGTTGTGCTGGAGTGGTGTTTGGGTTTAAAGTCCGGGGAAGCTTGAAGCCACCCCAGCCCCTAGGGTCTCATGATGGATAAGGTAGTGTAACGAACGAACTAACGCTAACGGTGGTCTGCCAAGGTAATAAAAGCTAGGCAGCGACAGAATTCAATGAAGAAAAATGATAGAGTCAAGCTGAATGTTTTGTGGCATTCATTTTGATAGCCAGTACCCATTCTAAGCAATTGTACAAACATTTCGGTCGATATGAATCATATGCAGCCATTGATCATCTTCATGCGCATTGACTGATAACAAAGCAAGGTACAGCTCATGGCAACCGGGTATCCACTTAAAGACTTCCGGGTCAGTCACACGACCAATCCATGACCGCCATCATCCCAAAACGGCAAGCATCTACCTTACGTGATCGTCATGGCTGTACCTGCCGCGGATCTTATCTCCCGTCCATGTCCACGTCCACGTCCACACACTTCCGCGCGTCATTTGTCCTACCTTCCCCAACATCTTCTTTCTTTCATCATTCATCATACTTAGGAAGTCATCGCTTACACAGTTGCAATGAAGTTCTCTCAGGCTTCTCTTCTGGCGGCTTGTCTGCCTGCCGTATCATCTCGCTTCATTGAAATCAACGAGGCAAACAATGTCGTTCTTGAGCCCGAAGAGCTGTTCCTTATCGAGACTGCTCCTGGCAAGACACAATGGGTCACCGAGGAGGACAAGTGGGAGATGCGCCGCGTAAGTCTTATCAATACAGTCCAGACTACGCATCGAACAGTCTACTAACAGCCTTTAAGAATGGCAAGAACTTCATGGACATCACCGAGACGACTACGCTCGGTTCCAGAAATCTCAACGCCGAGAGCACCGTTACGTTCCCCAAGAAGTGCGTTAAGCAAGACGAGGTCAAAAAGCTCGAGAAGAAGCTCGAGAAGAAGAACATGCAGGCCAACCTTGAGAAGTTGACCAGCTTCCACACCCGATACTTCAAGTCCGACTACGGTCTACAGTCTTCCGACTGGGTTCTTGAGAAGGTCAACCAGATAATCAAGGACGCTGGCGCTGAGGATACTGTCGTTGCCCAGAGTTTCCCTCACACATGGAAGCAACACTCCGTCATTGCGACAATTCCTGGTCAATCCAACAGCACTGTTGTCATCGGTGCTCACCAGGATTCCATCAACCTTTTCCTTCCTTCTATCCTCGCCGCTCCTGGCGCCGATGACGATGGCAGTGGCTCAGTCACTATCATGGAGGTTTTCCGCGCTCTCCTCAACTCTAAGGACGTTGTCAAGGGCAAGGCTCCTAACACAATTGAGTTTCACTGGTACTCAGCCGAGGAGGGTGGCTTGCTCGGAAGCCAAGCCATCTTCCAGCAATATGAGGCGACTGGTCGCGATGTCAAGGCTATGCTTCAACAGGACATGACTGGCTATATCCAGAAGACCATCGACGCCGGTCAGCCCGAGAGCGTTGGTGTCATTACTGATTTTGTCGACTCTGGCTTGACTAAGTTCATCAAGACCGTCGTTGAGGAGGTAAGTTTTAACTCAAACTTTGGTTTAAACTTTATACTGATCATTTCCTAGTACTGCGATATTCCTTGGGTCGAGACCAAGTGCGGTTACGCCTGCTCCGATCACGCTTCCGCTTCTAAGGCTGGCTACCCCTCGGCTTTCGTTATTGAGTCCGCGTTTGAGTACTCCGACCCTCACATCCACGGCACCGACGACAGCATCAAGTACCTGTCCTTCGACCACATGCTCCAGCATGCCAAGATGACCCTCGGTCTCGTTTACGAGCTGGGCTTCTATGAATTTGATGGCAAGTCTGAGGAGAAGTGGAGTGACCTGTAGGACGGTCGTAATTGCATTCACTCGATAACCGATTTCTCGGAAACGGGTTGACTGAACTTCTTTGTCATGAGCAACGGATTATACATGAGCATACACGCATACCACTATTGAATAAGACCATTATTTCAACTCGGTAGAACGTTTCACTTGTGATGATAGAAGCTATTACGCTGTATGATTGATATTGGATAACATGCCCTTTTGTCTATACCTAGTAATGCCATTCCCTCAGCGCCAACAATGCCCTTTATTGATAATGATTACTCGAACACTTCTACTGGCCCTGACCGTTTCCATTGTTGGGTGGTTGTTGCCCCCAGGGTGACTGGCCATTCTGTTGCTGTTGTTGCATAGTAGACATCAACGCAGCAAAGAAAGCAGGGTTGACATAGCCTCCATTGTTCGCGCCCTGCTGACCCTGAGCGGTCGGCCACCCGGGAGGTGGTGGGGGAACAGCTCCAGCGTTGCCCGGAGCAGGAGCCTGGGGCCAGCCTGGGAGTTGGAAACCAAAGTTGGGCATAGCTGGGGCCGCGCCTTGCGCGGGAGGTTGAGCGCCTGGCCATGCTGGGGAAGGAGCTGCTTGTTGAGCAGGCTGTTGTCCTCCTTGAGGCAACGAGTATCCGTCTCTGGGCTGGTTGAAACCTCCCCGTCCACCCCGTCCGGCGCCACGTCCCCGTCCTCCGCGACCTCTTGAGTCCCCTCGGCGTCCTCCTCGCTGGAAACTTCTACCCGATGCGGGTTCGTATGTCTCGGTTGTTGAAGGGCCGCTGCCATACCCAGGGGGACGTGCGAGGGGCTTATAAGGACCATCTTCGTCGTCGTCATAGTTCAGACCGCCATCCGGTCGTGATTCCTGTCGCAAAGGATGGGGCTCTCCCTTGGCGGTGCCCTTCTTCCACTTATCCTTCTTTTTCTGCTTGAGAGCCTTCTTGTACTCTGCTTCCTTCTCATCATCGGAGAACTCCATCTCATCGTCGCCAACCTCCTCGTCGTGAAGGTTACTGGCGTCTGAGCCCTTCATGTTCTTCAATGGCTCGGTAAAGACAAATGTGGCATGGTCGGCAGGGTAGTATACTGTCTGACCAACCTCGAGACCGAGGTCTTTGATATCCTGGTCTGTCGTGAAACGAACGGTGTACATGGGTTGCAGCACCTTTCCTATTAAGTCGGCAATGGCACCTATGACAACCCGCTCAGCTGTGCAGAGCACAGAGCCTGAGTCGAGGACTTGGTACTCTCCAGGCGTGAATGCCTTTATCAGCATGATATTGTCGACGATGTGCTCGATAGCTCCCAGCTCCTCAATCTTCATTTCGGGTGTAATTGTGACCTCGGGCTTGGGAATGACCTCTTCAGGCATTTCGTTCTTGGTTCGGAGTTGGGCAGCGCTAGCACCCTTCGCGCCTCGGTCGCCTTCATCGTCGGATCCTCCCTCGGCCTGCATGAGCAGTCGCGCAGTCTCTTCAACACCCAAAAGTTCATATCCTTCATTGTCGGAATCTTCATCAGAAGAGTCCGAGCTGCTTGATTCTGAAGAAGACTCGTATGGAGAGGAGTCAACCTCCCATTCTGGGTTATCGCCTTGGTCGTTTTGGAGAGGGACGACCTCGGTGTTCGCAGCAGAAGCTGTTTGCGCTGTTTGCGCAGGCTGGGAAGGATCTAACCCTCCAAGCGCAGCCTCCAAAGCGCCCGTAAGGGAAGGAGGGCTTTCGGGTCGGTCAATGGCCATTGCATCGGAATCCACAACTGGCGCTGGCTGAGCCTCCGCAGGTTGGGGCTCTGTGGTAGCAGGCGCTGATTCATTCTTTGTATCGGTGGGAGCAGCATCGGGAATCTCAGTATCTTGAATACTCGCGGCAGCTGCAAGCATATCGGGGGTAGGAAGAGGTGGTAGAGTCTCGTTGGGTTTGGCCTGGCCGAGGCCTGGGATCTGGAAACCCGACATTCTGGTGTTATCTTGTATATAATATTTGTTAAGAAGATGATCCTGATAGATTTTGAGTGTTGTCTTATAAAGAAAGCAGCGAAGATTCAGACAAGAAAAAGTGTAAAAGTGAAAAGCTTGAATGCGATTGTCTGGCGCAAAAAAGTTATGATGAGACAAGAAAGTTTTAGGCCCGGGCGCCTCATTCTCATTGTAAAAGACCCTGACTAGCGCTGCAGGAAAGAAAAAATCAAGGTGAGCACTCAAGAGTGGATCCTTATCTGGACGCGCTAGCTTATCACCCCACCATTCTTCACCTTCACCTCGGTGAGCGTCTTCCCAGGTCTCCACTGACCAGACTCGTAGCTCAGTACGGAATGTTAGTGTCTGTTAGTGATTCGCAAGGGTCTCCCCCCAACTGTTGGAAAGCTCCAAATTCCATATCCACTTCAAATCCTCCCACCATGACATGACGACAACATTCCTAACTTTGTAAACCCATCTTCAACTTCAGTCGACAGCGACAAAGAAAATGGCTCCAGGCACGGCGCCTCAAGCGCAGCAACAGCGCCAATTTGTGCACCCGACTGCCAGTCATGCTAAGAAAAAGTATTAATATTCTATTCACTTGAGTATTTGCTTGTTAAAAGAGCTCTGCTAACCAGGTCTCTTCTCATTGCAGAGTTCCAAGCGCATACTCGATGCAACCGATTTCTGCCTTCTACTGGTTCCTCGCCGCCGGTCTCGTGTCCGCTTGGTTCGCGCCCATTCAAGATTGCGACGAGACATTCAATTACTGGGAACCGACGCATTACTTGTCTCATGGTTACGGTCTGCAGACGTGGGAATACTCGCCCGACTATGCCATCCGCAGCTGGCTCTACATTGCCTTTCACGCCATTGTTGGCAATGTTCGACGACTTTTTCCTCACTCGAACAAGGTCGCCGAATTCTATTTCGTCCGCTTCGGGCTAGCTTTCGTTTGCGCTATCACCCAGACCATTTTGTTCATGGTGACGAGCACCACACTCAACAGCCGAATTGGCCTCTTTTTCTTGATGGCCACCGTCGCGAGCCCTGGAAATTTCCATGCGAGCACGGCTTTCCTTCCATCTAGCTTCGCCATGTACTTGGTAACTTTGGGAGCTGCAGCCTTTATGAACTGGCGTGGCGGTCTCAAGACCTCTCAAGGCATTTTCTGGTTTGCCGCTGCCGGTGTTCTTGGATGGCCTTTTGCCGCTGCTCTTTGCGCGCCTTTCATGTTTGAGGAACTCCTCTTGCTGGTCTTTGGAGACAAGACAGCGTTATGGGAAGGCTTCGTTCGCATTGGTCGAGGTGTGGTATCGGCTATGCTGCTTCTTGTGAGTTTGTGCTACGTCCCTTTGAAAAGATTGTCTAACAATTTTAGGCTGGCGATTACTTTGTAAACCTCTTCTTCTACAAGAAGGCAGTTTCTGTAACATGGAACATCGTCAAGTACAATATCTTCTCGTCAGACCATGGCCCAGAACTATACGGAACAGAGCCTTGGACTTTTTACTTTAAGAATTTGGCCTTGAACTTCAACCTTTGGTTTGTTCTGGCTCTCGCTGCTCTGCCCCTTTTCATCCTTCAGAAGATCATTTCGCCATCTGGCCAAGGATTCCAAACTGGATTGAGGACCGTTGTCTTCCTTTCCCCATTCTATATGTGGCTGGCCATCTTCAGTGCACAGCCTCACAAGGAAGAGAGGTTCATGTACCCAGCTTACCCTTTTCTAGCACTGAATGCTGCTATTTCTACCCATATGATCCTGACCGCTTTGGGTAACTCAGATCCCAAGACACTGGTTGGTAAAATCCCTGCCAAGCTGAAGCTCATACTTGTTGCTATCACCGTGATTTTATCAATTGATATCGCGCTGCTCCGAGTCTACGGTGTTTGGTCTGCTTATTCTGCACCTATGAAGATCTACACTCCCCTGTGGGAGGGCAAGGATGGCAGCGAGCCTATTGGCAGAGAGGAAGATACCGTGTGCTTTGGCAAGGAGTGGTATCGCTTCCCCTCATCTTACTTCCTACCCCGAGATATGCATGCCAAGTTCATCCGCTCCGAGTTTAGAGGCCTTCTGCCTGGAGAATTCGCCCAAGCAGAAACTGGTTTTGGGTTTTGGAGCGGCACTTGGCTCCCCACATTTGGCATGAATGATCGCAACGAAGAGGACTTGAGCAAGTACACCGAGCTTTCTGCATGCAAATTCATTGTTGACACCCAGTACCCTTTGAGGACTGATCCTTTGCCACCAAACGAGCCTGACTACATTGAGGACCATGCCAACTGGGAGGTCGTCAAATGTGAGCTGTTCCTTGATGCCGCAAACACACACCTGCTCGCAAGGACATTGTGGGTACCTGATCTGGCCTTCGTCCCAGATAAGTTCAAGAGAAGATGGGGGCGCCACTGCTTATTGCAGCGAAAGAAGCCGGCCATTGCATCATCTGCGTCTAGTTGAAAAAGGTCAAAGGGTTGAAAAACTAGCAGATGGCTGCAGATGCAAGGGATAGAGTATACTTGTTTCTTAGAAAGATAGAATCTAATGATACTGGATAGTACCAAAGCATCAACTTTGCAGTGTATGCAATGCAATGCCGCAAAAGAAGTTCATCTTACTCCCACCGCCTGCCGTGACACTCTCTACACAAATGAGGTAAAAGAAGGCCTTCACGACTCCGGTTCTGATCCATGACTCACTACCAGAGACTCTCGAGTTTCACACACAACGGCGCAGCCTTATTTTGCCATGTTCGATGACTTTGTTCGGTATGACGAAAATCCGTTTTTCTCCGAAGAGCCTCAAATGAAGTTTCTTTCTGAAGCAGTGATGCTTACTGTGCTTGAGCACGGTCGTTTTTACAATCATACGAAATCAAGGATGACTAGACTTCTACAAGCCTTGCTGACGAGCTTTTGTCATTGATTTAATACAGTATTGTTGTATGCAGCATATTAACTTTGTCGTATCGACCATCCACACTTTTGGACGCAGCGTTCTGCACGCCAGCGCTGACAAGAATCTAACCCAAGAAATATTCCAGTACGGGATCAATTTTGTGACCCTACCAGGTTACCAGGTGGGCAACAGAAGAATTCTCCTCTAAGGCTTACGTTGTTAAAATAAAGTAACCTAAGATCGGGTCTAAGCTGGCATAAAATAACTAAACTATTTCGTCCCTTATACCCTTAGGGGTCATTTATTCTGACAACCTGAGGCCTACCTGTTTCCAACACTTCCTTCAGAGTTCAAGTGCATCATATATTGCATGATGACCAATGGAGGTAATTGAGATTGACTTCACCATAAATGAGTACCAGGCTCGTGATTGAACAGATTTCTCAACCACCACAATATCCGAGTCGCACTGCTGATACGAAATCAAAAGCTCTAGAGCCAACTTTCTTTGGGACAAGACCTAGGTGGGTGACAGAAGAAATATCCTCCAAGACTTGGGCTATAGAAATAAAGTAGCCTAAATGCTAGCCTAAGCAGGCATAAGGTGACTAAATTATTTCGTCTCTTACGCTGTTGACGGTCAACTCTTCTGCCACCCTGCGGAAAATATATCAAAATATTGGAAATCCCATTCATGATCTCAGCGGCGCGTCTGAGAGAACATGGCGTGCATCACAGAGCAGCCATGGTCAAATAAGCGGTCTTCTTGTTGGCTTTCAAGCCAAGATTTCTTGTACCTAGATGGCCTCTTCTGGTTATATCATGAGAGTATTGGCCGAGATTAAGGCAAGAACCAGACGACTTGTGTAAGTTCCAATGCCCATCGAAGATACACAGGATGCCCGTTTGCTTTAGCTCAGTAAAAAAGCAATGCCAGGCCGCATGGATATAGGAATACTCCCAGGACCTAGCTTCAGCATGTGACTCAACATGCAACGGTATTATTGATGCTGATCTAGCGGTAGGTCTCAGCATAGAGCTTGGGAGGGGGGCCACATCCTTGTGCATATGCCTTATGCTCAAAATGTGTATCTGTTGTTCGACGAGCGACATGTACCCAATTGTCTTTATCAAAAGCTCAGTCTCCATTGAAGACTAGACTGTTTAGTGTTCTTCCACGAAAGTGGAAATAAAGTCCCAGACTTGTTATCAGAGTACCTTCTCAGTAGCTGAGATGATGCATCATGGAAAATATAATTTTGTATATATATATATATATATATATATATGTATATGTATATGTATGTTTTGTGATGTTGCCAAAACACAAAGAGAAAGTGTAGTATGTGTGTGTACCCCATCTAACCTCTGCATACAAATCATGGACGGTGAGGGATCGAATGCAAAAGGTAGAGGATGAACTTTGATCCAGAAGGTGCCACTTGACAGTCACCAAGTCCACAACATGTTATTCATCCATATCAAAAACGGAAATATCGTTTCCTGTGTTCAAAAAGTCGAATGTGAATAATACGTCATCATCAGTCCGTGAGCCATGGTCAGCATACCCTGCACCAATATCCAAGAAGTCGTCATGGCAAGCGATTCGTGGTTTTTTGATCTGAGTTTTCATCTCTTCAGACTGTCGCTTGTTTTGATTAGGCCATGTAACAAGCATTGGCGTGCTGTTCAAGCCTATACTATGACCGGCGTTTGTGAACCATGGTGAGCCACTAGCTGGGGACTCGAGAGGCTGAGTGTAAGGCAAAAGTAGCGAAGAATGTGACATTGCTTCGCTGACAGAACTAACTGTTGAAAGATTCTCGGGGCCTGGGGGTGTATCTCTAAAGGAGCTCACAACACTACCGTGTAAAGAGCTAGAAGATGTGGCTGAGTGAATGTTTGGCAATTCGTCATAGGCCGTAGAGGGTGTGTTGCTTGGTCCTGGAGATAGCTTCTGGCGGATTACGCGAACCAGCAAACCCAAAATCTTGCTGAAATTCAAAGCAAAATTATCAATGTGCGCTTGATCGGCAAGCAATGCGAACTGGTCACGAAGGGATTCCAAAAGTGAGATTTCCTCTTCTGGCCAACTGGGGGTGTCTTCCGCTTCTGCCATTGGCTCCTGTATGATGGTCTTCGCTACTATAAATGCTGCCGCTAGCGGGAACGTTGCACCTAGACGAGGAAGTGTTGAAATTCCAATCTCGGCATTTTCGGACGGTCCGCCTTCGCTCTGGGAATTTCTTTTAGCCTTCTTTGTACAGGATTTGTCTTCTCTCTTCTCGAAACCCAATGTCTCGTTCAGAGCCTCAGATAAACGCCGATCTTTCTTCGCTGCTGTGGCCAGCAGAAAGACAAGACAGCAGGCTTTGGCATCCTTAAATATCTGAGAGAACTTTGCGCCACCATGACCTTTGAGTAAACAGATCCTTGTGGCAAAGAACGATAACATAAGGCCAGCGGATTCTGTGCACTTGAGTGGGGTTTGCATGACATTGTAAGTTGAAGCCCACTGTTCAAGTTTTTTTTGTAATTGCGCTAGCCCTTGACTGTGTCTCGAAAACTGCAAAGTGGGGGAACCGGCAGAGTTGAAAGCCTGGTAAACTTCGTCTTGGAGCTTGGCCAGCTCTAAACGGGCCACGAGGTCAGATGATTCGGACTGAGCTTCCAACGAGGAGGAGACTCCGAAGTCGTATCCTGGTAACCAAGCAGTGGAACCGCGTAGTATCGCAATATTCTTATCTCGGATGTACAATGACTGAAAAACCTTGTGTCTCTCAAGTATGGCCTCTGGCGGAAGATTATTGGAAGATGCGCGACTCTGATGGAGACCCATTGTGCGGGCCAACAAACAGGCCTGAGCGAAGACTAATTCTGCAAGTGATGTTGTGCTGTATTGCTCGGCAAGGAAACTCTAGATTGAGAGTTAACAGTCATTCGTGATAGGGGCGGGGACGTCTTACTAGAAGAGCAAGTGCTTGTACGTTCACAAGTCTTGGCGTCAAGAAGACCCGGGGATTATTGATGGCCATTCTCATGGTTTGGAAAAGAGATTGAATGAAGTGGCTATTGTTCTGCACGGTCGGCTCTCTCCTGATGCCAAGAAGAACGATAACATTAAAACATACAGCCCAGCCTTCATCAGAAGGAGCTATGGGCTGGGAATAAATTCGATCAATCTGTGGCTGGAAAGTTGATCGTACGAAAAGATCGGTGGCGTAATCGGTGTTTTTGAAGAAAGGGCAGATGACGATATTGAGAAATTGCCGAGGAGGAAGGCATATACCTACAGGTTGGGAGGGAATGTCTAAGTGAGGTTCATTGCCCGCCTTCTTCAGCATTTCCTTCAGCATAGAATGTTCGGGGGCAACGTTATGGGCTGGTATATTGATTTCGGCAACTCCGAACATAGGATCGTCGTGAAATTCCTTGCAGAGGGCATAAAGGGAGCAAGGTCCATGATAACGGTCGAGCGACTGTGATGCATTTCGTACAATGTGATGGTTTGTGTGGGTTAATGGCCCTGAATCCGTTCTGGAAAGACTCCCCGAGGTCCAGTCCCTAGCAGCAAGCGATGAAGATCTCACGCTGTTCCCGCCTCTAACAAGTGACGTTAAATCCGAAAGGTCGTTCTGAATGTTATGTAGCTGGTCTTCGAGCGTTTCGAAGTTCTGGCACCTGAGACACAAAGAAGTTTGTAAGCCTTTGTACTCCAGTCAATAAGAGACAAGGCGTTACCAACTCACAGAAGTTTGACGTGGTTGACACGTTTCCCGGGAGATGAATATCGACACTCAACACCGTCTCGTTTGCAACTTTCACATTGCGGACGTTCCCTCCCACATCTGATCTTTCGCGCTCGGCAGTGAGCACAAGCAAGGTCGTGTGTAGACCACATCTGTGGTTGCTTTGTGATTCTAGTTAGTCAATACTTCTCAGGTCGGTCAAGAGTAGCTTTGACAAACCTCTTTCCCCTGGATATCCCACATTTAGTACTTGAGTTTTGACGAGAAATGAACGGACAGATCTCTGGACTTCTTGTATAGAAGTCAAGTTGCAAGATATATGAGAGGAGGATGATGTACTGATTTTGTCCCGTTATTCGTCAGAACTGGGTAAAGGCCGAGCTGCCAGGAACACAGAAATGCGCGTGCAACAATTGATAGCATTACGTGAGAATTTATCTTAGAAATAAGTCAGTGAACATGAACAGGAATAACCTACCCTCCAAGAAGCTCATGGAGGTATTGTCTCCCATACGGCAAGACAGTGGCTTGGATACCGGCATAACGATCTTCGAGGTTGCGATACTGTCAGCTCCTTTGATAGACGTAGCTTAGCCCATGTACATCCATGTGAGCTTAGTCGATGGGCCGTGGGTCGTACAGCTCGTCATATCGTGACCCGTATGTCTCAGCCTTGATCGACATCTGGTTCATCTTGAACACCCCTCCAAGATTCAGGAATACCATGGAGGGGGATGCCAAAATATTGTAGAAGAAGTCTCCAATGAGATCTTTAGGTGAAAGATTGATTCATCACATGAAAGAAAGCCCGAGGCCCTGTGAGCTATGCGAAGACCGACGGTTGTTGGTTCATGATTGAGTAGGTAAAGACCCAGGAGGTTGGCAGGTAGGTACTTGGAGGTACTAGTCTAGAGCAGAGCAGGTGCTATCAACCGCCTTCTTCCCGACACCTGCCTGCCTGTTCGCCATAGGTTGTTTCAACCCCAGAACAGTGTGACATTTCCATGGAAGTAGCGACCCCAATTGCAGTTAACCCAATTACACAAGCTCCAAAACTTACTTAAGCTTTTGCGTCACGTAAACAATCGGGCATTCCTTTTCCTCCAAGCCCGGCTGGCACTTTTGTTGTTCTTAATCTAGCCATCCATATCAGAAAACATGGACGTATTTGATTGGAAACCTACACCACTAAATCAACCACCGTGTCTTTTTATCTGCATACACGAGCAGATGCCAGCCTGTCATATGCAAACCCGTACCCCTCACGGCCCAGAGAGCTGAATGCCGGCAGATGTTGCACACACTCGCTGTTAGATCAAACTTGGCTTTTCGCATCTGTTGATGGCCCTTGGCATGCATTTCGAGCACTAGGTCCAGTCACCACATGTTTGGAAAGACTCTGATTTGATAAAGTGTCCTGGACATCGCCTTCAAATCAAGGAATATTTACGCCATCAACAACCTCAACCGTCAGAGATGGACCGAAAACAAGTTACTCAACCCGAATACCTCGAAGCCAATACGATACCTTCAGATGTGCCAGCGTCCACGTAGGACGGAAGTATCTTGTGTTCGTGTCACCTCATTGGGAACTGTCTCAAAGCCCTCAAAAGCTTAACCACCTAATCTTCGGTTCACAACGACCAACATGTACCAGAAGGCTTATCCTAATGGGGATTATAAACGGCAATCCGTAGGTACTGCCTGCTGTCTGACTTAGCTCCTCTACTTTGTGGGGATCCAAGACTTTGGCTGTCGCGGCCACCGGTTCCTTTACAAGGAAAGTGAAATATCACTAACTATTGGAGAGAACCTTGGGAACACAACAAGGCTGAGCTACTGTCAGTAATTCCGAAACATTTTATAAGTCCAGCCAGTCGGAATTACAGGCAGCCTAGTTTGACAGAGCCGCGCACCGGGGCGCACGTCGCGGCGATGTAACACCAAACAAGTCCTAGCAACGATAAGCATGAGGCCAAAACAACCGACACGCGCTCACCGAGGGGTTCAGATGGTGAAACTTACATCTGAATAGTTCCCATTCCCCGTCCCAAGATGAGTAAGAGCGCCAGTATGTGGATTCAACATGACCACACTGTCAAAGCAACGAGTTACCGACGAGGCAAAACCCCCAAGACTGTTTTAGGGACGAGCTGTGTCAAACGGACCTTGCAGAATATTGTAGCATATGGTACATCGAGGGATTTCCTCGGAACTCCAACGATGGGACGTTTATCTACCATGAAGTCAGAGACCTTCAGATATTATGGAAGCATCTCTCCCTTCCCTCCTTTTCATCCACATCTGGCCAATGTGTGTGCCGCATGGATCTGCTTGCCGGATCCTTGCATACTTATCAGCAGCTATGACAAACCAAGTTTTGACGATGGACAGGTACTATCTTAGACAGCATGGCTCAGTATCTACTCAACTCTTCAAATCCTTCCCAGGCTTACCATGTATCAACTAGCAAACGACTACTCCAGTGAACCAAAGAGATCGCAACTGTTCTCTGTAGGTTCAAACAATACACAAAAGATCATAACTTCGACGTTTATTAGTAACTACTCATTGACCTTAGCATTCGAGGAGGCGAAATCGAGAGCCCGATATTGCATATGCTCCCAAAGCCTCGGAACAAAGGAATCAGAGCACACCAATGAAAGTTAACATTGCCTGAATGGTTATCATTTGGGCATATGACGCCGAGTTCTATCGGGCGAGTTGAACAACGGCCTTGGCTCAGGTCCGAAGGCCGCCACTTGATGCTAAAGAATGATCCTGCGTTAGATCAGTTTTTCGAGATGGGTGGTGGCTGACAAGACTCAGCACCATAGCCAGCATTAAGTGAGTACAGAAAACGACAGCGCAACAAAAGTACAGAGAAGGGAAACCACAATTATTCCCTGTCTTTCTTCAACAAAGCACAGCCGCATCTCTGGCAATCATATCGATAAAAGACCAATTGTATCACTGCACTGATGTTTCCACTTATATGGACTTAACAGCTTGGCACTTTTCACTCTTCATTGTTTCAATGTAAAGAAAACTCTCCGCACCATAACGGATGCGGCTTACACGGGAACGGCCCGGTCTGACAACAAGAGACTGTTTCCTCTGCCGCTCTGGGTATTAGTTCCGAGTGGTATAGCCAAGCTGACAGACAAGCATGGATCTTCGTTTGATGGCAGGATACGAACCAATCTGACATAGCTTTGCAACCTGCAGCATGCCGGGGTTATGACTTGTCGTATGGTAAGCAAAGATGAGACATTAACAAAAACACAACCCAGGCTATGAGACCAGATTAAAGTGACTCAGCCCTACGCGTCATTCAATTCAGGGTAAGGACTCCTTGGTTACGCCATCGGTGACATTGAGGACGACGATTTTTGTCTAGTCTTCTCAAAATAGCAGGCAACTAATCAGGATATTTTTATACAGCAAGTTGGCTTGTCAAGTATGAAGTCTGCTCGATGAGGTCCCATTTCGTCGCACTCAACGTCCAGGTAACTACATGTTAAATCATTGTCCTGCTTGACTAAGCTTTTGATAGTATTTGGCTGACCAAACAAAGAAGTTTAGATATCGCGCTTTCGCGTTTCTGAGGGATACCGTGTGGCCTCAACGCATATCAGCTGATGTGGCGTGCTGGCCGATTGTGAAGAATATCATTTCTCGGCGACTTGCGAATGTTGATAGGCTCAGGCTCGTGTTGAAACCGAGAAGTGGGTATGATTGGGAAAACAAAGTTTTGTTTTCTGTCATGTGAGATCAGACCACCTGAATTCATCTCTTATCAAAGTAAGTAGCTTTCTTGCACGTATGAGCAAAAGGCTACGGGTTTCGAAGCATATATGTGCTTATCCTTCGGGGTTCTGTTGCATAACTTCTTCAGAAACCTTAGTAGCGGCCCAGCTCAAGCGTCCATAATGTAATCATGGATCATCATATACTAACTGTGTAAAGATTGAGACAAGTGGACATTGGAAGGGGAGCTGAACCATCGGATCGCAATTTCTGTTCTTTTTCAGTGCATTGCATGAAGAGTCGGGGAGGTTGGATATTGTATTTCCATAAGTGTGCTGCGAATGTGACCCTGGACATGCTAGATGATTCCAAGTGCATTTTTGTTGCACCCAAAGTATCAGCTCAGGCTTGGAGTTACTTCAAGTCTCTGTATGTGTGATTCAGCATCTCTCCTACTGATGTTCTAGGCAGAGCCTCTGTTCCTTTCTCAGGTAAGCGTCACACGAGATTGCGTGCGGCATGCTCTAGATATGATCGCCGATCTTTACTTTCTGTACAACTCTGGCAAGGAAATTTCTATGATGGAGAAGATTATGCCTCATGTAAGCCAGGTAGTCATACATGCCGGGCATGAGATAGTTTCCGCGCTGACCTAAACCCCCACGAAATCCCTTGCAGGTTGTTGTTAAACAGACCGACATGCATGTCATTGACGGAATGCTACGTTAATATGTCATGACACAGAATGGGCGGGAAGACGGCAGAATGATGCAGACTTTCCTGGGTAGCCAATATGCATGTCTTGGAATCATTCTGTGGTACTGATTCACATGTCGGTAGTTTTGATAACATCAACCATATCAGAATTGTGAGTAGTATAGGGTATCAAACACTGAGAAGAAACTCAACTATGTTTCGTCGAGACATGAGAAGTTAAGGAAGATTGTTGAAGCAAAATGAAGAGTAACATATCACAGTCAGAAAGTCCAGAGAATCTTGAAAATCCGTCCTGCTTAGAGAGTTGGTGTGCGACAACCCCCGATTTTGAGCGGAATAGAAGCCGCGATATTCGAGTCAATCATACACAACAGATTGTATCACGATGATCTTATTTTGAAACATTTTCCCCACCGATCCTTTCAACATATATCTCTGAATACTCCGTCGTGATGTGCTCATCCTATTTCCTTAAACTGTCAAAGCCCCGGCCGCACGAGTAACATTGAGGCTGCCGCCTCAACATACCCTGAGACATACATACTATTGAACTGCAAGATCTCATGTACCATGCAAGTTAAACCCGAGTTCTCGGTAATTCCTGACTTCGGCCAGAGCTTACAGCCCGGAAAGAAACACCATGAACGGTTATTGTTGTCTCGGGGATTAATATGACATGCTTCAGGGTCCCTAACTATAATATCCCGGTTTCACGGACGATCTATGGAGATTTGATCTTGTTTCTTTATCGGAGTGTGACCTACGGAATTTGGATTTTCCCCGGAGAGAGGAGTTACACATTAGGATCAGGATCCGCGGGAAAGGAAGCTTGATAGAGAAATGTTTGTCTCGGCTGCGATGAACAAGGTTTCTTATCGGATCGTCGATCTTGAGCTTGATCCATCGTGTTGTTACAGGGTATATGGATCACGAAGAGAAGCCTGATAGCTAAATACTCGTCAATTACGTTCTAGGCTACCTATTTCTAATGTCCATCAGGTAGGTCTTGTGAATATGCCAGCGAACATATGTCTAGTTCCCCAGAACCTTTGTACATCTCTTTGTCTACCAAAAGCGGAGAGATCTCATGGCTTGAAACCACCAGTTATCGGGGACGGGGGCACCGTCCTCAAGAGGAGTGCTCTCTGGGGTAGGGGTCGTGGTAGTGGTAGAACTTGTCTCAGTGGGAGTTTGAGTTGCAGAGGCGGCCGCTTCAGTGACACTCTCTGTGCTGGAGCTGGAGCCTTCTGCCACGGAGCTGGCAGGTGAAGCAGTAAATGCTATCTTAGTCGTGGTACGGGTCTCAGTCGTTATACTTGTAATTGTAACTGGTTCTTGGACGACTGTAATTCTTGTAGTTCGTTGGGCGATTGCAGAGGACTGGGGAGTAGACCCAGATGTCGACGCAGAGCTGGAGCCGGAAGCAGACTGAGAGGCGGCGCCAGAGAAAGAGCCAGATGTAGGCTCAGAAGTAGTCTCTGAAGGATTGTTAAACAGACTAGACTCAGAGGCAGGTACAACTGTAAAACCAGGCACCTTGCTACTAGAAAACGTATCGGTAGGTGCCCAAGTGACTTCCAAGGAATCAAACGCAGGCTCAGAGGCTGCTGTAACCTGAACCACCTGAGTAACAATAACCGTCGACTGGACAGGCTTTGCAGAAGGTGCATTTGTGGCAACAACGATGACCGTTGTCATACTCGTACTGGTCTTGGCCTTTGTGCACTTGGACTCAGCGACTGTAACTGTGTTGTTCAATCCAGTAGCCTCAGTTTCGGAGGCAGGGGCAACTACAGTAGTAGTAGAAAGGAACTTTTCCACAGCAGGAGGCTCAGACGCAGAGGCAGTAGCGACAGTGGATGAGTTAGAGGCTGAAGCAGCAACAATTGTAGAATTGGTGCTGGAACTGGAGGCTGAAGCGGTTGCAACTGACTGCGCACTGGTATTGGAGGCTGAAGCAGCAGTGACAATAGATGAGTTAGAGGCTGAAACAGAGACAATCGTTGATTGTGCAGTGGAGTTGGAAGTAGAGGCAGCAGCGATTGTAGACTCCGTGCTGGAGTTAGCTGCGGCTGCGGCCTGTTCAGAAATCACAGACTTAGGAATGACTCTCCTGTAGAGAGCGTCGTCATCACTAGTTACAGGTTCGGCAGACCTAGTGACTGTGGTTGTAACGAAGGCGACAGCGATAGGGGATGACTGCGCATTGGCAGTGTTGGTAGTAGTGACAGTGGTGAGAGTAGTAGCAGTCTCAGAGGCAGTCGCCGTGCGTGTCTCTACGATAGAGGACGTAGAAGTATCAGAGACGACGACTGTGTCGGTAGTAGTGAGTGTAGTAAGGAGCGTGGAAGTGGTAGTCGCTGAGTTGACATTTGTCTGGACAAGGAAAATGGTGCCAGTTCTTGTAACCGATGTCACACCGGTAGTGAAAGAAGTATCAGTCGTCTCAACTGTAGAAGTGACAGTAGCAACAGCCGTCGAAGTGGAAGTCACCGTAGCAGGGACAGTGGCCAAGATGGTAGAAGTCGAGTTGACGGTTGAAGTAGAAGTGGCAGTTGCGGTTTCTGTAACAGTAGAAGAAGCAACAGCGGTGGTAAAGAATGTAGATGTAGTCTCAACAACATCGGTTGACGTGACAGTTGCGGTTTGTGTAGTAGCAACAGAATCGGTGACAAAAACCGTTGAAGTAGAGCTGACAACTGATGTTGAAGTCTCAACAGCTGTAGAAGTGACCGTCACAGGATCCACCTCAACTGTCGTCGTGACACTAACAATAGAGGTCACAATATTTGTAGAAGTGACGACGTCCGTCTCAGTGGTAGCAGCAGAGCTAGTCACAAAAACCGTTGCAGTAGTAGTCAGAGTAGACGTAGAAGAGTCGATGTCAGTCGAGGAAATCGTCTGCGTAGACCGAACAGTAGCAGTAAAAGTCTCAGTCTCAGTAGTCTGGATTCTATCCATGAAAAAGACCGTCTCTGTTACGTTGGAAGTAACCAATTCGGTCGAAGTCGCAGAAATGACGTCGGTGGAAAGAATAGTCTCAGTGGAAGCGACAACCTGAGTTGTTGTGTCTGTTTCAGTAGCAAGGGCGGTCGATGTAACGACCGTAGTTGTCGTGCCAGTCTCTGTAGCAGAGATGGTCGAGGTGAGAACCTCAGTTGCTGTGTCAGTCTCTGTGGCAAAGCGAGTCGAGAAGATAAACTCAGTTATGGTATCTGTTGTGGTAGCAGAGCTAATCGAAGTGACAACCTCGGTCGTAGTATCAGTTGTAGTACCAGAGACAGTTGCAGAGACAATTGGAGTAACGAGAGATGTCTGCGTAGTTGTAGCAGAGCTGGTAGCAAAGACAGTCTCAGTAGCATTGATAATAGAAGTTTCTGTGGTAGAAACGGAGGCTGTCTCCAGGACAATTGAGGTGGCGTTGACGGTGGCCGTAGCAGTGGCCCAGTTAGTCTTGAAGATTGTCTGCGTATCGACGATGACAGAGGTTTTGAAGGCAACGGCCTGGTCTGCAGTTTCATCACCGGCAGCCTCTGGCTCCGACTCTCCACCTTCACCAGTTGCAGAAGCAGAAGTAGCCTCTACTTCCGCGATGGAGGTATCAGTAGCTGTAGCCTCCGTCTCCGTCTTGGGGTCACGAATGATAGTAGCATTGGCTATCGTGGCCGGATCGGCGGTGACGACAGCAGTGACTACCTGGGTCGACTTTCTCACTAGAAGACAAATCGGTGAGCTGCAAATCTTTTTGACTCGTTATACTGGACTTACCTTTCTTTCTCCGAAAAGGGATTACGGGAAAAGGAATTACAGGTAAAGGAATTGCAAAACGAGTCTTGGGAGGATGAGGAACTGCAGAAGCAGTCTCGTGAGGACGAGGCACTGCCAAAGCAGTCTCGGCCAGGAGGCCTAGGCCTAGCAGGACGTTGATGCGCATTGCTTTGGTAGAGCTAGGACTAACGAGGGGAGAGTCCGGGAGGTTTTGCAAGAGGAAAGAAGAGAAGAGAGACAACGCTAGGTGCTAGTACATTTATACATCAGTGTTCCAACGGACAAGGGCTTTCTCGCCATCAATGTCGTCTTTGATTCAACTCAAATATCCGCTCTTCTCAGCTATTAGATGCTATGGATGAAGCTTATTTGATATACGGCGTCTGTATTCCGTATCGACCAGTTCCATGTCTACATCGTGACCACTCTCGGGGCTATAGCTTCGCCAATTGAGTTCTAAATTGTGTTGGGGTAAAGGGGAAGAGGGGAAATTAGCCAAATGGTCGAGAGGATACTACGTGGTATCATGGTGGTTTGGGCTTGTGTTTTTGGCAAATCATTGAGTAAAGAAGGGATTGCGTTCAGCCATCCAAATGCTATATAGAAGCCCATGTGTTTTATGCTCAGGCTCAGTGGATGGACTATTAGTGATACAGGGGCTGATAGGGTTTTTACACCCATTTGGAAGATGTAATAGAAGGCTTTAGCGAATATTGATTGGAAACAATACCTGTTTTCTCGAGCTTGTATGAGCTGATGTCGTTATTTGGACCGGTCAAAAGTGGAGTAACTTCGGTGTGGCTTCCGGTCCGGGTGCTTTTCACGGAGTGGGGCCCGGCGATGTCGAGGAGATGATTCGAATCTCACATCTTTTCCTCAAATTGTGACCTACCTATACTACTATAGGCTCCAGTGCTATATAGAGAGCATTGCGGTATTCCAAACTAAGGTGGCAGATACCTTGTTAAACAGGGGTTCTTTTGTCCGTATCCCTGCCACTGGTATTATGCAAAGACATAAGAACATTGAATCAAATAGAGTAAACACTTGGGAAGTTAATTGATGCTTGATAAGTTGCTACTACTCTAAGGAAGGATAGGTAGTTTTGTCGATATCAAAACGTTTCGTCATTCGGACTTGCGGATGCTGACTAAATCAATTGCCCCTCCCCCGCGTTTTAGATCAACCTCGTTATTGGACTTGAAGCTGTCAACTTGAAGCTTCATCCATCATCTCACAATCCTACGCCAAGAAGTCATCATTTTCACCATTGTAGAATCCTCACCCATTGGATCTCATTCATTGATGAATTGAACAGCCTACCGTCGATTTAAATAAACCAATTGCAATTTTGTTGCATCTTTGTCCTATCGCCACTCGGTGTTGTCACTGCTCCCCTTCACCGATCATGACGTCTCATGATGCTTCAATGGACGGTCTGCCAAACGAAGTGAGTTTCCCAAACTTTTAACCTTCAGACTTGTTAATTGAATGTCCCAGATTCTCACATCCATCCTCTCTCCCCTCTCAACCAAAGAGCTACTCTCCTTCGCCACCATCAACCGCCGTATTTACTCCTCAATCACACGTCTCATCCACCAACGCCTCCTCCAAGCTGCTCCCCTCCCCGAGAACAAACTAATTCTAGAATGCTACCATCCAAGTGACCAGCTCTACACGCCCTATCTAGCATGTCGTTACCAAGGCTTAGTGACACCGGATGGCCCTCCCGTTAATCAAGATGCGACTGAGTTGTCTGATCTACGACGCTTGTATTCTTCGTTTAAACCGGTCTTTGCACCGGAGAACAGAAGTGTCAGAAGAGGACGCAGACGTCCGACGGAAGCTCAACCTTCGGAGGATGTCAATGACGATACAGCGACACAAGATATAAACCTTGATGACGGGGAGTTGTTTTCTCAGTTGTGTGCTTCGATCAACCTCGTCAAGGAAGGGCCGAGGAGTGGATTGTTCATAAGCCATGTCAACCTTGTCGATGGGGTCGTACGTGTATTCCGAAAATGGCTTGCCGAGGCGGCAAGCAAACAAGACTCATCTCCCGCGAATGTTCTCTGGATCGACAAGAACAAGGATGTTGGAATTCGGTTTAGTGTTGCCCTTGCGCCGTCTGAGACGATGCCTTTGATCTCAGGGCCCGATGATGATCCGCCAGTGCACTATAAGCTGGTCTATGAAGGTTTGCTTCAAGGTTTTGTATTATGATCGATTGGATATGTGCTAACTTATGATAGAACTGCTTGTTCGCGTGCATAACATGTTGGAAGCACTGGAGCTATCTGCCGTGCAGGAAATTGAAAACTCTGGCAAGACTCTTGTGATTCACGGGGCTTCGATGTAAGACGAAACTGATCCTCTCAACATTATTCAAAGCACATAAGGGGTCGTGAGAATTTAAACGTTATTTCTGTATTAAAGACTATACATATCATCGGCTTCATGGTCTCCATACCAGCGAGGTACATCATCGAGCCTCAATCTAGTCTACTTACTAGATAGCGATCAATATCGCCTTCGTCGCAAACCAAATACTCCATCATCAGCATACATATAGATCATACAATAAATCCCCAGATCATTTCAAAAAGAAAAAGAAAAGAAAAGGTCTTCTCAAAGACTCGGGGATCTCTTCCCTGGCGCTTCTCCCATGCGTCGCAGCTCAACGTCACTACCGGAGTCTGTGTCATCCAGGAAGCTCTCGCCGCTCCTCCCAACCTGTTCATCAAACTCTCCCCTCGTCTGGGTCATTTCTCTCTCCTGAAGATTCGTGTCCTGTCCGACGTTTCGGCACCACTCCTTGAGCACCTTGAAACTCGTGACGAAGAAAATGACTGCATTCCAGAGGCCCTGGAGCGGAAGTACAGCGGCTGTGCCGACGTGGTACTCGAAGGGTGAGTTGCCGGTCAGCCAGCTGTGGATGCGGTTTAAGCTGCTCGGAATCCAGGTCACCAACACACTAAGGGCGAAGAGGAAGCTCGTGCGCAGATAAGCCTTCTTTATAGGGTCGTCGATGACGAATTTACTGAGGGTTCGGTTGGTCGCTACGTGCATACGACGCAAGGGCGAGCCGTTGCATCGGTCTTGGATGACACCAGGGGATATAGAGGTCGAGAAGTAGTGATTGTTGGATCCTTGCATTCCTCCAGGGGGCTCGTCGAAGGAGACTTGAGGTGTTGACGAGCGTGCTGTGTAGGCAGGTCTCGGAGGATCGGGGAGATGATTCGTTGAGGCCGTTACGGCCGTTGAGTGGACGACTTGAACTTCGGTGACGATGGTTCCGTAGAAGCAGTCTTGAGGGACTGTAAGGAAGTCGACCTGTCTCTGTTATAGACATCAGTCCAGTATCATACATATGAAAGGATATCGCTTACACCTTGGGAAGACTCAACAGGAGCTGGCTCTCTACTTTTTGAAGCAGACAAACTCTTGAGTCTGTTCCGAGACCGAAACACATGATATCCAACCATGAAGTAGAAGATCAGCGATCCAGCGATACAGACCCAAATGAGCATGTAGTAAGTGTAGATGCGAATGTTTTCCCAGTCCCGGTTAACCCAGCACCAGATCTTTCCATGAATCAGCTACCAGAATCACTGTTGTTTATAGGGGAAACTTACAGTAGCTTGACCAAAAACAAGGCCGCGGTTCGGGTTTCTAACCAGAAGCAACGCAATGGCAATAGCAAAAGGGCCACCGTAACAAATGAGACAATACACCCACCACCATCGACGGAACGAATCCGGACTGGCGCGGAAGAAGAAGACGAGGAAGACGTTGAAGGCCATGGCGAGTGACCACCAAGGATCAGATTGCATGAACCTATGACTCAAGTCAGTTTGTGATAAGGAGACGGGGATAGGTAACTCACATATGGAACATGAAGCTCTGCGCCTGACAGAGAGGTGAAGAAACACCAAGTTCCAAACCATCCATAGCGATGATACTCGCACAGCTAGCCCCGACATTGGCAACACTGGCAAACACTATAAAAGTGTTTTGCACATTGCGAACCCTCGGTACAAGCGCGTAGGTGATGAATATAAGAAGCACAGAGACCAAGCTGACCGAACCTCCAATGCGCTCAAACAACACGAGCGTATGTCTCTGGCTGTCATCCAAAAGGTCAGAGCCTCTCCCCGCGATGAACTTGAGCGTCATCTTTTCTTTTTCGTCAAGATGATTTTCTCGTTTCCCGAGTCCCAGACTAAGGGATGGGTAGCGAGTAGCAAGAATATCCTGTCCTTGAACAAAAATGCGAGGAGTCGAGGATAGTAGATAAAAGGGCAGAATGAGTGGATGGATCGAGGTAGGTAGGTAGGTAGCCGATGGGGGATATTTCTTCTTTGCGTAACTCGCCTTAGAAGGAAAGGGAAACAAGAAACGAGAGGCGCGAGTTTGTTTTGTTTAAGCGATAGGAGAAGAAAAGATTGTGGAGAGTAGAGCAGAATAGAGAGAAAAGGGAAGAGAGTGATTCAAGATGGGCCAGTCGAGGTGTGGTGTCACCTCCAAGAGCTGCACGTACCCGTTAGACGAGGGATCTTTTGACTGTGTTTCTTGATCTTGATCTATGAAGGAGATGAGAGGGGATTTATTTGGATCAACAGATAGTCAGTGTCAGTTATTCGGTCCAACAAACAAACACAATCCTCTTGGCTTTACAATTATCTGTGATTATCTGCCCAATCTCTTTCTCTTTTCACCCTCTCCTTGAATACAAATGCTTCCAGAATCGAAACACTTTTCTCTCTGCAAGTTTTCCACCAACAATTTAATTACTGTCTTGGCTGCGCAGCTACAGAGCAGTGCCAATACTCGAACTACAAGATTGGTGTCAGTCGCCGACACTGTCAACTATCACTTCCACCATCGATAGCCTCTATCTTGGCACTTCCCCAGACCCAACGGTAATCTCCAAGCCTGTCCATCTCCCGTCAAGCTAACAGGAACCAACAACGTGCAGTCTATACCGTAAGCGGTGGGCAAGTAGGCTATATCTCAACCTCGCCCCATCCGTGCAGAGTGATTGATGCCAAACAGCGCAGTCTCGAGATCTCTCCAGAGTCTTGGCATCGCATTCCAATCGAGAAAAATACAGGGGTAACAATAAGAGCAAACAACACCATCTCTCGACTATTAACGGTCTTGCGTGCGCTTGACCACCAACATTCAGCCTTCCTTCTCTCCGAAGCGACAGCTAACCTTTTAATTCCGCTTTCTACAGCTAGGAACTTCCCTCTTCATCATTTAATTACGGTGAAGAAGCCTCGTTCTCTTGGCTTTGATTAAAGCTGTACGCTCCCGTGGGCTGAATCAGAGTGTGACATCACCCACCCAACATCTCAGCGCAGACTCGAGTTTGATTGCCGGATTTCTCTCATCTCTCATTCCCTAGCCTCTTATCAAGTCTCGGTCGCGTGGGAGAGGATGAAACGTGGCGGGTGGCTGCTGCGACAAACAATACCTTTGATCCAATTACAGACTTGCTCTCGATCTGCATCCCAGGACTCGCCTTCTGCCACTGCAAGATGCATACACATTTGTTTGGGTATATACAGTGTCTGGTAATTCGTGCATTAGCTGCTTATAATTCGAGCATGGCCGTTAAGGTGGCTATCAGGAGAGGCGTCTGTCAGCTACTCACGCGCAGCAAATTCACCTTGTTGGTTGTTGTGGCTGGCTAATCCTACCATCAGGCTGTGAGATGAGAGAGATCTTTCTTGTTTCCAGAACGTCAAAGGTCACGTAGCTGACCACTAGTACAAGTCTAACCAACATCACAGTATACAAGAAAACCTCACATGAAAGAGTATGACACTTTATAACGTGCTTAACAGTAGACACCAAGGTAGGAACGACAGGATATTTGATGTGTACCTATGTTCAATTGACACTGATCGTTGATTTACATACTCGTGACTCAATTTACAACCCTGTTTGAACCCATGTACCACCGATCGGGTTTTCTCCTCCTCTTAATGATAAGTCGTAAATATTCTTACAGTGTGTAAATGAAATCGGGTCGCTTATCGCCCATCTCGTGGATCTCTTCGGCAGACTTGCCCTCCAGAAGGTGATCCCGTTCACCCGCCAATCGTTTCTTGTTCTCAAGGGCAAGCATGGCATACATCAGGAGACTGCCACAGAAAATAGCCCCAAACATGTATCCCAGAACTGTGCCGTGGCCCTCGTAGAAACGAGGACTGTTGAAAAAGACGTTGCTGCTCACAACACCGTTGAGGTTGCCCCAACCTATGACAAAGCCGAGAGTGATACCTCGCTTGTACACACCCTCAACGTTGTTGGCGACCCAGCTGATGGTAATGGGGATGACAGGGTAGATACCGAGAGCACCCAAGAAGCATCCAGTGTATTGCACGGCAGGGTTCGTGGAGGCGATGAGCATGATGAAGCCTGCCATTCCTATGGGAGCCGCAATCAAATTGAAGATGCCTCGCTTGTTAATCCTGTCCGAGTAGATACCGACACAAATAGTGGCGACAGCTGCCAAGGCATAGGGTGGTACACTGAGAAGCTGGTTCTTGACGACTGCCTTCTTGTCGGTAAAAGCCATGTTTTGAATAATGGTCGGTAAGAAGACGCTGAAGGAATACAGGGGCATCAGGGGTCCCATATAGATGAGCATACCCACATATGTCTTCCAATCGGTAATGGATTGCCAGAAATACTTCATCTTGAACTTTTCGTCCTTGGCCGAAGACTGCTTATCAGCAGCGAGTCGGTAAATAACACGAGCTCGCTCCTTTTCGTCGAGAAACTTGGCTTCTGTGGGAAAGTCATGAACCATCCAGAACGAGACGATACCAATAATGATCGTAAGAAGTCCTTCGATGATAAAGATCCAAGCCCAGCCAGCAATTCCGGAAACACCATCCATTTTCTGGATAGCAGCAGCCAGAAGACCGCCGAAAGAACCAGCAAGAGCAGCAGCTGAGAAGAACCAAGCCGCGCGGGCACCGAACTCGGATCGCTTATACCAGCAGGACAGGTAGTAATTGATTCCGGGAAAGAGTCCGGCTTCTGTGACACCAAGAAACCAGCGAGCAGCCATAAGACCATCCCAGTTCTTGACGAAACCCATTCCTAACATGGCTGCTCCCCAGAGAACCCTGTAATATCGGTCAGTTTCTGTGAAGGTAGTTCTGCATTAGTGCAAAAGCTTACATGATGGCAGGGATAAAGATTGAAGGCTTGGACCATTTCAGAAGAACATTGGCCAGCGGCTCGAAGATGGCGTACGAAATGTAGAAGATGGTCAAGGTCGCATTGAACTGCGAAGTGCTCATGTGCACGTCATCGAGGAGCCCAGCGATTTTGGCATTGCCGATGTTGGTTCGGTCAAGGAAGCAGATGAGATAAAGAAGGCAGAGCTGATATTGTTAGTCTATTGTTATATCTTATGAAGCGCGGAGTTGTCATACCCAAGGCACGAGCTGCATATCAATTTTTCGGAGTAGCTTCTTCTCCTGAAACCTTGTCAGTACATCGTCATCAATACTTGACACAATATGTGCTACTCACAGCTTCCTGTCTCTCAGCCTCGCTCAACCCAGCATCAGGGTCAGCAACAACGAGATCAACTTCAGAGGTCGAGGCCTTCTCATCGAAAGGTTCCTTTCGATCGTAGTCGCTCATGTTGATATACTCCAAACAAGGGTTTTCGTATCTCTCTTGGGGTCGCCAGGGAGATGGTAAAGGGTAGAAGTAGTGCCGGCCTCTTTGAGGATAGCGGCGGATCAGAAAAACGTGGGAGGAAGGAACTGGTGGAGGACAAGAGCGCAGCAACCAGCCGAGACAGAAGAGGAAAGAGGGGAGGACTAGATGAAAGTAACACTGGAAAGGAGGAAGGAGAGGCTCAAAAAAGGATGATTTGAGACTCAAGGAAGGTGCGGCGTAGCGTACTGTCTATCTTCGTCAACCGAAGATGCGAGACAACAAGAATGAACCCCAGAAGCGGGAGTGACGGTGCAACAGGAGAAATGAAACCCTTTCTTTGCGTTTCGAACGAGGCGAAAGGACGGGAGATCCGATAGCAAGAAGAGTTATCAAGGTTGTTTCTTGTATATACTCTGAGGGTGAAGATGTGCTGAATTCATACTTGCCACTGATGGGGATGAAGCCTTTTAATAGTTGAAGTAGAAGAAGAGGACTATTCGAGGAAGGCCTCACTTGCTCTATTACACCCCCAGCGTGTGGAGATTCAACCCTCTACATTTCTTTGCCAAGAAAGAAAGACATACATCCTCGTCAAGAGCTAACGATGATAGTGGATAGAAAGAAATAGGAGTGTTGAGAAGGTATGCAGCCACAACACTTCCACCTACGCTTTCTCTCTCACTTACAACCCTCATCCATGTCTGCACCAGATATTTTCATCCATTTGTCCGTCCGCTACTGCAACCGACAGGAGCTTTCATTTACCGACGAACCACATCCCAGAAATCCTTTGAGCATATCTCCAGGGGACAAAAGCTGTCATGTCTCAGAGGAGAAGGGGAGGGGGTGTACAGCCATATCCCGGGATCTAATGATGGGATCTTATTCTTTCTCTGCGGGGTACCTTTGCAGGGAAATACAACCCTTGTAGTCTATGCAGCGCAGCGGTGACTTGATAAAGAATAAAATGAACATCATTATGGAGCCCGGCAGATGGACCATGTAACGCCAGACATGACATGCAAGAGCACAGCACAGGACTGTACGGCTTTCTTTGTGCGTCCGAGGGGCGGCCACGCGAGATGGCGCTCTGAGAGTGTTGGGGCATGTTGCTCAAGTGCGAGGTGTGAGCCGCGATGGGAAGAGCAGAAAAGAGTTGGAGGGGTTAGTGAGAGAGGTTAGCATCCATTGTTTGATGCTGATGCTTGTTGGTTATCATGGTTGCAGACTAATTGTTGTTATTAGACTACCTTGCCTCTCAGATACCCCAAGAGCTAACGTTAGTCCAAGTCTATTTCCCCAACTTCTGGATTAGCTATCGAGTATTATTCTGATCGAATGGTGTACCATACTTCGTCGAATACAGTTGAATTGTATACATGAGGACGTCACGTCATCACAGAATCTGCTGCCCTTGTGTCTCTGAGTGACGGGTCATGTCATCCCATCCCAACTCATCTCATCTCTCCCAGTCCGCGCCCCGGACTCACACAGACGCAAACATGTCCTTAAAGAGATCCTCGGGTACTTGTTTGCACTTTGTCTCCATCTCAAAACCCTTGGCACTGTTTCGCCTCCCTGCCGCCTCTTATTTTAGTTGCTTATGCTACCAAATACAAGCTTTATCCTTTTTCTTTAGTTTGCCGTTGGCATCGGATCCGCTGCTTTTCTGCTTTGCATTAGTCTAGTTGAATCAAATGCTTTCGACTCACCCCTGTATTCCCGCACCACTTGCAGCAAGGGTTCAGTAATGTATCATTGCTCTTCAATGGACTTGGTTCTTGTGATGGTAGTTTACTTATAACTATGGCCATCTTCTTGCAACTATTAAGCGATGTGCCAAAGCATCTATCAAAGCATTTACTAGTTGATATGAAGCAACAGATAGAATATAAAGCTTGGGTACTTCCTTTGAAGCATTAATACCCCTGCTCCCACTTAAACGACGACTGTAAACATTATCAGAGTGACAAACCCAACTATAAAATACCAACCAATCATTCCGTGATACAACCCAATCCTCAAAAAGAAGGCTATTCAACCACACCCTTCTTACACGGTCCAGTCCCGGCGGCAAATCCGTAGCGTGCGGTGCAAACACCGGGAACCTATTACTGCAAAGAAAGGTGTCATGTCGCCTGGGACCTCAGCCCGCTAAAAACGTGTTGGAGAGACGGTGACGGCACGCTAGGGAGCCTGCATATTGAGGCTTGGGGCTGTTCATTTCTGGAACGTGGTCTGGAAGGGTTTTTGGCCAGTCGTTTTGTTCAGCCACGCCGCCAATGTCGTTAGTACGGCATGAGAAGAGCATACGGTCGGTCGGAGATGCAGCTGGGACATCTCAGCTCGGGTAGTTACAGAATGAAATAAGACCTTATGATGGTTTAAGACACTATACATTGGCTAGTTATAATATGCTGTCTTGGTGATGAGACATGCAGGTATCATTAGGCTTTCGCAGAGGTTTCTAGTCATCTTTTCACTTATCTCCAGGCAGCAATAGAATGCGATGGATTATCAGTGTATCTATCAAATAATTGCATTTGAATATGATAATATCATCTCTACTTCTCTCTCCATTGTCAATGTTACCCCATCTTTCCCCGCAATCACCATTTTAGACTACCCGTTCCCCCGCGCAAGCCATCCATGATAGCTCCAAACTATCCCTAGCCCTTCTCCGCAGATCCATTAACGAACTCAACTTTCTTTTCGTTATCCATCTTTATTCCATGTCGAGAAGGAAGACGCAATGGCAACCTCCGCGTCATTCTCAGCTGTTAACCCCCACCCTTTACGAAAACATCTACTGCTACTGGCTCCCCTCAAGCATGGGAGGATATTAGAGTGGTCTGATGAACCGCACTGTAGTGGCGCGGAGGCAAAAGCCCGCTCATCGCCGTAGCGGCCGGTAAAGTCTCCGGTAAATCTATAGTATGACATTGGCTGTCTTTCTCCAAAAGGCCATCCCCAACTGCCTATGAGAACATCACCAATGCACACTGTTCATGAAGACGGCCATAAGGGTCAGCCACACGGGGATCTACCGCCGTTCTTCATCCTGAACGACTCGGTATCTTCTGATAATGACCTGTCCATAGCCCCTTCCCCAGAATCAGCTTGCTCGTAAGGTTTCCCCAGATCTAATAGAATCAGCACTAAAGTCTGGGGAACGGAGATGCGGTTCCGCCGTCGAATCTTACTTCCCCCAACTTTTGAAAGCCTGCGTTCGAGATCTTAGGGATGATGCCACTTTTAACGAGTTATATATTCACTAGATGTAAGTTTGTAAGACATCTCATATATAACATGGAAAATAAAAGACCATGGGACGATAAGCGACACTACTGCGAAGGTAAGGAAGTTGACCGAGTATCCCAGAAACAGCCCATCAATGCAACCATAGTTCATCAAGTTGGACTCCGTCACCGAGTCCTCGTCAAATTACCTCTTTGCCATCAGTGATGTCAAACCTTGACCAGAGTTTGCAGTCGTTTCATGCTCGAACCCGTAATTACACACTCATTCGTCAAACAAAGACTTCCAGGCCACCGGGGGGCACATCTTAACTCACTCAACCACAACTTGCTATTCAGTGACATAATCCATGAAAACAAGCTTGCCGATTTAAGCTTAACTACAATTGACTTCACCTCACCGCGATGAAACCCGCATCACGATCTATTCCTGGAGATCAACGGCTGATTGCATTCGACGAACCTGTAAACCCAGCTTCATTCCCAATAGTGCAGCCTCATATTCCTAACCCGTGACCTGGCGATAATGCCCAGTTACACAACGCTATGCAGCCAACCCTGCATCTACAACAGCATTAGAGTGTGGTCATGGCATGGGCTCGGGGACCCAGGTAACAGGATCTACGTGCGGGTGGCTGCAAGATACGAGATTGCTTTCTCGTATATCACTGCATAGTCCAGGGGGATGGAGTCAGTAGTCATCATTGTGCAACGCCAACACGTGGTTCGTCAACAACAGTCCGATCCCATGTTCTAATTGATCATTTCAATTATTCCTGTCTTCTTTTACTACGTTAAGTTATCTGTCTAAGCAGATGAGGAGAGTCCGAGCTCCTTGTAGAAAGCTTCTGAGCTGGGCTCTCGGCCGAGGAACTCCTTGAGGAATTCCATCTCAGGAATACTTCCACCTCTCTCGAGCACAGTGTGGCGGTATCGTCGACCCTCCTTGCCGTCCATGGGGTTCTTGGCAAAGAATGAGTGGAACATGTCGAGCGAGAATACCTCAGAGTAGAGGTATCCGTAGTAGCCAGCATCGTATCCGCCAATGAAGTGGCCGATCCCAGCGTGCCGGTTACCCCATTCACTAACAACGAGTTAGCTTCATTATTCAAACCAGTCTTTGCGCAAATACTTACAGTCCCTCTCCAAGGTCCTCAGGACCCTTGGTGCCGGAAATTTCATGTCGAAGCTCGTTCCAGGTTCGGCCGGCGTTCAGCTTCTTAACAGCCTCGTGAGACTCAGGAGTGTGCACAGTCATGTCAAACAGACCAATAGTGAGCTGTCCAAGTGCGCCAATAGCTGAGTTGAGACGCTTGGTAGCAACCAGTTTCTCAATGAGCTCATCGGGGATCTGCTCCTGTGTCTCCCAGTGCTTAGACAGTGACTTAAGCACGCTGGGAGTCCAACACCAGTTCTCCAGCATCTGGGAGGGAGCCTCGACAAAGTCAAGCACTGTGGAGGTTCCGTGGAAGTAGCTGTAGCGGGTACGTCCAGCCAAGTCGTGAATGCCATGACCCAGCTCGTGGAACAGGGTCACAACCTCATGGTGCTTCAGCAGAGAAGGCTTCTTGGGAGTTGGCTTGCTGAAGTTGCAGACAAGGGCAGTAACAGGGTAGTGCTTCTTGCCATCCTGAGTGACGTAACCAGGCTCCAGGTTGAAGTTGGCGTTGTGACCATACTTGTTGTCACGAGGGTGAAGATCAAGGTACAGGTATCCGTTGAAGCTGGAGCCTGAAGCTTCGTCATCCCAGACACTGTAAATCAAAACATCCTCGTGCCAAACAATATCTTCGGCCTTGCCAGTGGGGCTGAGTCTGGCTCGCTCCTCAGGCTTAAGCTCAACGAAGACAAAACCGAAGATCTCCTCGAAAATCTTCAGCATACCAGCGAAGGTCGACTCAACAGGGAAATATTGAGAGATCTTGGCCTCATCAACACTGTACTCCTTCTCCTTCTGGATTCGGGAGTAGAATGACGTGTCCCACATGTAGAAGCTGTCGTCGAATGAGAGGCCACGCTCCTCGTAATCCTTCTTCTTGTACTCCTTGAGGGCGTTAATCTCCTTGGCGCCACCCTCTGCAAGTCGTGTTCGAAGGTCGTCCAGGAAAGATCGAACAGCAGCGGGGCTCTTGGCCATCTTCTCCTCAATGCGCAGAGCTGCGTGGTTCTCGTAACCGAGAAGTCGTGCGGCCTCATCGCGGAGAGTAATGATCTCCTGGAAGATGGGAACGTTGACGTTGGCCTGCAAGGTCGGTTAGCTTTTTCCATTAGTAAAGTGCCAGTTGAATCTTACCTTGTTGGATTCTGCGATGGTATACTTGCGACGGGTGTCGGCATCGATCGCATACTTGATAAGCGGGAAGTAATGGTTGTACTTGAACGAGAGCTTAACCTTGCCCTCGTTCTCGCCAGTGCCCTTCTCGAGTGAGTCGACATCAATATCGTCAGAAGGAACTCCCTTGAGCTCCTCAGGAGTGAACCAGATAGCTCCCTTCTCCTCGTTGAGGTTTGTCTGGCCCTTGATCTCAAGCTCGCTCAGACGCTTCTGGATCTCCTTGAATCGGTCCCGCTTAGGTCCAGCAGGTAGACGAAGCCCGTTTCGGATGTACTTATTCCTCTCCTTCTCGAGAACGTGTGCCTGCTCCTTGGTGAGGTCTTGAGATGCTATGTTGGCGAAAGCTGCGTCAACAGCGTTGAAGATATCCTCTCGCATGTTACACTCGATACCGAAGTCGTTGAAGACTCTCTCGGACTCGGTGGAAGCATCACGGAGCTCCTTGTCTGTTGAAACATGGTGGTAGAAGGTCAAGATGCGACGCTGAGTGGCAGCCAGGTTCTCATCTACGAGGATAGGCTCGAGGACATTGGCGAAGGAAGCCTTGTCTGCGGTGACATTGGCTGCGACAGAGTCGAGCACATTCTTGGTAGCATCGCAGAGCTTCTTGGTGTCGGCAGCGATCGAGTCGGGGGTGGCGGTGAACAGAGGCGGCGCCTGGGGAGGGTTACGATACTTGTCGGGAGTAGCCATGGTGCTTGTCACAAGCTGTCTTCTTGATAGAATAGTTCGTGGAGCTTGGAATCTGAAATGATTCGCAAGAGAGCCGAGGCGAGAGAAAGCTCTTGAGGAAGCCAGAGTGACGGCGACAAGAAGGAAGAAGAGGGAGAGTAGGAGGAGGATGAGGAGGGGCCGGCGGGAAGCACGCTTGTCCAGCTTGGATGGTTGGGATGGGACGAGATGTGATGGATGAATGAGGTGAATGCTACCTGGAAGGTAAGCCGATTGGTTTGAAGCTGGTCGAGTCTCGGAATTGAGGCAACTCGCAGTCAAAAGAGGGGTCTTTATCGACGAGGCTAATGCGATTACTCCGTGTCTAGGCGTCAAAGGCGTTGAGAAGGCGTTTATTGAAGATGCGGCGAGATGGGGCGTTTATTGAGAGGTGCAGCTTAGAGCTTCCCACCTGGACCTGGACCCGCTCAAAGCCAGCGAAATCGCGGGGCAATCGGATGCGGTGTCATGATCACGGCGGCTAATGAGGGTTGGAAGTGAATCATGCATAATGGGCGATCAAAACAATGGCATTATAGTCGTTGTGAATCACTGTCAAGAATTGATTGTTTAAAGCTGTCAAAAACGAGCATGTTTAAATGCCAAATTGTTCAGACAAGCTATTAGTGACCTCACTATCAGCTGCCATGACAACTCCACCAAAACCAATCAAGAGACACATAGAGCTTCATTTAATAACTCCCTACTCGCCTCCCAATTATCTACCAGAAATCCAGACATGCTAGTGCTCCGCACAATGGCAGCAATAATTCATCATTTCGGCGTATCCATAACCGATTCCATCCATATCCATAATCAAACAAGCAAACGCCGGTCCGTCAACGCAGATGCATAACCTATCCCGCCCCTATCTTTACAGTATTGTATTTAGTTGGCGAGAATGGTTCGCACGAGATCTGTTGGTGTATTGTTAGCCGCTGCTCGAACTGTTTTTGCTGTGGAATTGTACGTACCAGTGTAGTTGACCTGGCCTGAGCTGGTGTCAACAGCCTTGAGGAGCTCATCGACCTCCTCATCGGTCATCTTCTCGCCCAGGTTTGTCAAGATGTACTTGAGTTGGCCGACGCCGATGAAACCCGTCATATCCTTATCAAACACTTGGAAACCACGGCAGTATTCCTCAGGCTCGCCGGGGTCGCGGAAACCGCCGGGGCGGTTCAGCACGCGCTGGAATGTCTCGAAGTCGACTGCACCAGAAAAGTCAGTAAACATGGCAGGTTTCGTCGTCGCAGAGGTCTACTCACATTCGCCACCAACATTCTTCTCGAGGTCCTGAATCTCAGCGAGGGTAGGGTTCTGGCCACAGGCGCGCAGAAGATCACCGAGGCTATCAACAGTGACACGGCCGTTTCCGCGCTTGTCGAACAGGGCAAAAGCCTCCTTGTAGTTGGTAGAAGCCTGCGATTCGAACTTGTTGTTAGACATGGTTGCTTTGCTTTGTGTGTGGTATTTGAGTTGTATATGTAGATTGCGATGCGATGCGATGTGAATGCGAATGTTGTGGTTATCAAGAAGATGCAGAAGGATGCAAGAAAACAAAGACTTGTGCCGCGCAATCTAATGGGAAGCTGGAACAAAACCAACTTCCAACTATTCGGGCGATTTCGACTCAATCCGTCGAATCAGAAGGCGGGGTGCATTGTTTACGCATGCGAATTAGGGGGTGTCCGGGGCAACTGGAGCTCACTCACCATTTTTAGGTTATTAGGAGGGGTTGTAGTGGTTGGTTGTAGTGTGGCTGGTCAACAGACAGAAATAATTGTCTTTCAAGATAGTTTCTAAGATCAGAAAAATGGTGTTGAGAGGTTGTAAGATGGAAAGGACAGAAAAGAGGAGCCAAGATTGCATTCCATGTACATTTGCTCTCCACGCTCTGGCCTCCCTGGTGTCTTTTGCCAGAGACTGACGGGGCAACGGGGTCATTTCATGGGTCAACTTGAGCCATGTCATCAAAGACAGAATAAACTACAGCTTATTAACGGTACCCATTACTCACTTTATTTTATCTAGCCTACACTAACGTCTTTGGCGGTGAAACTATTGAAACTGGAGTAAATAATGCAAGACCCCTTACCTGTCACATTGAGAATTATGTACAGTATTACCATGAAGCATTGGGTAGATATTTTTGCACAAATCCCAGCTCTTGCAGTGACATCTCTATGAATGTCACCATGGCGTTGGCTGAAGTATCATGATGGCTTTCTATTCATAACAACAGAGCCTCATGTTAAGCCTACACACAACATACAAAATTGAGAGTTGTTACACGATGCTAATCAAGCGGAGCATGTTTACCGCTTCTTTCTGCGCCCGTCATTCCTTTTTCTTTTTTCTGCATTCTGCATTCTGCTTGTGTGAGCAGATTGTATAGGCAGCCTGTATCTATCACATGTAACCAGCCGCATAAGCTGCGCTATCTTCGCAGTAATAGAACCAGTGTCCGTTCACTTTTTGCAATTTCTTTGCCTTGGTCACTCAGAATTGATGCTTGAACCATTCCAGCACTTACCTTTGTCGACGTCATGTTTTGAGACTCGCTTAATTTGTTCTTATGAGCCGAGTTTCATAGACATGTCCTTTCGATCTAGTCGCTCTCGTTTCAGTGAATTGAGCCATCCGATTTCGATCGAAACAATACAAGGAAAGAACATATTGAACTTCTTGTAGATCCTAACTGCAGTCTTGCGACTATGCCGATGTACCTACCGTATGCTATTAACTGGTGCACGGCTTACCCTGGAGACTTGCAAGCCAGCATATTTGTGGTAACTGGCCGTAAAGCCACGTACTGTTGAAGTCAACAACGTTGAGTAAAACCCATCAATCAGAATTGAGCAGAGATTCTGGTTGCATGACCTCCCAAAAACGTCCAGAAGCACAAGTACATAACGGCAACGTTTCTCAACGGCTGATTTATCGACGCCCCAGTACCAGTGATGATGCACATTTCCAGATAAATAGTTGCCCAACGATAAACGTTCTTCATAATAATGATATCTCCTCGCAGAAGGGCGAGTCTTCAATTCGTTTACCATCACAATATATCGTGATTTGTAAGTGCTTTTACGCCGCGGAGTTGTGATGCAACTCAAGCAATGGCTGCAGCATATGGCGTCTTAGGTAAAGCCCCGCAACCAACATCTTTATCCTCGGCAGAACACATCTTCTTGCAACATCAGAATACGCAGAAGCACATACAACTTGTTCAAAATGGCAACTGAGGCTTCTGTCCGAAAATTCTTTGCTTCATCTGCTTACGCAGTTGCAGGCGCCAGCTCTAACCCTGCTAAATTTGGACACCGCGGTAAGACCTACCTGTCCTTCATATATGGAACCACGTTTCACTCATCATGACCTCTCGTAGTCTTTGCCTGGTACCTTCATCATGACTTGCCTGTCACTCCCATCAACCCGGGCTCAGAGTCGATCAATGCGCTGAACAAGGACCATCCTACTGTTCCCAATGTGTCAGCACTCTCAAACCCTACTCAGACCTCTCTTTCGGTCATCACGCCCCCAGCGGCAACTCTCAAGGTGCTCCAGGAAGCTAAGGAGAAGGGTATTCCCTCTGTTTGGCTACAGCCTGGTAGTTTCGACGATGCTGTTCTCAACTTTGCCAATGCCCCAGGAACTTTCGAAGCTGTAGTTGCTGGTGATGGTGGCCGAGGTCATGAGGGATGGTGTATTTTGGTAGATGGCGAGAAAGGACTGAAAGCTGCAGGAAAGCTGTAGATGAATCCCTGTGATTTAAGAGGAATACATCAGACGATATTATGATTTACAGTCCTGTGAGCTATAGCTCTGAGATACATACTCATTCTGTACTAGGCAGTGTAGATTCTGAGGCCCAATGCTAATAATAGCTAACCGAGAATAATTCGGACAACTCGAAGTAATCCTTGTCAAAACAATCGAAATATCGTCTCGTTAGACACTTGGTTATCGTGTTTATACGTAATATTCTCTCGGGGTAAGAGTGCTGAATCCCCCCCCCGTCCCTCGATCCATGTTTGGATCTCTGGGGTTGGCCGACCCACCAAAGTAAACAAACGCGCCAGGGCCCACGCCCACCCTTCCTTCGACCGCTTCTTTTGCTTGATCAATTCCGTCCCGTCGCAGCAAGCCAGCATCACGAATTCCTTCCACAACAACAAACATACACATTATACCTCGAGTTAAAGGGAAGATACCTTTTGGTACCACTTGCACAATCGAATTTGCTTCAGCGGATACCGTACCAATCCTGTCATGAGCGCAATCATTTCTTGATTTCCGTTTATTTATTCTTGTTTCGTTGCGACTCTGTTCTCCAACTTTGATCTTTTGCCGACGCATCGCGTCTTGATTAAAGACCTCTACCCTTGACCGCGCTTTCACGCGCATCGAATCTACAACCATGTCTTTCGACGACATTACCGACCAATATATCACCTACGAGAGCCGATTGGCGTCCTTCCAGAAGAATTCAAAAAAGCGAGGATCTGCAGCAAGTGGACGAGGCACCAAAGCTCTCAACTGGCCTCACAAGTCCATTACCCCCGATAGCGTATGCAACCGTCTTCACGCCAATTGCAACGATAGCTAACAATCTCGTAGCTTGCTCGCGCTGGTCTTTTCTTCAACCCAACACCAGAAAACCCCGATAATGCTCAATGTTTCCTATGCCATAAGGGTCTCGACGGCTGGGAAGCCAACGACGATCCCCTTGACGAGCACTTGAAGCATGCTCCCGAATGTGGCTGGGCAGTTGTCGCCGCGATAGAATCTGATGTAGGAGATTATGCGCAACAAGAACCCGACCAGCCATATATGAAGGAAGCTCGAAAGGCGACTTTTGCTGGCAGATGGCCTCACGAGGGCAAAAAGGGATGGAAGTGCAAAACCAAGCAGCTAGTTGATGCAGGCTGGAAATACACACCGACGGAAGAATCGGATGATATGGCTACCTGCACCTACTGCCAACTTGCGCTAGACGGTTGGGAACCTGGCGACAAGCCTCTGTGAGTATTATGAGAGTCACAACTACGGCATTAACTAACAAAGCATAGTGACGAGCATTACAACCGATCCCCTAACTGCCCATTTTTCATTCTACTGCAAGCGAAGAAATCGAGTAAATCCAAAGCCGCACGCGCTTCCAAAACATCGCGCTTGTCTGTCCAGTCCGTCGCTGCTTCAGAAGCGCCTTCGATGAACGAGTCAACAGCCGCTATCGATGACAGTATCATGACAACGAGCTCGACCGCAACAGGCGGTAAGAAGACAAAGGCGCGTAAAGCCACTACTAAGGGACGAAAAACAAAGGCGAAAAAGGAAGTTCCAGCTGAGGACGCTGAGACATCCCTCCAAGATGAAGAGCCATCCAAGCTTTCTCGAGGAAAGAAGCGAGACAGTTCAGCGATAGAAGACGTGAGCATGGCTACCTCGGAAGCGCCACCAGGCAAGAAGCGCGCAAGGAGCGCCGTCAACGAGTCTACGGTAGAACAGGATGAAGACTCTGATATGGCCGAAGCCCCTGCTCCGAAGAAGGGCGGCAAGAAGAAGACGAGCCGGAAGCCTACAGCTAAATCATCGCACGACGTTTCAACAACTTCTATTACGGAAGAAGTTGTCCCAACAGGCTACGAAGCAACTCCCGGAACATTTCCAGACGATGATGAGATCGAGCGACAACTGGAGGCGGATCTTGAGAACCAACTTACTGAAGATGAGGAGTTGACCTTCGATTCTGATTCCGAAAGACGCCAGAAGAAAGAAAGGAGATCGAAGTCTTCTATGGCCAGGGCCGAGCAGCAAGAGTATTCACGAGACTATGCTATGTTGAACCCTGAGCCTGTCGTTCCAGATGAGGATGAGATCGATGATGATCTCAAGGCCTTGCAAGCTGAGATGGAGGTCAATGAGCCTGAGCCTGAGCTTGAACACGAGCTGCAACCAGAACAAGAGGCTGAGCCTGAGCCTGAGCCCGAAGCTAAGCCACAAGAGCCAGAAGTTCCAAAGAAAGGCCGAAAAGCCGGCACACGAAAAGTGTCAAAACAGTCCAAGTCGAAGAAGACCAAAGCAGCACCAGAACCCGAGGAAGGTGAAGCTGAGCTCGAGCAAACACAAGCCGAAGAGACTGAGCAAGAAATTGCTCAGCCCGAGGAGTATGCTCAAGTGGATGAGTCAGCCCACGACGATACCCTTGCCAGCACTGACACTGTTGTCAAGAAGTCAGGAGCTGCTCGCTTGAGCACCGGTAAGCGAGGTCGAGGACGTCCATCTAAAGCATCCATGGCCTCGCGAGCTTCAATTAACGACCTCGAGCTGGTGGAAGCTCCAGAAGAGGCCACGGAGGCTCCTGAACAACCGCCCGTAAAGCGCGGCCGTGGTCGACCTTCCAAGGCATCATTGGCGTCTCGGCCTTCTGTCGGGCCTAATGAGAGTCAATTGAGTGAAGCAGCCCCTAAACGCGGTCGTGGTCGCCCATCTAAGAAGTCGTTGGAAGCTCGAAAGTCGATGGAAATGGCAAATAGTCAAGAGTCGACCCAACCGTTTTCGCAGCCCGTGGAAGATCGCATGGAAGAAGATGTCGAGATTTATGCGTCGGAGGAACCCCAAGACGAGCAGCCCGCTCAACAATCGCCCGCCCCAGAACCTGTGCCTTCATCACCACCTGCCAGTGCAGCTCAGCTGACCAACCCTCCCTCAACGCCTGGAAGAGCCACCTCCCCGGCCACTTCAGCTCGACAAGCAGCCATTTCACCTTCCCAATCACCCCAGGCCTCAGATGCTGAGAACGAGCCGCCCTCATCAAGACCATCAGCCACTATTAACCCCAAGAGAGTGGCGTTGCCGCCTGCGGTGACTACACCTACCCGCGTCTCTCCCTCAAAGCTTTCACCTTCCAAGCGCAATGTAATTGCAGGACTTCGCAGTACCACCCCATGGACAGAATTGGATCTCGACGCCGTGTTCGGAACACCACCTAAGGATTATAAGGAGAACGGGCTGGATCGATTCCTTAAGCAGGGTCAGACTTTGTCATCACCTGAGAAGCAAATGACAGTGCAAGAGTGGATCTACCACAATGCTGCACAGGCTGAGAAGCAGCTTAAGCACGAGTGCGAGTCAATAGTCAACCGGTTCGAAAGTGAAGGCACGAGGGCCATGCACGTGCTCGAGGGACTGGTTGTGGAATGAGACATGACTGAAGACCTGAATGACGGATGGGAGGCAAATGGTTCGAAAAAAGCTGGATAGATACAGACTCTGCTTTTGATGAAACGAGATGTGATGTGCATGAACAAAGCTCAGGAATGACGGCGTTGGTAATGATGAATTTCTCTACATACTAGATTTGTTATTAATGAATGAAAGAGAGAACAAGGCTTTTGCTGTTTGAGCAAACGCAGCTATCTATGTCATTTTTCCATTATTCAATTCTGAATTCAGCCGCCAGTGTCGTCACATTTCTAGAGATCAACGACGTTCGTCAGGAACGAGTATAAAGGAGCTACGTCAAAGCTACCGACGATCTCTGCAAGATTGACTTCGCACTACGAGCTGTAACCAATGGACTTGCACCACTCAACATTCCAAATCCCCAAAACGAAGCTATCCCGAGAAGACTAGCTCCTATTCTAGAGTAAGCTGTGGAGATCAACGCCACGATCCCCTGCATTCCAACTCAAAAGCCCAGAACCCTTAGGGGTTCATGCTTTGCCTAATCCGTCTGAGATCGTGACCATGGCGATGGGGCTTTGGGATCTTTGAAGATGGAGGCGTTCGTAAGAAACCAGCTGTGAGGTTCTGGACTGGGAAAATTTTGACATATAAATAGCCAGGATGGGAATGTTTTCTGGAACGCAGGTTTAGAGATAATTCTGAGTATGTTCACATACAGAGCTGTCTTCGCCTCTACTCAACGCCACTGATCCAAATTAAATCACAGCTTCAAGATGCTTGGCTTATCTTTCTTCACTGTTCCTGTTCCCAATGTCTGGGTCATCTTTCCTCGTCGACGATCGACTGTTGATGCAGAGGTTGCGTATCTCGAGACCCTCGAAGCAGGCAACTTGGACGAGCCTCTTTACATAAGACGAAAGGAACTTGGTATGAGCGACTGGTGAACAAACACCGACACAAAAGAGTAAAACAGAAAACCAACAGTGAGTGCTCTTACCGTTGAGATATGTTGCTTTTAACTGACAAGGTCTAAGACATGTCTTTCCGGTGCGCCTGGTAGCGGAGCCGGATGTTGCACGATTCGAGACGAACTCACGATGACTTCAAAATGTTTCCTTTGTTATATATCGTACCCCAATACTGCGGACGATTGTACTCTACATGTATCATACTGTATCATCACCACAATGCTCAGAACAGGACAGACCAAATTGCAGGGCTCGACTCGCCAAAACGGCGGCGACAGAACAGTAATCAATTTTCTTCCACATGCTACTTGATTCTTCTCTCCTCGTGGTATTAAAGCTGACCCCTTGCGGCCCCAATTTCTCCGATCCAAAAACACAATCTTCTCGCTCGTTCCCGTGGTATATGCGTCAAGGAGTGTCTGGTATCTCAATGCTGATTCTATATGCTTCCCATCATGCGCCAAAAGAGTGTTGCGGCAAAAAGCCAAATATCCAAAATGTGTAAAGTCATCCTCGCCTAAAAATAGTGTGTGCATTGAGTTTCCATGAAGCGTAAACATAAACATGCAGTCGTTGTCCAATAGACATTATCGTAATGAGTGTCGTGAAAAGTGAAGTAAAAGGTGGTTGTTGTTGAAGAAGGTTAGATCAGGATCACTAGCATCGACAGAAGAGCGATGAAAGTAGCAAAGCTGGCTGTCAAGCGAGAGGCAGCAGCTTCGACAGTTGAAGGTGCTGCGGTTTCGTCGGCGGTGCCAGTTGAAGTGCGTGTCTCAAGTCGTGACCGGGTGTCGGTTGAAGCAGTAGAATCATCAGGAGTCTCTGTTTCTGAGGATTCTGTTGCGGCAGCTCCCGACTCTGTCTCGGTTTCGGTGGCATCAGCCTTACCAGATCGGGTGGCTGTGATTGTGGTCTCAGTGGCAGTCTCGAAATCATCTGTCTCGGTTGCACTGGAACCGTCGGTCTCAGTAGCAGTCTCCGCATCAGTGGCAGTCTCTGTTCCAGTGGCGGCCTCTGTTTCAGTAGCCTCGTCTGAATCGGTCTTCGAAGAGTCTGTCTCGACGCCCTTGGTCTGAGCAGTTCTTGAACCTGTTTCTGTGATGGTAGAAACGACATCAGTCTCAGAGGAGTCCTCACGAGTGGATGTGACAGTCACGACATTCTTGGTAGTAAAAGGCAAAGTGGTGGACTCACCAGCTGCAGAGTTTTCAGACCCGTCGGTTGATACCTCATCAGCTGCTGTTTCAGTCTCCGTTGCTTCGGGTCTTTCAGTTGTCTCGACTGTCTCTTCAGCCACTGCTCCAGATGTGGTTGGTTGCGATCTATCCGAAGACGATCCATCCGCGGTCAAGCTAGGCTCTGATTCTTCTGTGCTGATAGGCTCAGCTTCGTCTGTGGAAACAGGCTCGGACTCTTCTGTGGTGACAGGCTCAGACTCTTCCGTGGTAACAGGTTCGGATTCCTTTGTAGTGGCACGGACATTGGAAGTAGGCTCAGGTTGAGCTGTGGTGTTCTCTTCTTCCGCAGAAGTAGGCTTAGCAGCTTCATCGGTCGACTGAGAATCAGAATCGGCACTGCGTGTCTCGGATTCAGAGTCATCTTCCGTGGCGATGGGAGCAAATCCACCTGAGGTAGCCTCGACCTGAGTCTTGGTCTCCACGTCGGGAGTTCCAGTGACCTGGGATTCGGGACCAGATGCGGCTGTAGTGGCACTTGTAGTATCCTTTCCATCACAGTATTCGGTGAACTGCTGGAACTGGGGCACGACGTAGTCTCGCTCAGTTTGCTTGGTCTCCTCAGTGTTATCACCAATACACTCTCGACACACGCCGTAGCTTTTACGGAATGATGAGCCGTCGTTGCAAAGTCTGTCTGACTTTCCAACGGATTGAGCAATTCTGAAAGCACCGTTACAATCATCGAAGCAAATGGCCGGAGTGACATCTCTCGTCTCCAGCAGGTGCATTCCACGTCGCTGGTTGTTGCTAGGAACATTGTCATAGTTCTCTGCCACGGAGGTAGTGGCATCAGGCCAGTCACTCAAGGTTGTCTGAGAGGCCCAGTTGCCAGTCGTGAAGGTTGTGAGCTCGCCACTTACAACCTTCTCGTAGACTTGCTTCTCGAAGATATCGTAAGAAAGTCCGAAAGCCTCGGGGTTAAGATCGAAGTATCCAGGAGCTCGTGGATAGTACTCGGTCTCGTTCTTACGCCACTCGGGCTTCTTGAGCTTCGGGGCCTTGATACAGTACTGGGGCTCACACAGATAGTCCTTGGAAGGTGGCTCGGACCAGAAGTTGCACCAGGATGGCTTAGGAGGGTTGCAGACGTATCCAGGCTTGCAGCCAAATGTGAGGTCCGAATCAGGGTCGAGCGGCGCAGATCTACCGGTAGGCTTGGGGCACAGAGTGATGCGCCCGGGGGTGGCAGTAACTGTGGTTGGAGGAAGTTGCACAGTCTGACCGATGGTCAAGGTGGTAGTGTAGACAGTTGTTGGGCCGGGGATCACTGTCACAACAGTTTCTCCATCTTTGGTGAGGGTCACCGTCTCTGCAGGAAGTCGCTCAGTAACAACTGACTCGACCGTTACGGTGGCCTGCTCGCCGGGCACAGTCACGACAGTGCGCTCCCCAGGAACTGTGATGGTTTGCTCTTCGCCAGACACTGTCACAATGGTCTCCTGGCCTGGAAGAGTAACAGTCCTCACCACAGTTCTGTCTTCGCCAGCCTGGATGATAGTCTTGGGAACGGTGACAGTCTCATCCTCTCCGGTCTCAGTAACTGTGATCCTGCTTCCAGGAACAGTGACAGTACCAGTGACTGTGAGTCCAGGCCTGGTGATAGTTGTGCCAGCCTCAGTAACGGTTGTTCCAGCTTCGGTAACAGTGCTGCCAGGTTCTGTAACAGTCTGTTCGGGTAGAGTTACAGTGGTTCCAGCTTCAGTTACGGTGCTTCCGGGCTCTGTCACGGTCTTCTCAGGCAGAGTAATAGTTGTTCCAGCCTCCGTGACAGTCTCCTGGGGCAGCGTTACAGTAGTTCCAGGTTCAGTGATAGTTGTTCCTGCCTCGGTAACGGTGGGACCAGGTACCGTAACTGTATCTCCATCTTCGGTGATTGTGACTCCTGGCTCCGTGATTGTAACTGGAGGTAGAGTCTGGACAATCGTCTCTCCTGGTTCAGTTCGAATCACGGTAGTTCCTGGTAGCGTCTCCACATATGTCGTTCCAGGCTGTGTCTGTACCAACGTGGTGCCCTCAATTACCGTCTTGGTGACCGTCTCAGTCACTACTGATGCAGTCTGAGTTTCCGTCACAGTTTCTGCAGACTGTGTTTCGGTCACTGTAACTGCGGTCTGAGTTTCTGTTACCGTTTCTGCGGTCTGCGTCTCGGTTATTGTTACTGCAGTCTGAGTTTCGGTTACCGTTTCTGCGGTTTGGGTCTCGGTTATTGTTACTGCAGTCTGAGTTTCGGTCACTGTTTCTACACTCTGTGTCTCGGTGACGGTCTCCACGATCTTGGAAGTCACAGTTGAAGTGAACTTGCGAACGATAGTTTTGGTGGAGACGACAGTTTCAACGACCTTGGAAGTGACAGTCTCAGTCTTGGTGACGGTAATAGGATAGCCGGGAGAGCTTAAATTAAATTAGTGACAGAGACTTCGATCGATCAACGACGACTTACCAGCCAGTATCAGTAGGGGGCGGACTTGTGGTAGTAGGAGGCAATGGTGTCTCGGTGGTAGGAGGCAGCGGTGTCTCAGTAGTAGGAGGCAGTGGTGTTTCGGTAGTTGTGTCAGGCAACGTAGGGACCACGCTGGTAGTAGTTGGAGGTTCAGGAGGAGGTCCATATGTATAGCTCGGTGGAGGATAAGGCACTACACTTTCGGTAGTCGTGGGCTCAGGCTCAGGAGTTGGGGTTGTTGAACTTGGTGGATCGACAGGATATCCTCCTGTAATAGAGACCACTGGAGGCTGGCTCGTCGTAACTTGAACTGGAGGATCAACAGGATACCCTCCCGTAATAGTCGGTTCAGGTGCGGGTTGATGACATGAACATTGGATGTTGTAAACCATCTTTGGACTCGTCTCAGTGGCCGCATCATTTGATTTGGGCACAGCAGCACTGGTGTCCTCCTGCTTCTTGTCGTCCTCCTTGTCGTCCTCTTCATTCGAAACAGACTGGGTGACTTCAGGTGCCTGCGCCAGTGATGTTTCTGGCTCGGTATCAGCTCCGTATGTCTGAACTACAGGAGAATTGACGGCGTAACCATCTTGGACTGCTGCTTCAGTGTTCGCAGCAGCAGCAGGCTGGATGGTTGCAGATTCGCTCCTTCGATATAGTCCATTATCGCCTTTTTGGGCAGGAATCTCGACAGCTGCAGCGCCTAGGACGCTGAGCAATAGTGAGAAGCGCATGGCAAACGATAGTGTTAGGGCCGAGTGATACCAGCGTGAAGCTCGCAAGAGCTAGGTAGCGAGTGTGGTAAAACGAACGTTAAGTTCCTAATCTTCTTGATCCAAACGTTAGAAGACGCGAGACAGAGGATGCAAAAGCATTGTTCAGATAGATATATGATAAGAAGCCAAGACGAATATTGGGGGCTGAGCAACGGAGAGTATCCGCGGAAAGTGCCTTGACACTCGACACCACTTACAATAACATCCGCAATTAGAGTTAATCTCCTCTCAGACAAGCCACTTCAGCGTGTTTACACGGCAGGTGAGCAGTTGTAAGAACTAGGTTGCGGGTCCTTACCGGGTAGAACCCAATCACCAGGATCTTGAGTCGGTGATGAAGGTGAATGAGTAAGAAGGTAATCAAACTCAAGCATAAGCTCAGGTTAAAGGAATTCCAGATTGAGCAGGCGACTTAGACAAAGGGACTTCACCAAAGACACCCTCGGCCGGATGTACAACGCTTGAACTAAAAGTTCTGGACGAGTTGTGGGTACCTCAACTGAGCCGGCTTACTTCGAGCGTGTAGCATGAGCAACAATGCATATTGAACATGGTTGAAAGCAAGGGTCTGACAGGGGTACGTCTGTTGGAATATGCCCCAATTCAGCAAGCAGCACGGCCTTTGAAGATCCACATGGAAATGGTCCCTGTCCTGACGCCTTAAAGTTGGGGGCGATTGAGTCCATTTTCGCGCATCTCATCCTCTTCGGCCCAAGGCTGCGGGCCGCGAAGGGGCGGAGAAGTGAAAATATCACAGCATATCACAGTAACCCACAGGGTTCTTGCTGACTCGGTCCACCACATGATGGACTACGGGACCGAAGATGTGGTATAGTCTAGGAGGTAAATTGCTAGGAGAATGCAGTAATCGAACGGTGAGGCTACTCCAGATCTCAGCCCAAAAGCCAAGAAAGAGTTGACGCGTAACATTGTAACATTGACAACGCAAAAGTAAAGAACGATATGCTGCTGGGATAATAATAGACAATGCCGTACCACGCTCTCCGACTTGCTGTATGATGTGCGCCATTGATGCTGTGGCTAATTCAAAGCCGAATTCTAGAGGACATCGAGCATATTTGGGTGTAGAGAGATCGTGATTTCCCGTATAAAAGTGCAAGTTATTAGCCACTCGCATTGCTTTTGAACGGGCCATTGGCTGTTGTATAAACAATAAAGTAAAACAAGTGCGACACACAAAGACATGCTTTTCTAATGGTGTATGTCAAAGAAAAGTGGAAGTGAAAGTGGCCTCAAACTCGAGCAACCAAGTCAAGTGAAGTTGAGGAAACAGGAGGAGGCTCCTACCTTCCGACACTAAAGTTGGTGGCTTGTAGTGAAACGGGCGGGAAGGAGGGCGCCACAGCCTAATGCTCTCAGGGTCATTCGAGTTATGATTGGTCTCAGCATAAACAAAGCGAACCAACCCATGACGAGATTTTTTTGCTTCGATCCAGCCCTGTGAAGCGGGAGTGAGTGGAGACTAGAAACATTAAGACACTCTATCAGATCCGAGATCGACAAGATCTTTGTTACAGCTTTACCTGCCAACTCTCGTATCTTGCAAACCAATTCTGCTCTCTAACGAGAAAGAAAACAACAACTAAAATACTGATGCAAATTTCTCACTAGGCACTCGCGTACCTGACTCTAGGAGTCGGTCGGTCAATGTAAGCACGAGGCGTGGAAGCTTGGGTGCATACTGCTTAGCTGGCCCACCGAAGCTTACTCTCCCCACTAGGTCGACCCTGTGCCCCGCTATAGCCCGCATGCCGAGCCTTATTTGAGGTCTCACATCCATGAGACGGAAGGAAGGAAGGCAGACAGAGTTGAGTGAGTTGCCCAGCCTACCTGCCTTCTGCTTTTTCCAACGTAAACGGCAACCGGACCGGTCAAAATGGTGCTCGGATCAGATATGGTCCTTGGTCGACTTCAATGACATAATTGACCTGGAATGGTTCATCATCCAACAACATTTTCTTTGTTCTCAATTCCACATTCGTTTACTCATGTTCACTTCAGTAACCAAACAGCTCGCCCTCGCTTCATACTGCCTCAAACACGAATAAAGTGCCTACCTACAGACATCCAGTCTCACCTGCGCGACTTTTGACCCATCATGGCTTGTGGGGGCCACGATGAGATGCGTCCGAATTGCAGCGGACCAAGACACCTCGGAGGATGACAACGCACCCTTGATGGAGAGTCTAAAAGAGGACATCCTTGTAGCGCAAATAATATGCATTTTATGTGTGAATGGAGGACTTTCCATGGGCCTTTCTCCTTGGTGCCACGGAGAGAAAGTCCGAGGGTGTGGTATCGTTACATTATCTCCTCCCGACATGTACCAGTGCTTATTTTTGGCAGGGATGTGGGTGGTAAGATCGACCCTGCTTCTCCAATCTGAACAACCCCAGCCTTCCAAAGCCCTTTTTCGCCCGTCCTTCAACGGATGGCACTTTTGGACTTGCTCTTGCGAATCTGACACTTCTTACTAGAAGGAGCCAGTTATCCCGTTCGGACATGTCCGCATCCGTATCCCGTCGCGATAAAGAGAAAAGACAATCAGAAGAGGTCTTTTCCGAGCGTAATCCGACTGAATAGCCCGATCAGTAAGGAACTTTATGCGAGATCATGATAATCCCAACTGCCTGGGCCACATGGCGGTTGTGGCTGTTGGTCTGTGAGACGACTCTACTGCCAACAGCCTATTGTCGGTTCGTCCAATTTTCAGCCATGGCCACTGATTCTTTGTTCGCAAGATACTTCACAGGGCGTACTTCCTCAGCTGTTTACTCTGTAGCCGACGCAATGACAACTGGGGCTTCCGAACCATCTCATCACCCTGGCTTAGTTCAAAGCTGATCCCCGAGCCTATAGACCTAGAAAGAAAACTCCTCAAAGTCAGCCGTTAAAAGCGATACCCACTCGTCACTGATGTCTAAAAACTTCCACGACTGAAGTGGACGAACCCTTCTCCAACTTCAACAGCTTAATCAGGCTTGTTTCGGAATAGCTAGTAAGAACATGTTCTCTAAGATTAAGGCTGAGCAGACACATGGAAGTTATCCCTGTCAAATACCATGTCTCTTCAGAGCAGCATCAGCCAAAAGCGTGACCGTAACCACAACAATGCTGCAAGGCATGCTACATCGCAGCGAGGTGGTATCGCTGCGACGAATGAGAATCCACCGAGCTACATGAATGATGGTTGATGGTACTTAGAATTCCCTTGTTAACAAATGTGCTGGCTTGACAAGAAGAACAGCTGATCCCTCAGCCCTATCCCCCATCTTGTTCGATCTCGACTGCTCCCGGTGGCGAACGTTTGCTCAACGGCGAATACTGTACGGTTATTTGGCGCTTTTGCACCGAGTCTGACAGGTCTTACTGACCGTTTTGGATTCTCGTCCGCGCCGTTTCTTTCCCATCCTACAATCATTTTACCTTGGCACCTAGTTCACTTATCCTTGCCGCTATTTGTACGTTTGCACAAACTCGCCGGATACCAGGCCGCTTGGACGCTCCAGCGATCCTTGATTCTAGACTGAGGCTGTTTCTTTGTTCAATAGAGATTTCTTACCTCCTTCTACCAGCCTTGTCATTCGTTTCAATTTGCCTCTCAGCGGGTGTTCGGCCTACCTGCCGACTTTTGGAAAAGTCTTTAGGATACAGAATAAGCAATGGTTTAGTACAGCAGTCCGCTATCCCAGTTTTCCTCAAACGTCTACTCTGTGACGCCTACTTGGAAATCGACCATTACAGTTATGATGTTGAGAAACGCTGCGCCGTGGGCGTTCTTGACGGCGGCCATAGGTCCAGCTGCTGCTCAGTTTGATAACTGGCAGGATGGCCAGATCAGTACTGGAATATGCACATGGCAGCAGCCAAGAGGTAAGGATGCCGTCTTTTGAATGGATTCGGGTCGTTTCTAATGTTCAATTAGCAATCATGATCCGCGATATGGTTTATCTTGATGGCGGCGATATCACATGGCATGCCAAATTAAATGATGGGAAAACAGTTACAGGTCTCGATTCAGGTAGGCCGAAGTACCTCATATCCATATTCCAATGACTGACCATAGAAGGTAACAATGCTGGGATCATCCTGAATTTCAACATGAGCACTCCCTTTAACTCAACTACCAATGTGACTGGCATTCTTCTAGACAAACCAGCTATGTCCAAAGCTCGTGGAGGTTCGGGTAACAGCAATGGCGCTGCACCTAATTTTGTCGATGGCGCCCTTCTCGGTAACGACGCAGAGTTCTTCCTCTATGGCGGCGATCTTCTAGAAAACAGTGACCTATACGAATCTCCTCCCAAGGACGAGGTTCTAGGATATCAGGCCTATCAGTATGGGCCAGATAAACCAACATGGAAGCCAGGTTTTGTTGACAAAAAGCTGGACAATAATGTCACTCGATACGTTGCCTATGGAGGAGCTGCGAACGTGCCATCGGAGAATCTCGCATTTTACTTCTCGGGCTTGCGGTCGCCGTTGAAAGGAGAGTTCTTCACGAATGACCCGGAAAAGAAAGCCACCAACGTCTCTGATACCCTTATTACCGTGAACCTCGAAGAGCAATTATACGAAACATGGTCCAACACGACACTGGATAAAGTCAAAGGTCGTGCTAACGCAGAAGTCGTCTGGGTTCCTGTGGGCAAGAAGGGTATTCTTGTCGTCTTGGGCGGCGTTGTTTATCCCCAATGGGCGGGACGAAGTGGCAAATCTGCGAACGAGGCAGAAAGTGTAAGCAACATCGCAACTGACATACCGCGCTGTATAGCTGACATAGACTTTGACAATAGAAAAAGCAGAGCCCCGAATTTATGCAGTCCATTGACATTTACGACATCGATAAGAACAAGTGGTATCAACAAGAAACCAAGGACGGCCCTGGGGCACGAACACGAGGATGCGCCGTGGTGGCTACGGCTTCAGACCGTTCAAGCTTCAACATCTTCTATTACGGCGGTTTCGATGGCATCAACGTGAAAGACTCCTTCAGCGATGATGTGTGGGTGCTTTCGCTACCCTCTTTCACATGGATCAAGATCAACGAGGGGAAATCAATCCATGCTCGCGCTGGACATAAATGTTTCATGCCATACCCCGACCAAATGATGGTCTTTGGTGGCTACACTCCCCGTGCAGGAACCTCAATCACTTGCCTTGACAAAGGTCCAGTGGTTAACTTCAATGTCACCAGTGGAGAGTGGTTGGAAGGATATGACCCTAATGAATACAGTGACTATGGCGTTCACGAGAAGATTCAGTCAGAGATTGGAGGTGACGCCGCAGGCGGTGCAACAATGACTGCCCCTGCGGATGGTTGGTCGACCTCTGCCCTTAAAGATATTTTTGGCACAGAATACGACACGAAGAAGATCAAAGAATACTGGCCCTACAACAAAGCCGTTTCTACAGGAAGACCTAAAATCGACAACCCCAATGGTAGTGACAACAGTGGAAGCGATAGCGGCGGCTCTGGCCTCCCAAAGTGGGTTGCGCCAGTCTTGGGTGTCGTTCTTGGTCTTATGCTTGTCACTGGTATCTTGGTCGTCTTTTGCCTCTGGCGTCGTCGCAAGATCTTCAAGAACCGCACCAGCGACTATGGAACTGAGAATCCAGAGTTACGAATCCGATCATGGATTCGAGGTCAAAATAACGAGAAGGCCCCTACAGTCACCACTGACGAGACCCCTGCGAGTCCGGGCACCGAGATGGCCTCTACCGTACAAGCTGTTGGGCTGTCACCTTCCCCGGTGGTCACTCGTGCTCACACTTCTTCCCCTGCTGAGGTAGCTGACACTCAGATCCATGAAATGCCTGGTAAGTTACAAGCACCCTCTCAGATCGATGGAATGAAACTAATCAGCCCAGATACATCACGGCCAACTGAGCTCCACGACACGGGACTCTCGCCCATCGATATTATACAGAAGTACTCTCACTTCACTTCCGACAACAAAACCCAGTCTATGTCCAACCCGTCCAGCAACTCGTACTCTTTCGGTCCCGAGCACGCGAGCACTATTTCGAGGTCGACTGGGCCACAAATGTCCCAGCCTGACTCTCCTACCGCTGGCCACCCTGGCCATGCTCGCATGACATCTGATGTATCTGGGGTGACAGAACACAGTGGTAAGCCACCTCGCGTGGCATCCGATGTATCTGGTATTTCTGAAGGTGACGCTTCTGCACTTCGAAATTTCACCAGCCCTGTAAGTCCCAGGACCGACGACGGCAACATGCCTTCGCCGCCGTTTCCTGGTATGACAGCGGATATTCTTCCTTCTCCTCCCGCAGACCCCACACCCTCGTCACCTCCTCTTGACACAGCAGTGTCCCCTGTTCCAATTTCTCCTCCCACTGCCGATGAGGCCCCCGGCAGGGACTATATTACGGCCAAGGCCTCAGCCAGCCCGATTCGTAAGAGTATGTTTAAGGAGAGCGAAGAAGATATGGGACAAGCTGAATAGATGAACTTGGGTGGTGTACTTGCAGAGCGGCGTTTCTGGTTTTGGGGAGCATATAGGAACATTTGGGTACATATCAAGACTGGGCGGCAGGACATTCATTTACAAGCGCAGCATCTTAGGGTAGATACCTGGGGCTGGGACGACTACGGGGCAACACTCGTTTTGAAAACATTCATGTCTATATACGTTACTTTTGAGTGCCTATATTCATAATATCCAACATAACCGGACCCATCTTTGGTCTCGGGCTTCATAATTCAACCAGATAACCTTTATTTCCAACCCTCCTTGAGTTCCCTTTTCCAAAACCTTTCGCCCACACATCATCCTATCTTCAGCAGTTTTTAAGATCGGTTTAAACCTCAACGAGCTGATCATCCTCATCTTCAACTTCTTCCACACGGCCATTAGCAGTAGCAGGCTTGTCCTCAATAGCCTTGGCTCCATTCTCCTCCTTGACCTCATCTTCTCCCTCACCTTCCTCATCTCGTGCCAAAACTTGCACCAGTCGCTCACAAGCCTCTTGGACACCCTCATCATTGACACGCTGATGCGTCTCTCGAATGACAGGGTAAACCTTGACTCGGCGCATCAAATCACGTCCCTCTCGCGACGTTGTCAGAAGAGTGAGAGTCTCCACATGTGTCTGCACATTCTGGTTGTCTGAGTCTCGCTTCTTATCAGGCGGCAAGAGCTGAAGATCGGGCAACATGTCCATAGTCTCGTCAACATCATACTCCTCGTTGCCCATGATGGGGAGGAGAATATAGGGAAGAATGTCGATCTCATCCTCGGCCAGGAAAGAAGGATGCGCTGAAACCTCGAAAGCAACGTTCTTGATAGTGCTAGCAACACCCTTACGTCGGATATCGGACTTGTGCTCTGTGAAGACCTTGAGCTTGGTAAGAGGGATGACCTTGTCGTATGACTGCTCCTGAAGGAAGTGCTTTCGGATATCGGCATGCTTGGAAAGATCGGCGAAAACGTAGGCTAGGTAGTCAAAATCTGCGTTCTTGTTGTATGTTCCGTCTTGACCCTTGACAAAGAGATCCAACAGTTGGTTCAGGACAATCTCATCTGAGCCCAAGTCCTTAGGTGGTTCTTGCTTTCTCTTGAGGAAATCCTTAAGACCATCCCACTTGGAAAGGTTGGCAGCAAGCATGGCTAGTAAGTTGGCATTTGGTTCCTCTGGGTTCTAGATATCGGGTCAGTACCTGATACTCGGAGATTCTAGATATCGTACATACCACCATGAGATCAAATACAATTCCTAGGAACTTCTCATCGGTTGCTAGAGTTTTGAGAACCTCCTCATCACCCGATAGGTTGACAAGCATTGTGATAGCATGTTCGGCGATTTTCTAGATATTTCATTAATTTGAGGTCTTTTTTGATCCCTTTTAAGTCCTACTCACAGGATGATCTCGAACTAAGAAACTCAAGTGCTTGATCGGTTGAAGCTTCTCAGTCTTGAAAATACTTGGGTCTGACAATGAGTAGGGAACCAGGTTCTCAGCAGCAAGCAGACGAATCTGAGCATTAGGGTTGGCGATGAAGCCCACGAGCTGTCAATCATTGTGTCAGCTCAACTCCTAGTATAAGCCATATCCGACCGCATACCTCTTCTAGTTCAGTTGGCATTTTGTCTGTGTCTTCAATAAATGTTGTTGGAGTGATTTTTTAGAGTTGGTGATGATTTTGGAGGGGCATGACAGTAGTGGGGGTCGAGGCCTGAAGTCATCGCTGCTTCAGTAGACTGGGCGTCATTTCTAGTGGCCGACTTGTGAATTTTCAGCGGGACCCACAGGCTGAAGAAGTTTCCAAGGGTCTCTTTTGTGTCATCATGGTGGCGGGGCAAAATGCGAGTCATAATTTTTTTTTGCGACAGTCTGGGTTCACTTACTATATGCAATCTAAGTAATAGATTTTATAAAATTGCTGAAGTGAGTAAAAGTAACCAGTTTTGATGCTCATGCATTATGCCGTAGAGCAGTGATATTCTTTATATGATATATATCATTCAACTTCATGTTGGGCAGATACGTCGTGTTCAACAAGATGGATGTGAAACAGAAAACATATATGAGTAAAAGGATCATGCAACAGGTCTACTGGATACTCATATATGACCATCTGGATCTACAATTCATAAAGTATCCCGACCTGGACATAAAAAGACTCTTAGATGTTAATAAATGATTTCATAGCTTGTCTTACATGCACTTGCTATGCTGCCCTAACTTACCCTGTATCCACACTGAACAGTCAAGTATTGGATATGCAAACCAGAAGACAGCATGTTCTACGTAAAGTCTCTGGTAAGTATCTCTTGTGAATAACATATCGCTTGCTGTATCTATTGAGTCTCTATATTATTACTGTATCATACAATATTTCCTGGCTCATCCCGAAAGCGGTGAGCAACCTTTGTGAGCCGAGGCGACACACTAGGCGAATTAGAGCAAGAGGGGTCCTTATCGATAAGGCAAAATTTTTGAAATTCTACCTAACTGCGACTCCAAGCCCACATTGTGTGCCATCTCCAAGTTGAATACGCCCAAAATGCCCAAGGCCACTACTCCTACTGCCTCGCGGCACCCGCGACGACACAACCCTCTTGAGGATGATATCACAGCCAGTGGTATCCTTAAGAACAAGCCCTCTAAGAAGCGATCAAAGGGTAGCGATAAGGAGGAGGAGAACTTTGTCGACGATCGCGCCTCTCGAACCATTTTGCGCATAGGTCGCGAGCTGGCCGAGGAGGAGAACGCTGGCAAGGCTGTCGCCACTAAACCCACTATCGACAACTTTGGTTACGACTCGCGATTTGGCGACGAAGAGGAAGAGAATAAAGTCTACGATGACGACGAGGCCTGGGGAGAGGATGATGAGGAGGTCGAGGAGGTCGAGGTTGACCCTAATGATCTTGACATGTACCGAAAGTTTATGCCCGACGAGGAGGATGATGATTTGTTGAAGCACGGCTGGGATCTTAAGCCTACCGGAGAGGAACAGGGCGAGAGCATTAACCTTGCGGATCTGATCCTCGAGAAGATCGCTGCTCACGAGGCGGCGCAGGAGAGACGGGAAAACAACTTGGGACCTCCCGATGAGGACGAATACGAGCTCCCTCCCAAGGTTATCGAGGTCTACACCAAGTATGTTGTCTATTGACTTTTTAAAGCCGACAGAAACTAATGATTACAGGGTCGGCCAAATTCTTTCCCGATACAAGTCCGGACCTCTGCCAAAGCCCTTCAAGGTGCTTCCAACAATTCCTCACTGGGAAGACATCCTTGCCATCACCCAACCTGAGAGCTGGTCGCCTAACGCCTGCTACCAAGCGACAAGAATCTTTGTCTCCAGCAAGCCTCACATCGTTCAGCGATTCTTGGAAATGGTTATCCTCGACCGTGTCCGTGAGGATATTTACGAAACTAAGAAGCTCAACGTTCATTTGTTCAACTCGCTCAAGAAGGGTCTTTACAAGCCTGCTGCTTTCTTCAAGGGTTTCCTGTTCCCCCTTGTTGGCAGTGGAACTTGCACACTCCGAGAGGCTCATATCATCTCCGCCGTCCTGGTCCGAATCTCTATCCCTGTCCTTCACTCTGCCGCCGCTTTGAAGGGTCTGTGTGATATCGCTGCTCAGGAGGCGTCACATGGCACTGAGGGTGGAGGTGCCACCAACATCTTCATCAAGGCTCTTCTCGAGAAGAAGTACGCTCTTCCTTTCCAGGTCATTGACGCCCTTGTCTTCCACTTCCTGCGCTTCCGAAGCGTCGACCCTGCCTCAGTCCAGGCTGGTGATACTATGTCAGGCCTTGAGGGAGACGCCAAGGCCAAGTTGCCCGTCATCTGGCATCAGAGTCTGCTTGCGTTCGCCCAGCGTTACAAGGGAGATGTGACTGAAGATCAGCGTGAGGCCCTGCTCGATCTCCTCCTGACACATGGTCACTCAGCTATTGGACCTGAGGTGAGGCGAGAGTTGTTGGCTGGACGAGGTCGCGGAGTGCCAATTGAGCCTACAGGCCCAGCGTTTGATGGTGACGATACCATGCTCATCGACTGATGGGATTGATCAATGGCATTTATAATGAATGAAGATATATATGGCGTACGGCGTATAAAAATAGTTACAAGCTGGTTAGATGCTGAGTTGAGTTAGATTTGAGTCTGTTGGAGACTAGAAGTCCATCTCGATACCAATTTTACGGTTCTTTGCAGTTTTATTCCTATGAATTGTGCCTATTAGAGTGAATCTGTATGATGTTGATTTAGAATTGTGCTGGTAAGAATCTCGCTGTCAGGTTCCAATGATGTTGTGGAGGAAAGAGCAACTGGAGTGGTTGTGGTGCACCCCCAAAACAACAACCACTTGTCGAGCTCACTCTTGTTCACTTCACCTTACATCGAATACCCTTACCTAAAATCAAAATTGATTCCAGTCCTACAATACAGCATAAACCTTCTTCACATCTATCTCCTGAGTATTCGCTACAGAGTTATAGAGACATACACGTTCAGCCTACGATTGCCTTGCGAGCATACGAGTCTATCGCTCGAGTCGAGCTTCCTCGACCGAGGGATAACTTCCCTCAAGGGGCGCTCGCTTCAACCTTGCCATGCCTGTTTCATCTCGTTCAGATCCAGTAATATCAGTGAGCGGTCCTAACATGAACGAGCCCAAGTATGCATGATTCATGTTAGCTCCTGGAGGCCTTACTTATACCCTTACAGCTACTTCAATGTCCCGTTGGGAACACAGGCGTCGTCTACCTACACCTCTAACTCACTTTTTCCAACCGGTCCGAAATATGAAAACTCAATGAGACATCAGCCTAGCCTACCTTCGATGCCAGAGCATGTATTCTCAGCCCCTTTGCCGTCCAACAGCACGACACCTCGCCCTACAAATAGACAGTCTGTCGAGTCGTCTTCGGGATTCGGCGTTGATCCTCCACGACCTCCTCGCGATGGGTTCGAGTAGGTCTGGTTCCCACAGGGTTATTGGGCGGAGCGCCAACTTATCGTGCTACGAAAAAGCTACACAAGCAAAGGCTTCTTCAAATGGCGAAACCGCTCAACAAAGTCCGCCAGTGAATCTGACGTTCAAGACCTGTCGCTTGCCTCTCCTTTGACATCGCTTTCAGCGCCACCCAACTTCCAAGGCTTTGAGCCACCACAGCCAAGACCACCTTCCAGTCCCTTTGTCTCTGAGTCGGCGCACGTTTTCTCTTTGCAACATCCTAGTGTCACTCGCTTCTCGGATCAGATTCTAGATTCCAGCTCGGTCTCGCGAAGGAATAGTACGGATTCTATCTCACCGATGAATAATTATTCTCTACCCTCACGAACAATAAGTACTCCACCTTCCACACCACCTAGCACCGCGAGTCTCTATGGAAAAGCAAAGAAAAGCATCGGATCCAAGCTGAAGTTCAAAATACGAAGAGAGGTCAGTTGAGGGCATTGTGATCAAGTGACTGAGCTGACTTTCACAGGACACACCACCCCCAGCAATACTTGAGCACGAACACCAATGTTCAAGTATGAACGGTACTGAGAACTACTCCAGCATGCGTCAAGTCACAAAAACGGGGGCTTGGTTCAAGGATGATGTTTCGAAAACCAACCTCCGTCGAAGGTTCTTCGGCCGCCCGCCGTGGTCCCGTAAACAGTCGGCAGACTCTTATAGCAGCGTGACCAGCTCAGTGAGGGAGATACTGAAAGGTGAGACTCCTCCCCCATCTCTGGGTTCAAGTTGTACTTCTTGTATGTCCTTCTTGTAGATGCATGTAAGTTTAAAATAGTACATGCTGAAATTTCAACAGTGCAAGTCAACTGTGTCGATAGCTCGTATCCGGGAGGGGTATGTTCAAGCCAATTCCTGGGAAGTGGAAGGTACTGATTCACCTTTTTCTTTATCCAGGAAGCGAAACGCATCAAGACTCCCCCGCTAGTTGAAGAAACTGCCAGCGGACGACCACGTTCGTTTTTCACCGAAACAGTCGCTCCCGTTGAAGATGAAATGGATATGCAGGCCTGTTCTTCAAGGAGACATTCTTTACAGACAGTCCGCCGCACGAGCTATGCACCTGACACATGCGAGTGGTGGGAGAGAATACCTAAGAAACCAGTTCGTAGGAATCCTTTTGAGGAGCCGCTTCCTTTCAAGTTCCAAATCCCGGAACATTTACCAAGCAGTCCAATGTGTCCGGCGAACGAGAGGCATGTCAGTGGTGGAAAGGGTGTTTGCGTTTATCACGGCCGCAGAAAAGAGGCATCAAAACTGAGGACATGATGGGTCTCACGTCACGCCTGGTGAGCCAATACTTGAAGAAATCAACGGCATCAGCCATCCTACCTAGTAGACTTCGGGGTATAACAAACATTGTGCATGGTTGTACTTCCTTTCGTGTTCTCATCTGAGGAGTTGTTCCGTAGTTGTGCTCACTGCTTTCAACAAACAGTAACCGCGTAATTGGTTTAGTGGTAAAATTCTCCGTTGCCATCGGGGAGCCCTGGGTTCGATTCCCAGATTACGCATTACAAAGCGCCTTCGAGCGCACCGTCTTTTGCTTTTTGCTTCCTTTTTCTACCCTGCTCCAGCTTTGGGTGTTGGTGGTGGTGTTGGTGGTGGGTGCCCGTTTACGTCAAGTCTGCCATAGCCCCTTCCTCCCGAGAACATTCTCTAAGAGCACCTAAACTTTAGGGTAATGATAAATAACATTCTGTATATTTGCAAAACCCTAGTCTAATATTAGGCGAAATGTAAAAAGACAGTTTATGCTTTTACTCTAAGACATCATCATATCCTCGGCCATCTTCGTTTTGTATTGCTGACAGTACTACACGGAGGAAGTGACCTGAGTGTTGGGAACTCCCTTGTATGAGGTCTGCTGCTCAGTAGGCATAACGTGGCTGTAAGTCTGCGAGTCGTTGTTCTTGCTCCAGAAAGACTTGCTACCCTTGAAGAACAGAGGCGGTGGGTTGCGAAGATGAGTCAGGACAAGGACAGTAACCCAGACGAGAGTAATGACGGGTATCATCCATCCACTTGTCTGATACTTCTGGGCTCGTTCGTCGTTGTATTTGACTACAGCGACGAGACTTGTTCCAATGCCGAGAAGAACAAAGATGGTATGGCGAACGATGGCCCATTTGCTCCAGCGAGTTGTACGCGACATGGCAGCCAGACCAACCATGATGATGAGTGAAACGCCCGCGGCGATATAAGTATAGTTGAACTTGGAGATATGTTAGTCCCCCAGAGAAAAGCAGTTGTCGAAAAGAAAAGCACTTACAATGAGATGAAATCGATCTTCCAATCTTCTAGAAAGATCGGCCTCGAGTTCCACGCCAGTCATATTTGTGATATTATGAGCTGTGTTGTAATCTTCCACTTCTTTGACAAGACTGATTTTGAATTTCTCGAGTAGAGCGTGCCTCATGGCATTTCCAAGCCCCTGGAGCGCCTCCGTCGCAATCTCCAACTCTGTGGCATTGAGTTTGTCCGCACCCTGTCCTGTCTCTGCATACTCGAAGTACGGTACCCAGAAAGTATCATTGACAGTGGATAACTGGCCAAGGGACTCTGTGACTGCTTCCTGTGTCGCTATGTACTGTGGTGTAAAGAGATTGAAAAAGTTTTGCACAACTTTGGCGAAGATGTCTCGCATGATCTTTGTCGTGACCTCGCTTTCGTCTTTGATATCGTAATCGTTTTCGTCAATGCCTGCGACCAAGTCGATTGTCTTCATCACGTTGAAGACTTTAGTCCAGATGACGAGTTGGGTGAAACCTTGGATAAAGAGGCAGAGTGCCAGATGGAGGGGGTAGTGAATGATTGTCCAGAGCTGCTGGCGGAACTTGGGGAGATAAGGGTTCTTCATCCAATCGAAGTAGACGAGGAAGACGACGTAGATGGTAGTTGCCGAGGCGAGGACAACACCGACAGTTTCAGCATCTATTAAGGATTAGTCCATACTTAAACACTTGAGACTAGAAAGGGACTTACTCCACGAATCAGGGTTCTCAACAATAGTGACAACACTCTTACAGATAGTGATAATCCCATCACCAACGATGATAACAGTCAAAAGCCCCATACGCTTCATCAAATGTGTTCCCTGGAAGCTGAGGACAGGGAAGATATATGCCAGGACGAAGGTAAGAACAACCTCAACACCAGCTAGGACATACCAAGTGATGTAGACGTTACTGTTGTGGTTCGTAAAGCGGAATGTAGTGCCGAGATAGATCATAGCGAGGACGAAGTTCAATCCGATCTGGAGAAGCATTGGGAGAGCTTGTTTCTTGAATCTTCGGATGTGCCAGAGGATGCTTGCGTATTCGATGGCTAGGGCGAGACGGGATACCATGAGGATGATGGCTGAAAGTGTCAGTCTCAAATGCAATTCTACTTTGAATGATCAAGGAAGACTACTTACAGAATGTCCTCATTGTTCTCATATCTTGGGCTTCGGGTTTGAACTTGGGAGCGACCACTGCAAAGCCGACCATGACCCCAAGATGGATACCCCGAGCCACACGTTCTATAACAGTTAGTGAATTCCACAAGAAAATATCAACGATAACTTACCAAAGATACTGTCCGTAACAAATCGAACATCGTATAAACCCGTCGTAAGCCAGGTGATCCAAAGGACACTAACAATGTCAGTTTCATCATCTTCTAAAGAAACTCAGTTTCGTACGTAAAGTAGCCGACATATGCCTTGAACCGGTCGGCACTGTTGACACCCTGAGTTTCGCAAAAGACCGTGTAGTTGGCAGCAAAGAAAAGATCGTAGAAAAGCTCGAGTAAACTGGCATCCTCGTGCTACAAAACTGTTAGCATATTCAACTCCCACCTTCTTATTGTATGTTACAAACCTTTTGAAATTGTGGACAGTCATCGTCGTATCGATTACCAAACAGGCTCATGTCAGGAGCCGTAGGCTGCTTGACGGGAAGACCATTGTCACTACTACCTGAGTCGGATCTTCCTATGAGAGGACTCTTGAACAGAACCAGCTTTTGGCCTGCTGTCGTAGCCTCGGGCGATTCCTCGTGCGACATTGTTTACCAGAACCAAACGAACTGATCAATTATCAAAGATTAGCATCACGGGCATTGAAACATTCGACGAGAACAATGCCTCTTTACGCTTAACACAAGCTAGTGCACATACCTTGAATAGGCTTCCCACATAAGTCTGACAACCTAGTCTACTAAAGTTCATTATTTTCATTTCCCATGGGAACTACCATACTTATAGAGGTCTCACAGCGCCTCGAGATCGGTGAGATGAACAGGGGTTAATGTATGGGTTAATGTATCTAATGATACCTTCAAACAAATATCATAACGCCAACGCATGGACAACCCAGCAGGTGGGACTTGAAGACGGCTAAGAGCCATGGATTGATCCTTGAATTAGATGTGTGTACGATTAATATGATCTAGCAGAGCCTAGTGTCCACTTGTTGGCGGTAGTTGAAGTGGTATTGGGATCTTACGTGAGAGTGCCAGTGGCCCCCAACTTTGTTACTAGCTCCACCAGCTGAAGATATAGCACGTTAGATATAACTCACTAAGAGTTAGTATTGGTCAATTGAGTTGAGCGACGCTCAGACTTTGCTCTGTTTTTAGTCCTAGAGTCACCGAAAATGCTTGGCAGGTCGCCGAGTTTATGGTTCAGAGGATGGTTGAGAGGGTAGGCCCACAAGGCTGGAACCTTGAGTGAACTCTCTCTCTCTCTCTTAAGTATTCAGTTCTCTAGTCTTGTAGTCGATTGAAACTTTTGAATGAGTGGCAATATTGACAGTGATAAAATTTGTACTTGTTGAACCTTATCAAGATCTCACAATTACCACGGCCAGGAGAGTGGTTGAAGTTGTCTTATACACCCCGGCCCCCAAATGTGGGGGGTTGTAGAGCGTCTAAATGGGTGGCTGAATGGCGGGTTTTTAGTCGAGTCTGTTTCGTTTCGGATTGCTGTTGTCATTTCTGTATTTGGTTATATTTTGCAATCAGCCGATTACTTGATCCTTCGTATTTCGATTCCCTGTTGCATGCCTGGGTATATATGCAGAGGCCTTTCTTATCATCTTCAGTCATACTTGACCATTCATGAATCGATACTCCAGGGGCTGATCAGGGACTGATCTTCACTTTGACTTGCTTTCTACCATAACTTACCATTGTGATTTGACAAACAAGGTGGTAATCAGACCAGGGGGGTCTATGATATGTCTTATGGTTAGGAAGTAAGGACCACCCATTTCAAGGTGCGAAATGGGACATGAGATCGTCACTTCCGTATTAATTCAACAACCTGACATCGAGTCATTAGTGTCAAGAATCACAAATAAGTCGAGTCACTGAATTCAACAATTATTAGACCCATTAACGGATGATATTCTCCGTCTATGAAAGATGCAACCAGTTTAGGAAACTCATCAACCAACAACATCCACCTCACCTCGTAGGGCTGTAAAAGCGGGCCAGTATGCAGGTCTCAAAGATCACGTGATATGGCACCAAGAGAAGCGCTTAGTCTCAATCTCGACGCGTCAAACGCGTCTCCCCCTGGTTTTAGTTTGGCTAGTGCATTTATGATTTATTTGTATTGGCAACCAACCAAATCTTGGGTAGTTACGTTACGATGCGATGCTAAACCTTGATTTGGAAACGATTTAACGATATTGTCCGTCATTCATTCATTCAATCGTAGTCACTCATTCACAGTTAATCACAATGGATAACTCTCCTACTCCGAACTCTCGGAAACGAACCCAATTCCAAGATGACCCCGTCCCTACTCCTGCGACCCTCAAGAAGCGCCGACTCGACGATCTCGTAACCGCATCTCCTTCAACACCCAAGGCGCTCAATGCCATCAACTCAGCATACCCTTCAGTCCTCAATGGCCAGAGCTCATGGCCACCGGTAGGCACTGATCTACCAGCACCAAACGTCCAGCGACCCGTTGAATCGCCATCAAAACCAGCACCACAACCTGCCGCAGCACCTGCCAAGTTCCTACCTGCACTTAAAGGGTTCGCAATAAAAGGTACAAAATGGGACACTAGCGCAGGAAAATCCGGTACTGATGCGCCCGCGTTCCGACCTGCTATTAAAATGTCGGCACTGAAAGGTACGAAATGGGATACTGGACCAGCATCTGTTGAACTGCCCAAGGAAGTCGGTATTGCTAGGACCAGGAACACTTCGCCAAAGAAACCCGCAGCCCCTAGGGGTAGACCACGAAAGAAGAAGGTTGAAGCACCGGCCGATGAGGTATCGGGGTCTGTTGATGAGCTCTCCGCGCCGGATGGTTCGTTGTCAGTGCCAAAACCTACACCCAAGAGCATTTTATCACCTAAGAAAGTGGGAAGACCACGAGGCCGACCCAAGAATGTTACATTTGGAGCAGGCCAAGATCAAAACGGGGAGGTCTTCTTCGCGGATTTGCCCAAGACTTCCAAAACACCACGCAAACCTGAGAATGCTGCAGCAAATGAGATTGTATGCGCACTCTGCTTAAAACCTCACTCTCAGGCCCCCAACCAAATCATTCTATGCGACATGTGTGATTTTGCAGTTCATCAGGAATGTTATGGTGTTCCGGATATCCCAGAAGGCGATTGGCTTTGCAAGTCATGTACTCAAGAGGACATACTTAAGACGCCCAAGAAGACCGCGGGTGTGCAGCCTCCAGCTGTTAAGATTGCAGTAGATGTACCTGAAATCGCCAATCTGGACCAGCATGTGCGATCATTACAACGGGTCTTGCTCGATCGATGTACTGGAAGAAGACGGCTGCAGTTGTCTGGGCAGCTAGAAGCCGAAGAAAAGGTTTACCAACTTGTAGAACAAACTGTTGTTGCTGGCGAAGGAAACTCAATGATGGTTATTGGAACCAGGGGAAGCGGCAAGACTACAGTAAGGCGACGCACTACCACTCTGCATGCACGGGAAGCTAACTATATCTTACAGTTACTAGAAAAGGTCATCTCTGATGTGTCTCAAGAGCACAAGAATGACTTCCATGTGGTGCGACTCAACGGCTTCATTCACACTGATGACAAGTTAGCCTTGAAAGAGATTTGGCGCCAGTTGGGCAAGGAGATGCAAGTAGAAGATGACTTGGTGAATAGAGTGAGTGAACCGCTGCTTCCATCAACTGCCCTTGCTAACCATGTAGACAAACTATGCCGACACCATGGCGTCGTTGCTTGCTCTCCTGTCACATCCGTCTGAGATTATCGGTACAGACGAAGGTGTCACGTCACAGTCGATTGTGTTTGTGATCGACGAATTCGACATGTTTGCCTCGCACTCTCGACAAACACTATTGTACAACTTGTTTGATATTGCACAATCGCGAAAAGCACCCATCGCAGTTATTGGCTGTACCACTAGACTGGATGTTGTTGAGATGTTGGAAAAGCGAGTCAAGAGTCGATTCAGTCACCGATACGTCTACCTCTCTATGCCGAAATCACTTCCGGCCTACTGGCAGGTTTGCAGGCAGGGGTTGGTTGTAGACAGCGACGAGGCTGAGAAGGAAGGCATCAACACCTACCTCGAAGGACATGCTGAGTTCCAGAAATATTGGAACGAAAAGATTGAGGTAAGCCAGTTCAATTTGGGATTTGGACGATGTTCTAACAAGTGATGCAGGGACTATACAGAGAGCGATCATTCCAGGACTTGCTTCAGTATCACTATTACACAACCAAGTCGGCTTCGGCATTCCTGACCGAATGGATCTTGCCTCTGTCGGCTCTCTCAGCAAACGACGTAACACTCAAAATACCTGCCGTGCAAGCAGATATCGAATCCTTGACACCCCCTGACTCCAGGCTTCACTTGCTATCAACATTGTCTGATCTGGACTTGGGACTCCTTATTGCTGCAGCACGATTGGATATTGTAGCACACACTGACACGGTCAATTTGGCCATGGCATACGACGAATACAGCTCTTTGATGGGCAGGCAGCGAGTCAACTCTGCAACTTCAGGGATGCTTGCTGTAGGCGGTGGTGTCCGAGTATGGAGCCGTGGCGTAGCTGGTATTGCATGGGAACGACTCATTTCACTGGGGTTATTGGTGCCAGCTGGCATAGGTGGTGCCCGTAACCTTGGTCACGGCGGATTAGAAGGCAAGATGTGGAAAGTTGATGTCGCATTGGAGGAGATCCCATCAGCAGTGAAGTTGAGTGCTGTATTGGCAAGATGGTGTAGGGAGATCTAGTGGTGGAGCAGATGGGTGTTGAAAGAAGTCGTTCGTCTCAGGCTTAGGCTACAGAGATAAAGTATCCTAATAGCTAGCCTAAGCCAGCACAAGGTGACCAAAGCATTTGGTCTCTATGCTCTCGCCGACCAATTCTTCTTACACCCTAACGGAGGTTACAGTTTAACGATACGATGCCCCATTGGCTTGTTAGATACACATCCGTGTTGCATAATTGACTATTAATGATGCCCCTGTGCAAGTAGAGGCAAGTAACGAATACTTCGGCGCTACTTTGATCGTATCCCTGAGTTGCCGAAGACTTTTGCGATGGAAACAAGACGGTTTTGAGAAGAAAGAAACGCCTCCTTGAAGATCACGGTGAGATATTCTGGTGTCCGACTGCACGGTAATAATATGGGTATACTGGAGAATACAATGGCGTTTTGGTGAAGATGTTTAGGTTTCGCTAGATCCATCGACTCGAAGCATACTAAAATCTCACACGGACTAGACGTGAACAGTAGGGAGACGTGTCAAATGAATGTGATTTTTTGAATAAATACTATCGATTTTATTAAGTATTACCCAGAATCAAATATATCGTATCATCTTTTGCTGTGCTTACTCACTGTCGTGATAATACTACGTCACTTGAAATTGTGAGGCCTTGATTTGCCGGAGACGAGATGAGCTAGTGGCAATCTGATACAACTCCCGAGCTCCTTCAGCCAAGGAAAAGGAAGCTTCGATTTGATGGATGGCACCTGCCCTTGGTCTGTCTCTTACTTTAGCCAGCTGGTTTTGTGGCTTACACAGCTGGGGCTGAAAAGTTGCCGAGTTCCTGTCGAGGGTCGTACCTGCCATTCATTCATTTAGTAAACCTCCGTCATCTTTATCGACTTCAAGTCTTAACTCATACAAAACAAAACAAAACAAAAACGGCATCAAATTAGAAGATCGTCAACGCTCTGACATTAATTAAACCTCTCCACGGACCCTGGTTTTTTCTTCTCCTTTCTTTCTTCCCCATATACACTCTCGATCTTTACTATCCGGTAGCTGCACGAAAACTTGTGTCACGTCGATCACAACCGTCACCAAGAAAAAAACATGACTCGGTCTACTTTCACAACAATCACACCCTTGCCTTCGAACTTGTCTCGCCAGCAAGTGGTCGACTTTCTCCACGATCATCTCGCCATGATCGACTTGAATCCTCTCATTATAGAACGCCACCAAATTGACCCTCCGCCACACGCCCCGGAGGATGAGAAGAAATGCGTATGGTACTCTATGACGGATCGCATTGATTACCTCCCCGGTGGTCTTGCCTCAGGTCAAGTCACATACACGGCTGCATTCTTTGACTCTTCTGATGGGCTCCAAACGCACAGTTACGCTCCCATGGGGCTTGATCTCCGTGGCCGCTGGTCTGTAGGAGGAACTATGCCCGGAGAGCGTCCGCAGCCTGTTGAGCTTGGTCTTGGAGCACCCGCTACAGGTCTTTATCTCCGTGAGGATGTTGACATGCGATGTAACATACTCATGGTATCGTTTGTTAAGAAGACTATCAAGAAGTCCCATGGAACTCTAGTCGACAAGTTGTCCGAGAGAACTTCCATGAAGGCTGCAAGACACTCTATGCAAAACTTCGGGACCAGCTCCCTAGGAAATCTTCAAACACCGACCCCTCCAGCATCTGAGTCTTCAGGAGTACCAGCCAGGGGGTCTAATGGCCAGCACGGGTTTGCTGCGGGTGTATCTGCCCCTCCACCTTACAGTAATGGTACACCCTCCTCCAGCATGGGTGACATGCATCAGCAAAGGAACGGCGGCTTTGTGGCCCCTGAGCAGCCGCAACGGGTAGAGTCGAATCAGTCTGGAACAGGCTACCATGACAGCAGTAGACCTGGTCATTATGCCGAGTTCTCAAGTCAGAACCCTTACAATGACTCCAACACGCCGTTCGACGACCGTGAGACCTTTGCGGAGCTGGACGATGGCACACAGAACCATCCTCGTCCCGGAAAGACAGTTCCAGCAGAGCTAGCCTAAAGAGGCTGTTGTCGATTGCGCTTGTTTCGAAGCTTTGGAGCTGGGGCGTTATTTCTAGCATGGACTTTTATGTCTTGAACCATTTGTATGTCAGATCAGGTATGAGCGGAGCACGTTGACTATATTCAGAACATGATATCGAGCGCAAATTTAATGAGCAGAATGATAAATTCGTTAGGTTCTATACGTATCTATATTACACCAACGGTACAAATCATCTCCTAGCAATGCAAATGTCTTCCGAAATCCTCATTTCTACCAAAAGTCCTCAGAACAAAAGAAATCCCCTTCCATGCGATTTACCAGTCCCCGGGAAGCCCTTGTTGGGAACAGGCTCCGCAAAGAAGACCAACGGCTGGGAAAGCCCCTGAACATGTGGTCTCTCATTCTCATGCATCCCTATGACTGAAATCTCAATCATGGAGACGCAATCAACAAGAGGCCTCACTCTTCAACGGTCTATATGCGAGTGCATGAATGCCCAAAGAAGTCAAAAAGGTTGTCATTAAAACGTTGATGCGGAGAAACGAAGTGAAAAATGTCGTTGAACGCTCGTGGTGATCATAGCGGTGTGAATCCGGCAAGGTACGATTTCAAGGGTAGGTTTGAAGGTTGATGAACTGACAGGATGCTCATGTTCGTTCCTTGAGAGTGATGCTTTCCGGTTGCTTTTGTCGTAGCGAGCTTACAGGGCAACGAGACCGAGGAAAGCGGCAAGACCGAGTCCGATCTGGATGGCACCGGCGCCGGCAGTGACAACGGGGTGCTCGGGGACCTCCTCCTCCTTGCCGGGGTGCTCACCGGAGGGCTTCTCACCCTCGGGAGTCTCGGGGGTGGCGGGGTGCTCGCCGGAAGGCTTCTCACCGGATGGCTTCTCGCCGGAGGGCTTCTCACCCTCGGGGTGCTCGGGGTATCCAGGCTTGCCGGGCTTCTGGACCTCGGGGTGCTCAGGCTCAGGATGACCAGGCTTGCCGGGGTGCTCAGGCTCGGGGTGACCAGGCTTTCCGGGGTGCTCAGGCTCGGGGTGACCAGGCTTTCCGGGATGCTCGGGCTTGTATCCGGGGTGGCCAGGAATCCAAGTAGGAGCGGGGTGAGTCTCAGTGACGGTGCAAGGGCAGTCGGTGATGATCAGAGTGGTGGGCTTGGTGACGACGTAGTCCTTGCCGCCCATGTGGAAGCTGGTAGGACCAGGGCAGTAGGTAGTGTAGCTGTCGACGACGGTGGTGACAGTGACGGTGCCGTTCTTGACTCCAGTGGGCATGGGGTAAGGAGTCATGGTCGTGGTAGGCTTGGCAGCGGCAGCACCAATGAGGGCGAGAAGAGCGGCGGCGTTGAAGGCGTACATCTTGAAGATTGGTTTGGTTTTGAGGTTTACTTGAAAAAGTTCGGAAGAGCGATTTGCGAGTTTGCTGGAGTGAGCGAGTGTGGTCAAGCGAGTGACTTGGGCGAGATTGTTAACGAGTGTGTGTTGCAAAGAACTGAGAAAGATGCTGAGTGATGCTGAGTGATGCTGAGAGAAAAGTCCTGATGAAGCCGTCGGATATGGTTTCTTATATCTGAAGAGTGAAGCCTCAGACACTAGCCAGAGCCTCTGTTTATCCTCCCTTGTCTCACTCTCGCCTTGGTTCTGCTTCCCTCTCTGCCCCTGAGGCTTGCGACAGTCTAGCCGCCACAGTAAAGAATGGAAACCGGTGTATCGTCATGTTCCTCCATTCCAACACGCAAGGGAGGAAGAGAAAGAAATTGCGGCTCCGTAACCAGGGAGCTGTGGCCCGGTTACCAGACGCAGGGAGATGTTTTTATGTAATTCAGCTTAATTCCGTTGAACCGATTACCAGTGATTCTATTTTCAGTGCTGCCAGTTTTGTTTCTCAGCAATTTTATCTTGGCTCGTTGTGTGTAAGTGGATTCTGAGTCGGCAGATAGTAGTTGAATACTTGGCAAAACTGATATAGTGTCGTACATGCAGCTACAGCTATCCTGCAGCATCCCTACTTGACTAGTCATGTAAGTCAAACAAACATATAAACAAGCATAACATAACAAGCCTTTCAAAAGTATCGTAAACAAACGAACAGAAACCCTGACCAGAATCCATAATTAAACTCCCCGATTCGACTATCATCGATGCTCCAAGAATCGGTCGATCTAGAAGCCGTCCTTGTCTCATCCGTTAATGTCTCTCTTTTCTCCCTTGAATAATTAATTACCCACCCAGAAGAGAGCATTGTTGACAAACTCATTATCATGACAATAACATCATTCAGCCTCTCTTTGATGTCATGTCTTGTTTTCGGGACAAGAAACGCCCAGAAGTGGTTTTTGTTACAGTGGTTTCTTGTTTGCAAGACAAGTTTTATATCATTAAAAATAGTTATTTATATCTCTGTCTCTGCCAGAGACGCATAACCTACACATGTGAATATAGGGAAAAGAAGAAGCGGTCATTTGTCTTGCAATTGATGTAGAGTTAAATTGCCCTCCTGCAATCGACATCTTTGCCCCTGATATCTGCAGCTTTCCATCAGGAGGTTGATAGATGATATCAAAAGGTCAAGACATGGCATGCATCTAGTCTCTGATTCGTGTCACATCGCGTGCTCACGGAAATAGAAAGACACTATAGCAATTATCATCAAACATGGTGACATTCTTGGCAATACCACTATCTCTATACATTCCACATGTGCGATTCCTTTACCCATACCACAAGATAAGGTCACGATTCAAGTGCATACACGTAGAGTTCGTTTCTTTGTCTTTCTTTATTCATCTCGATCAAAATCATCGAGACAGCCTGCCCTTTTTTCTATGTACAATTGTATCTCAGCGCTGACCCGCCATAATGTACCCGACTCCTTCCAATGCAATGCATTTACTTTCGGTCTCTGTATGATGAGGTCCCGTCCGTAACGTGTAAAATAAAAAAGAAAGAAAGATAGAGAAGAGAAAAGTACGACAAAGAGTAGTAAAAACAACAAAAAGCTAACAACAAGAAGATAAATGCCGCCGGTTTTTGTTGAAATCCTTTGCATTGTACATCGATTAAGCGTCTCACAGGCCGTGTTATCTTATATCCATCCGGTCATAGTCATGTTCCAAGATCTCAAGCATCAATTATTCGTCGGCTCTTCCGTCGGTGCAAAAACGAGTTGGTACTCAATGCTGAATACTCGACTTAGCCAAGTATTGTTCCCCAGCCAAGAGCCGTTGCGCATCATATGGTCTGATCCAGTCGGTGCATCCGAACGATCTATTGTAGTAATAGAGACTTTCCATCGAGGTCCATAATCGATGAGCGAAGAGACTAAAGGATCGACCGAGTGTGTGTGTGTCCGGAGGCTGCCGAAGCGTGGAGACCGTTGTCGGGTAGGCAAAGCCGTAGCTGTGGCCGTAGCCGTGGCCGCAGTCCCCTTCCTTAACTCAGTACTGATCGCCGAGGAAGAAAGACGCCGAGGCAAGAATGAAAAAAGAACATGACAAAAAATAGCTCGATAACCAATTAACACCGATAATGCAGGGGAATGAATATGGCTCTAGGTGGTATCGTTTTCATGACAGCAAACGCTTGGGTAGCCAAATCTTTCAAACGTCTATGCAAATGACTCGTTATTAAATGAGGCAGATGATGTAAATGCTTGAGAAAGGCCAGCAAGGTTCAGGGTCCTGGTCCTGGTCCTGTTTTTTCTGGTTCTGGGTCTGGCCATGGTTCTGCTCTGCTTCTGTTTAGACTTAGGCTTTCCTTTCGAGCCTAGTCAACCTGCTCTAGTGTAGATAGCGTGGGATCGGATTCCTCCAGGGGAGATCACTTTCGGTTTGACCTGCTTTGGCTTCGCTCAGGTCCTCGGCCGACGACGTCAAACTCGTAGTTCCGCAATTGCTGTTCGTACTTGGGGCTGCGAAGAAATTTGGGAACAGAATCCTATTATTTTTTGTTAGTCGCTGCTTTTCTTCATCTATGACCGAAAAAGATCGGCGTGTCCGAGAACGGACAAGAGGGGGCTGGGATGGGGCTGGTTTTAGCTGAACTTACACTAGCCATCAGCTTGAAGACGGCGTTTTGAGCGTCTTCAAACAGCGACGTCACCTCTTGAAGAGTGTCAATCATAGCCACATCCTGACCAACAGCCTTGGTCATTCGTGTGGCCAAGTTGTTGCGCAATTGGTGATCGATGTTGAGCTCGCAAGGAGATCCAGGAGCCAGGAAGGCGTTGTAAATACCATATGCAGAGGCCATGATCTCCTTGATTCCGTCCATAGCATTGGTGTTGGGGGCCTTTTGCGCAGCCCGCGTAGCAGCCTTGCAGCTACGCACAAACTCGTCGACATCCTGGTAGAATGACAAGTTCTCCTCGCAGTGAGTATCTCGGAGTTGTTCACGGAAGAGGAGGCGAAGTGCGGGGTCGTTCAGGATCTTGTCCAGACGCTGGGTGTTGGAATCCCTTGTGATACCGTTTCGCTGGGATGCGGTACCACCTTCGCTCTCTGAAGCTCGTCCTCGAGAAGCAGCGCCGCTGACGATGTCCTTTCCTCGTTGTGACAGCTGGTAGATGGCATACTTGGTAGGCTGGAAGAAATTGCATCCGGGATTTTGCGACATGTAAGCCCGGTCCTGAGCCACAGCCTCCATCAATTCGAATTCGACGAAGAGGGTAGCAACCTCAAGGGTCTCCCTCTTATCCACGATAGTCGAACAGTCCATCAGCCAGTCGGTGGTAGCCTTACCGGTGAAGGTATCGCGGTAGGTCTTTCCATTCACCTTACGCTCAGCAGCCATCTTTACACCTGTAAGTCCATCCCGGTAGTCGTGTAAAGAATCCGAGTCGGCAGCGTTTACGGTGGGCTTGATGTTGCGGCCCTCTGCTCCAGCGAAGCGGCGGAAAATAACTTCAATTGTGCCGTGATCATGGAGGAGCTTATCCGTCTGAGGGTCACGCTCGAGCAACACCAACTGAGTGGTAGCAAGGTTGGCCAATTCGGAAACTTGCTTTTGCTGGATACCATTTCTGGAACAGAATCTATCCAACACAGTGATACCCTTGGGGGTTAGTTGCCAGACGGAGCCCTTCATCGTGTAAACCTGTTGGTATTTGCCATCGGCTGATTCAATAAAGCGGGCTTCCAGAAATCGTTGACAGATAGAACGAGCCATGTCCTTAGCCATGGAGAACGTGGTGGTTGTCGTAGTGGTAACAATGCGAGAGGGGTCCTTGGGGTCAGGCATACGGTTGGACTGAGAGAACTTGAGAGAGCCAAGGTTGTTGATGGCATCCTCAGACAGGAAGGTGTACTCAACCTTGGTCAAACGGACACGGTGAGCCGAGAGAGGCAGTAAACTGACAACAAGGGTTGAGAAGAGATCTTTAAAGTCCTGTTTGTGCAACTGTATTAGCATGTATTGAAAGAGAAGAGGTACTGTTTTTCCACGATGCAATTGGTACAGAGGCCAAGGCCATGCAGCTTTGCGCACGCAGTTAAACGGCACAAATAAGGCACACGAAGCATATTTGGGTAGGACAAGGGCGTACCTTTGTGAATGGCCGGTCATCGTCCGTCATGCGCAACAAACGCGATGATGTTTGATGCATCTTGGCGGCTGTGGAGGACTTATAAGGGAGCGGATGGTTCGGGTCTGTGGATGTGTAAGGCTGCGAGGGCGGGTTGTTCGCCTGCAGAGCCTGGGAAGCTAGCTTTCCGTCCACGGTTGCGCCCGACGTGAGAGACTGGTTTGAAGAGCTTCGAAGACGGTGGTACTTGTCCGGACTGGAGGGTTCGGACGAGGGTGAAGAGCTGGTGAGTAACGAAAGCCTTGAAAGAGCACCGCTAGACTGTCGAGGTCGAATGGATGGCTCTGAAATAGCAGCAATTGCGTTCTGCGTGCGGTCAAAAGCAGAAGCGGCCAAGGCGAAGAGGCTCGTCGAAGAACGGTTGTTCAATCTCGAGACCGAGGAAGTAGTTCGGTGGTGACCTTGCTCTGGGCGGTATGGGACGTAGACGGGTGCGTTCGTTCCTGATCCAGATACTGATCCAGCGGTAGCGTCTGCAGGTGGTGCGGGTGGTGGTTGAAGAGGAGGCGAAGAGCGTGGAGTAATAGTTGAAGAAGGTGAGATAGCGCGAGTGTTTGTATCCTGGTCGAGTGTATCAGAAGGAGAGGCAGACTGGTTTACCGTGGGTCTTTGGTGATGCGACAGAGTGGCCATCTAACGGGAACGAGAAAGGTCAGAAGGAGGGGAGTTTTACGGTGACGGCAGCGGGAAGGTTCAAATAAGAAGGATGGATGTGGATGTGGATTGGGATGGACGCGGCGAACGAGTGGAAGCAGAGCAAACCAAGTCAAGTGGGACACAGAAAAGATAGGTCAGGTCTGGTGGGATTAGAATAGGATAGGATAGGCAAGAATAGGTAAGGTAAGGTAGCGTAAAGTGAGCCCGTGGAGAGAGAGCGAGAGAGGGTCGGTCGTAGGTACAGAGGTGGTCCTGGTACAGGTACAGGTACCGGTACAGTGACTAGAGAGAAGGACCAGGGAGGGTGGGGTGTCAAAGGGGTCCCCTTGATCATCCTTTTTTTTACTCACAAAGAGGCGTGTAGATAGAAGAGGGGGCTTATGAGTCTGCTTCTGCTTCTTGGGTGGATCTTACCCGACCTCCGTACTCCGGTCGGACCTGGGCGCTGAGGATAGCGGGCGAGATGGTCTCCAAGCTAAGCTAATAAAGTAGCCAGGACAAGGGCCGGGACCAGGGTCAAAACACTCAATTCTCCAGCTAAAAGAGAATCCTAGGAACCCAAGAGAGAAGAGAAGAAAAAGGAAAGTCTGAAGGAGAGGGAAAAAGCAAAAAAGAAAAGGAAACGCTAAAACTGCCAAGTGGGTTCCAAGAATAGTCTAAGGCTGGATGAGCTTTCATTCTTCATCACCACCATCGTTCATGCTATTGATGCTAACGAGGCTGTAACAGCCCGTTTTCTTTACAAAGGCCAGGGATCCATCTTCCTTCATCACCGCAGGTGATACCTCACTTACAAGAGCAAGCAATAAAGGTCACTTTGTGGGATGACCGGTCAGGCTGGCGACAGGTCGGTGCGGTGCATTCAGTCCAGCGCGAATATGCGCTGAAACCCCCAGCACAAGCATTGAAACTGCTTTAGCATTCAGAACCGCCAATGTATCTTCGCCATAGCATTGGATGGCTCGGTATATCAATCGTGGCGTGGTGTCTTACCAAACAACAACAGTTCCTGGGCCATCAGACGAATAACCAACTGGCTTTCAGAACTTATGCTTGGTTCAATGAAGGAAGAACAAGCTGAGTAGCGCAGCGCCATCGATGTTCCGGGTACCGTACCTTTGGTAGGGAGGTTGTCCGTCGGCTCCGAGTGAAACATGGAGACAAAAGGAAACAGGCCTACTATCAAGTAATCATGAGTGCCTCATGACCAGTGGCATGCATCCGAGATGAGATGGCGGATCGCGAAGGATTGGGTGCCCTGGTGCTAATCAGAGATCTGGCATCCAGATCCTGATAGCATGCCTCCAAAAGAAGCCCTTGGGCTTATACATGGTACGGCGAAATCTATATGATATGCTGTTAAATCCACCAGCAAGACATGGGGATAGGTGCAGTTTGATAAAACATAGCCGTTTCCAGTTACTTGCATATCTTGTGTCGATGTTAGGTCCCTCATCGCTCCCAGCTGCGCTATTGTCGCATTTGGGGTTGCGTACATGCACTAGAGCGCTGCTGTACATGGCGCGTTAGGGCATCAAACTTGTTGAGGGTTCACACGCTGAAACCATTCGACGTCCTTGGAGCTTTCTCTGGGAATGCCTGTATCAATCGTTGCTGATCTGCAAGCGGTCTGCGGTCTGCAGCACCTCCGCACTCTGCAATACCAGGGTACGTAACAGTACATAATTGTTCTGATCTGATCGGCACACAACAACAGCCCGGACGGCATCGGTAGCAAGGCACGACCGATTGACAGTAAAACGGCGGTTTTAGGGCGTTGTATGACGATTAAACCGCTGCCAAATCTTTCATTTTGCCTCATAGTTGGAGAATCTTTTCTGGAGCATGGTTTCCATGCTGTAGCAATCTATACGGAATCCCCCGGTGGCTTGCCCGCCACGAGCGCACCCTGTGCAACCATGAGAGGCGAGTGTAGCCTGAGTCAACGCCTCGTTGCAAATCGCATCGAGTGATAGCATCGCATCGCATTAACGCGGGCCAGCGCCCTAAAGCTTAGTTGATCCGGAAGCACTGTTATGGGCGGCACAGCATACTGGAAGCCGCCCGGGAGGAATGCACACTTAGATGAAAGGTCTCTTGCAGTATTTTGAACGATGCAAACCTGTACTGTACCACGTTCACAAGTTGTGGGTGGTGAGGAACAGAGTCAGGGCTCTTGCATGTTGGCATGAACGGGGACGTCAACATCACCAACAATAAAGTTACAGACATCCAACTGTAGGCAGACCCTAGTCAGATGTGGTCAGCGAATAATTAGTAACAAGGGGAACATGCTGTGCTGTCCCTATCGTAATGCTTCATTGTTCATTCCATCTGGGCCGCTGGCAGACTGGATAATCTTTCCTCACATGTTGAACCAGCGAGTGGCTGCTGAGCCGCGGGCGTGTGCATGTCTGTCTCACTTACCACAGTCAATCAGGTCTCAACAGCCCGCCGACTGCGCGCGTGGCTTCAGGGATTCTGCCCACCATGCTAGGCTGCATTCGGCCGGTAAAGTTCCCTGTAGCCATGCTCAGTGTCTCCATCCACCACATCACGTTGCTGCCATGCGATCAAAGCACCCAAGTTCCTGTGCATGCAACCATGCCGCGGCTGGGCATGCTTGCCCCTTACTCTGCCCCACGCGCTGCCCTTTTCTGCTTCCGAGCTGCTGCTTCCGAAGAAATACCAGAGTAATTCCAGCTTGGCCTGCATGTTGCATATGTTCCAAACCCTGTGCTTTTGAACTTTTGGATGACGAGTACATGATCACTGCGCACGAAGCTCCATACTGTAAATCAGTTCCCGTGGAATTTCCGGGGGGAGTGGCAGGGTATCTGGTAGGTCTTGGGTGTAGGATGATGATGCCTGTCCATGGTACCAGGAAGTTGCAGGAACAGGTATGTACTTTAAGCATAGCGATAAGAGGTGATGCTGAAACACAAAATTTGAAACCGCTGGATATGTCCGTCTTTGGTGCATGAATATGTCCAGTCGGCCGCCCATGAGTGATACCATTTTGGTTTGGTGACATTCTTATTTAGTCTTTGGTAAACCCGCTATGTCCAGGTTGCAATTTGCGCATTGGTGCGCGTTCCTGACTGTCGGTCGGGATTAAGCCCATTCTGCGTCTCGGGATTATCATAATTAGGGTGGCCGTATATTTTGACAAATTGGGGCTTAAAGCCCAGAGACGGGTTGCAAATCTTGGTTAGAACGAACGCCACAGATTGCTCTGACCTCGCTCTGGCCTCTCCAATGGTTGGTATTTCGGAAATTGGTGTTTTTAGAGCGTTGACGAACTTCACTAGTTTTGCAATCACGCTTGCTCAAGGCTGGTTCGTTTCCGACTTCAATTGGTGTAGGCCAAAATTGTGTCAGCCAGAGAAACGGTGTACGGTGAATAGTGTCCGTAACGTTCAGCCTTGAATTATTACTCCAGATTATCCCAAGCGTGTATGCTTGTTTAACGGGCAACTTGCCGCCGTACCTACCAGTGATATCAAATTAACCATCTCGGCTCTGTGCGCACGTCACGCCCGGCTCACTCCCAGCTTAAAAAAGCGCCAATGCCTTCTTTATCTCTTGTATCCATAGCGAAGCGAGATTACGATTCACACCGTTACAGCTTCTGCTGTTCTTGCCCGTCCTTCTAGAAGGTTTCTGGAATCCTTTCCGTGGCAGGGACAGGGGCCTGAAGATCTTGAGTGGTCAAGAATGTACTGTGACCCAAGTCGACTCAAAATTCCGTCCAGTTGTTGAGCAATGCATTTCGTAAACTGTCGTCGCAGATGCGGAGCGTTTCAGTGGGTTTGCCGTTAAATCAGCTGATCTTCTGGCAACGTAGCGTCAAGAATGGAATAGCCTCAATCTAGAGCCCAGGGTATCTGTACCCGTGTGTGGAGGAACTGAAGCCTGCTTGAGTTTCAGTACTACAGGTCAGTAACTGTAGGGGTGGGCGATCAGCAAGGGGGAAGGAGCCTAGCAGGGGAGGAGCACACAACTCCGGAGTTGAAGAGATGGAAGGAACACGACAACACCATCACAAGGAAGGCATGAGGCATTGCTATGAAGGGGAAAGAGGAACCTAATTGCTGATTATCCCACCCACATACCAAATTCTAGGAACTTACTCCGGCTTCACTTTTCCCTCCTCGTCAGCAATCGATGTCGGCCCAGACCCGGGATGTCACTTCTTGACAAGCATGTCTATCAACTGGTTAGCGTCACGGTTATCATTAACCGACCCTGTTCCAGGTATTCAAATTCCAAACTCAGGGTCCAACTGAGTCATCAAGGAAGAGGCAAGCAGATGGCACTCTGTTATCGAGTCAAACTACCTTTGTATCTAATGACTGTAGTCTGCGGATACCTGCATTAGCTCTTGGACCAGCCATCTGCCAAGTCTCGAATCGCAGCCCTAAGTACAATCGATAGATGAGAATGAGGTGGTGACGATTTCAATCCATCTTATCTCATCTTGCAGATCAACAACTGACAAATACAGCCTGGCTTGAGAACGCCCTTCTTATGGGTAGTGACTGCTTTCTGACGATGCAGAAATGGCACTGTTCTATCTCGGAATTCCCTGGACGCCGATGGCATTGGACAATTACGAAAGTGTTCCGATGGACGAGTCAGGACAGTTGCTTAAGCTGTCAGAATGGGAATAATCGGCTTTTGTCGATTAGCTTCGTTCGCCGTCTAAGTCGAAATTTATGCAGCTCTACGAGACAGGCTTTCCTTACACCGCAACGCAAAAAAGATAACCAATCCGTCAACACATATCCGTACTGCAGTCTCGGCCACAGTCGCCTTGACCTCAGGCTCACCCGTAAGTTGGGCTGTGCGGAGATTGGAGACTGGAGGTGAAGGTTGTTGGGTCGAATAATGGAGAGTGTTGAGAAGACGGGAGCGGCACACAATAGGTTGTGACTGGTCATGTTTTTCCACCATGTCGGCATTCCCACGTGGCTCCATCACTGAGCTTTGCTGCATGTAAAGCTGCCATACAGCGAGCGAGAGACAGCCCCCGTACCCTCGCTCTCGCTTACTGCGAGTGTCTGCTCCTACTCCACTTTGTTCCATTTTGTATGATCTGATTCAGGTCGGTTGCTCTGTCTCCGCCTGTGTATTTTGGGCAGCCCGCAGCTGACAAGGCTATGTACAGTACCGTATCAATACCCATGACAATTCCTGACGTACGTAGCACCTATCCGCATTCACACCGCACGCATAGCAGCTTTGTCAGCGATCTGCAGCGTGGACTGCAAGTTTGGGTGAAGAAGTCGCAAGTAAGTGGCGGTATCGACAATCGCAGATCCATGGTCTTCATTTCTTGGGTTTGCAAATTGTGGATGTGTCAAAGGAGGGAAAAGGAAAACACGGCAAAAGCAACAGCATAACAAAGCAACGAAAGAGAGAGAAAGAGAGGGTGTGACAATAGCATCTCTTACATGCTGATGCTGCTGGCGGGGTTCCGCCACGTGGGATTGGTTTGCAAACTCAAAGCCACGCGTTTGCGACAAAGAGAAAAAGAGCAGTACAGTGGAGTCGCTTACACTATTGATACAGCTTTGATCATCTTCTTGACTCTTTTTTCACTTGTCACTGCGATGAGTTCATGTTCTAGGCGCGCGGAAATTTGTCTCGGCAGTTAGTAGACGAGCTTCTTAACCGAGCTCACCTTACTTATCGTCAGGTTGTACCGAAGCTACGGCGTTCCCGCCTCTCAATCAGGCCGTCACCGCCGGTAGCAGCACGCTTATTCTCTCTCTCTCTTTTTTTTTTGCCTATAAACTTTTTATCATCTCTTGGCTCTTTGGCTATCGTGGATCTACTACCTCGGTTAAAGACGAATGTACAGTGCAACGACGCTTGGTCATTGTCATGACCATGGTTCTAGCCCTACAATGATACTACGGCAAATATTTGCCATGACTGATTGGTTATAGGATGCCCTTGCCGCCATGTGGCAGACATATGTATACCTGCATAAACGTGGTTTGGTTTTAGGTAGGAACGATTTGCGTGACGTTTCGTTACCGGTCAATGATGAATATCAAACCAACAGACTCGGGCGCTAAAAAAAAAGTCAATAGTTTGTGCACCATGAACTTGGGTCTTGCGTGATGCGTGATCCGATGTTGTTACACAGAAGTCCGGTCAATGTTTGGTCAAGTGCAACCTCTTGAGTCAAGATCTCGGAGTAAACGGAATCATCACCAACAAAGCTTTGCTACTCTAACCTTGTGATCACGAAACATGTTATTCGTGGGGCTCGTCTGTTACTGTTACTGTCACTGTTACCCAATTCAAAAAAGAAAAAAGAAAGACAAAAATCTGCAGGGTTTCATCAATCTGATTCGATCCCCTGTAAACTGTCATGCTGTCTGCCAACCAACCATCCATCCAACCATCCATCCATCCCATCCCATCCTACCTTACCTTTGCCACGCGAGAGGGTACAATGTACTTTGCCATGTGTTCTTGACATGCCATGTGCCAGAAATTAAATCCACGAGGCAAAAGCGATCACCCAACAGACAGATCCGTCTAAACCAATCCTGGATCATGATATCCACAAATTTCTGCGAAGCATCCCATCGAAAAGAACAAAGTCCAATCAGTGTATACGACGACTCTCGATCAATCGACTACATACAGTAGAGTATAGTACATCATACCTGGGTAGTGTAGGGCCGTAGTGTAGAGACGGCTTTTGCAGATCCATGGTCACGGTCGCGTGTCACATCATTCATTAATTACACCTTTTCTACGCGACTCATGCTCATATCCAGCCCTACAATACCAAACCATCCCAGCACCTAGATAGGGCAGTTCAAAGCTTCTAAGCGAATACTGTAATTACACGACGGCATTTGGTGAAAAGCCGACAGTAAAAGCTCGGCATTATACCGAACCCCCTTCATGTCGGCATTGAGCCTCTTAAGTTTCACACGGCGAACCCCGAGCTCCAACTATGGATTATGATCCAATTGTGATTTCATTTACACCTCCAGCGTACAAGGACAGGCCACCGACTAGAGTTTCTTCATACTGTAACTGACTAGTCGGTGAGCTGTATGGCTGTTATGGCACGGCTAGCCTGGGACATGGGGTGGCTCACAGGCTGAGACTCGAAAATTAGCCCTGGAGATTCTTTGAAAACGCTGCTAGCGGGCGATCTAGTCGACGGGAGTAACAATCATGGTTCCATTACTACTGTGTCCAGGTCTTGCTTGTGATCTGTTGTACGGATACCTGTCTTTGAGATTCGCCTGTGTAAAACTCCATGCATGTTCCTACCAAGACGCTAACTAAGAGAATGCACTCTTCACTAAGCCACCTCGACTCAAACTCCAATGGATAATGGACCCTGACGATGGATGCAGCAACTGCAATTCTTTCCCCCCTATTCCTCATGTCAGGGCTGAAATCCGTGCTGAACCCTCTCTGCCAGAGGACAAACCCTCTCCACCAAATGCACCCACTGCGGGAATCCATCGTGTCGTGTCATTTCACTTGGCTAAGCCTACCTGCTGCCGTAGGCACCAAGTGGACATGGCTCGGGCGCCGGCTTCCTTATCACGGAATATTTCCTGATGAGGCATGTTAGACGCTTCGTTTCACATAGTAAGTCAAACACGACAAGCGGAGTCGTTCCGCTGGTCTAGAACCTCGTCAAAGAAAAGAAAAGAAAAGAAAAGGTTTGACCCTCGATGAGTTCCAAGCTATTTGTTTGTATTGTTGAACTAAAACATACTCTAGCCAACTACGACGAGATCTTCGTATCTGACCACCAGCGTAGGAGTGAAAGAGATACCATGGCCCGAATCCAACTTTGTTCAACACCACAACAACTGGATCTACTCAGCCAACTTCCAATAGAGCCAGTTCCAATACATCAGAATAATCCATGACGAGTCCTTGTCCTCCTGTCGTATTCTATCATCCCGGGAATAGCTTGAGCTTGAAAAAGGAGCCCGAGTCATGTCCTCGTGTCAAGCTCCCCAGACTCGTCAGCATCCAAATGTGTGGGGAACACCCAAAGTTGACCAAACTGAAAGGCTTGTTGACATTGGATAGAGCTAAGAGAACGTCGTGGGGGTATGATGCCGATCAATCCCATGGACAACGGCTTCCTGCTTCGCACTGACACATAGTTACCTCTGTCAGAACCTTCGTATCGTTGCTGTGCGGGCGTAACAAAGGCATCCTCAACCCTTTCTGTTTTACCTCGTGGGTCTGTTGATGCTACCCGTGCTACTACTGTATGTCAGCAGTAAACTGAAATATTGCCGTCGATCTTGAGACACTTTGCTTTGTTTAATGCAGAGCTTTGGCCAGTCGGTGAACTAGCTATGAGCGGCACGAACTGTATATAGTGACAGGTCCCAGGGCAGTGGTCCATCCAATATATGACTATCCAGTCGGATGGTATGCCTGTTACCAGGCTTCAAGCTTTTGGAGAATTCTGGGCCATGCGCAGTAGGCGGTGTCGTTCTTGGTATTCGTAATATCCGATAATGCTTGCCCGGGTAGAGTTCAACGTCGCGGAGACGGGCCAGGACGGATGACGGTACGAGAGTCAATGTGCCGTTCTATCCAGCCTATCATCAGTAAGACAACTGACCCAAGAGTGAGAATATTCAAGTGCCAAGTGCTACTGTATCGATACCTTGTCCAAATGCAAAGGATCAATTGACCTAGGTACTGTCTGATATACTCTATGACTCTCGCCCCATCGTACAAACAGACTGGATAAATATGTCTACATAGCAAGAAACCGTTCGAACGCCATCGCTTTTAATCCCCCTATCTTGGGCACCTTGCAGGCACATTAATGTCAGGGGGAATCAAGTCCCTCCCTCTCCCCTTTTATAATAACTCTTGCTGATAATGTAACCCAAGCCATGCGAGCGTCGTGTCCCAATAACACTTCCCATATGCATTTCATAGGCTCTATATTTATATCGAAGAGGGAGCTCTGTCCTTCTTCCAGCCCCTATATCGCATATTTTCCTCGATGGCTCGCCAAATTTGTTCCACGATCTCCTTGTCTCGGAAGCGCGAGGCATCATGGCCCTCTCCGCGCCAGCGGTCAATGCCAGTTGATAGAACACGGTGGCCCCAACTGCGGATGTTATCCGGAGCAGTCTCACCTCGCCAACCGACGTAGACGCCCAGCGTGTGTTTGAAGAGCTCGTTGGGGTCGCTCCACTTGTAGTTCTTGAACTGCCAAGTCTGTCCGGTGGTCAGGACTGCTACAATTCGGTTCCAGTATTCAGGCTTGAAGGCCTCAGAACCCTCGACCAGGATAAAGCGCATAGGTCGGTTGGGGTCAATGGAGGGGACAGTGCGTTGAACATGAAGCATAGTGGCTGTGTTACCCCCTGCATCAGTGGGCACGAACTTGCCGTCCTCAAGGAAGGATCTCGCGTTCGACAGGCGAATCAAAGAAGATGCCGAAGGTGACAGGAGAATGATAGGATCCGGTCGCCTAGACGGAACCTTCTGATTCAGTGCGAGTGATGGGTTAGTAGGAATGCTGGTGGAGCTAGACTGGGATTTCTTCTGGATGAATGGTGCAGCAAGTTTGCGGACATGGGAGAAGTCCTAGTAAGGTCAGAGAGAGCTCAAATATTTTTACTGCAAGACATACCGTAGGCTTGATGCCTCTTAGAACCGTGTTGCGATCACCCATCTTTCGTTCACCATTATAGATACCCACAAGTCTAGGGTTCATCGTACCTCGACCAGATCGCGCCTGGGCCGAAGTCACAGCACCCGTCTTCGCCGTTGTGGTCGCGCCAGTAGGTGCAGCATCCTTATCGTTGGCGAGCGGCTTGATATACTCACTCTCCTCGCTAGCTCCTTCAAGCCAGGTGATCAAATCCAAACGTTCGATGAAACCCAAGTTCTGGACCTTGCCCGAACCGCCAGCAGCAGCTAGTTCATCGTTGAGCGTTGTGGCCGAGGCATTGTATTCAGGAATTGCAAGCTCGCGGTTCAGCCAGGCAAAGTAGATACTGCGCAAGTCAACGGGCTTGTCGTTGGACACGAAGCGCGTCGGGTTATCGATAGGAACGGCGACTTCTTTGTTGGGGAAGCGTAGATGAGTGGCCTGTGAAAGAGGGACTTCGGTCGCGGAGGCATCAGCTGATGCGCTTGGGATGCAAGGCGCGCTCGAGGAGATGGATTGGCGAAGGAGAACAAGGCCGTCGAGGTCGGCGGCGTACGCCATTATGAAGATGGTCGCGCTGGAATAGGAGGCGCAATCGATTGGAACTCAATGTTGTATACGGGCTGCTGTAATAGGATACCAATTGATCCTGTATATCCAATGAAGGTGGTTGTTCGCGCGTCGAGCGTGTTCGTTTGCGATGGAGGTTGGATGAAGTGAGGATGAAAGGCTAAGGCTGAGGCTGAGGCTGCGATTTTTGGCAAGCTCTCCTGCCGTCTATCTTAGCTCTCTCTCTTCTGCATTACCATTGGCTCAAGACAGATGTGTCCAATCAGGGGTCTGCATGCTTGTCGTCAACTTGGGACTTAGATTGATGGCAACTGTCAACATATGCATGCTATTAAACGACAATTTAATTCAATATATACTTAGGTCATCGGCGTTAATTTCATCTACGTGGTTTGTGATGGTTTCAAAGTCGATACTTTGTTGTTGCCTTCTAGAATTTGACCAGAACTTTAGGGTAAGTTCATCGAGTAGTATATGCAAGCCAAGACACTTTCCAGATCATCTTCAAGTCGCTATTGGGCATGTTAGGTTCAGTTATTCGAAGCCTGAGCATGTTTTAGTATACCTATGGATTCTAGATCAGGTAATTGGTGTTTTACTCCGCCTCTATTGGCTATCTTAGGTTCAACTCTGTTACAACTGCCGGCCTACCACAACACCGCCTCACTGCCATGCGCGCAGGCCCTGCATCTCCAATTCTCCTTGATGTCTTGCATGTGAATAACGTCATGCAGCATACGGCGCTGATCAAGCACTACACTGCGTTGATTTCACGATTTTTACACAAGCTATAAGTCAATATTTGTGCTGGAAGATTGTTACAAAACTTAAGGGATTCTATCGTCAACTAGTCTATCTTCGTAATGAATCCCCGTCCATTAAGCTTGAGTTAGGATGTTCTCCTCTGTTGATCACAACAATTACCTAGCTGTCATCGTCGGACAAGTTACCTAAGACCCCCATGCTGAGTTCACTCGTAAGTACCAATACTTGCCATCTACTAACCTTATATCTACGAGATTCGAGATCCCTAATCCGTATACAGCTAAAGGCGAGGCAATCAGCCGCCACGCCCATGTTTCCACCCCCATCCATCCCCCGAACATTGCCATGGTTGTAGAAACTCTATATGGAGACCGGCACGTGCAGTCGGTGCTGTAACCCTGTAATAGGAATCCCTTTCCCAGGCAATGTTAGTCTCATCAACGGCTCCGTACCAGTTTGCGCCGATCACCCCTACGTCTCGACCTGCCACATTCCCAGCACAATGGGTAATATCTTCACTTGCGTCGGATTTCCGCATGCAGTAAAGACAAGAGAATAGGGATGACCGTCATTTATCACTTTTGTACGGATGAAGACGAATGATATGGTGCGTGGGTGTTACGGAACCCGCCATGCCGTCTCCCATCGTGTGGCAAAGCCATCAAGGCACTGCCACGAGAAAAGAGGCAGTTCCTTAATACAGGACCAGAATGGGAATAGATCGCTCCTCACATGTGAAAGCGTTGCTGTGTCCGACTTTTCATACATGTATTGTACTCTTTTGCTGTATGTACACCTAGCTGTATATCCGTATCTCCTTCATCAAAGCCATGCCATAAAAAGATATAATTCCGCTGTTGCTCCATGCAAGGACTCCGTCAACGCCGATCAAGCCTAATCTCCGAATGGTTACCGTCGTGCTAAAATACATCTATATGCCAAAGACAAGCTTCATACGCTCATACGTGAAGAAGGCGACCGCCGCCATGGGGAACACCTTGACGTATCCAATAGTTAGGCCAACAAAGAACCCAGGCAGACCTCTCTCTCTCAAGATCATACCAGCAGTCTCGCCTATCCTTAATCGACGGCCGTCACCAACAGCTCCACCAACTTGCATTCGTCGACGGATTACCTCAAGAGGGTACGACACCGTTTGTGAGATCAGACCAGCAATACCACCAGCAGTGAGTTCTGCCCATGATCGTAGAGCGGCTGGCTTTCCTTCGGGATGGTTCTCCTTCTTTGGTAGCGTCGTATGCTTTGCGAAGCGTGGTAGCCGCAGAATGTCACCAACAGTATCGTGAGTCAAGAATGACATGCCGGCATAAGGCAACATGCCCATGACGGTCGGAGCAAATCCTCGGTAAAAGTTGACCAGTCCAGTTCGGGGAGCGATGGCTTCAACAGTCGCTGCGGTTGCCTCTGCAGCGGCGGATACAGGCGCAGGGCCGTTCGGTAATCGGGCTGCTGCTGCTTTCTCCATAGGTTGCTCATTATATATCTGGCGGCATATTGATGATAGAGAAGAATGACCATCGCGCTTAGTCTCGAAAGCCAGTCGCACTCGGATAACTTCTAGGGGATAGGTAAAGAAGACGGATGTGACACCTGCCAAACTTCCACTGAGCAGTCTCCTCATCGGTGTCTCGTGTGCTCTATCGGGAATAACAATGGCTCGGATTTGTTCGTATGCAAGAAATTTTATACCGGCGTATGGGAAAATTCGTAAAAGTGTCGCAGAGTGTCCACGGTAAAGTCCCGTGAGGCCTTCATAATGGTGGATATCCTTCATGGCGCTGGCAACACCAACCCATGATCCTGTATATTTCGCGAATCGTGGATTACTGGCTTGAAAGAGGATCTTTACTCGATCTAATGGTGCAACAACTGTCTTGCCCTATTTTCAAGAGTTAGAACGTTATGCAAAGCTTCGGCATAAACTCGATCACTTACAGCGCAACCGGCTAAACCACCCGCAACACCAGATTTCCATATATATTCAAGACTCTTCATTTGCGGTTTTGGTGTTACTGCTTCTTGGTCTGTAGGACACACCGAAGGCTCCTTTTGCGACTTGGTGAGGGGATTCGAAGAGCCATGGTTCTGTATGTTGCGGTTCCGCGCAACCTCGGCCATGGAGGAGGCCTGCTCTATGTGAGCGGCGTCGGAAGACATTGCAGCACGTGGCTGGCTTTGGTGAAGGGATTCGAGGCCTATGGATGCGACATTCCGTGGCAGAGTCGAGTGAGGATCAGTATTCGAAGCCAACGCGACAAAGAGAAAATGTCTATATGGTGAAATCTAGAGTTGGTGAAAACAGGTTTGGTGGGGAGAATGATGAATGTTCGGAGAATGGGGAGGATTTTGGAGATAGCCCAGTCTATGCGGCGCACTCGCGGCAGAATTTCTAATCCCGGCTGTCAGCGGGCGGCTTGGACGTCATTAAACCGACCTCTGCTCAGTGGCCAACAACAGCGGCCTCCCCACAAGTTCGGGTCAGTTATGACCTAGAGAAAGTGGTCACGCAGCGCAGCGCAGCCGAGCTCAGCGGAAATGCATTCCCCAGAACCCCTAGAGGTAATCGAAAAGTTAGCCCATCAGGGGTCTAAGACATTGCGATTTAGTGGACGCATGCGCTGATAATCCACTGGAACTCAGCAGATTCGCGGGCAGTCCAACAGTCCCGGTGATCAATAACCGAGCGCCGAGGTTTGCCGATTGTCGCCGTGAATTTCTATTCTTTCAACCGCGGGACAAAAAAAAAAAAAAAATAGCAAGCAGGTGGAAAAACTGTCATCCGGCAGTCAGATTTTGGGTTTCATGGCCAAAGACAGCCACCAGTCTTCAGTCCTCTTTGAGAGTCCTGACAAGAGCATTATTGTTATCGATATCCCCACGTCCCTAGAGGAAAGCCAGGTTCTTCCGTCCCAGATTCCCCGCCGCCGCATCGTCTCCGCAGAGCCCCCCGCAACTCCGTATCCCACCCCGGAGCCCCGGTATGGAAGAGATGATCACTCGGTACTTGCGTCGCCTGCTGCCCAGTTGGCCCAGCTTATGACCGCTGCAACAGTCAGCAGCGCCTTAGAAGACCTTAGCAGCTCATATTCGTATTCCGGTCCCTTTCATCGGGATCGCCTTATTCAGCCACAACCGCCTCCGCTGGTATCCGCTCTGCCGCCTTTACTTCCAGACAAAGCCGAACCTTTGCACGGCTCTATTGAAGCCCTGTGTGATTCTTTTCATACCTCAGCCCCCAAATTTGACCTTGTTGTTTTAGATCCCCCATGGCCAAACCGGTCTGTAAGGCGCAAGAAGGACAAATATGCTACTGTCTTCAATTTGACTGAGATGAGCAATCTCTTACTACAGATTCCTTTGGCATCTCATCTTGCACCTGACGGACTCGTCGCCGTCTGGATAACTAATAAACCCAGTATCCATGACTTTCTGACTTCCCCCACAGGCCTGTTTGCTGCATGGGGCCTCGAGCTTGTGACCGAGTGGACGTGGCTCAAGGTTGCTGCATCAGGTGAACCGCTTTATGATATCGAGTCTACATGGAGAAAGCCATGGGAGAAGCTCATCATAGCAAAGCGCATCGGCAGCAAGAAACCGGATGCCCTCAAGCCCAAAGTTATCATGGCAGTTCCGGATGTGCATTCACGAAAGCCGAACCTTCGAGATCTGTTTCAAGATGTCCTCGGAAAACAATGTCTTGGACTTGAGGTCTTTGCTCGTAATTTGACTGCTGGTTGGTGGAGTTGGGGAAACGAGGTTTTACGCTTCCAACAGCCCGAACACTGGAAAGATATAGAATGAAAAGATGTACGAGTTTCCAGCGTCTATTTTTGCGCTCATAGTCTTAACCCGCCAACATGCATTGCCCATCCAAGACTAGTTACAATAATGTACAGTTGTGTATCCTATCAAGGTCCTTTATCCGTGGCACCTCATAGGATTGCCGTCTCTTTCATTAGCAGTGTCCTGCAACCTAAAGTCATAGCCCGCCCTTGTCCATAATTCGTTTAAGTCTCTTTCGTGGGCTCCACGGCCTTCTGCTCGTTGCCCAGAATCTTCTCCCATTTGGGATCCAGCACAACATCGTTGGTCCACTTCTCCTCTCCTGACATCAGCTTCTTGGCCAAATCGGCAAGCTCTTGTCTCTCTCTGGACACGGGAGCCTTGCTCTTGAGGGGAATCTTGAATCGTTGTTGTTGGAGGTGCTCGTCGTTGCGCTTCTCCATCAAATCCTCACGCATCTTCCATAGTTGGTTGCTCCAGGGTGTGAGATCCTCTGGCAGGTCTGGCCATTGGAAGGGCTTCGCCAATTCGACGGTCATGACCTTGAGAGGCTTTGGGCGGTACCACGAGCGGGAGTGGGAGTTGCGCTGGGTTAAGGGCTGCTGCTTGACGTACGATCGGACCTTTGTGACCTCGACATCGTATAGATTCCACAGGTAATCTCGAAGATCGAACTTTGTGAATCGGAGAGGGACCTGGAAAGTGGCTTCGTTCGGTGGCATGTGCTCTTTTCGTAGGAAAGTGATTACATGGTTGGGCCTAAGAGGGGAAATGTTAGAGGGCTGGCGGCGACGGGAAGGGTCAAGAGACTACACACAAGAAAACCTGCTTCTGTCCCAGCTTGAAGCCGGGCAATTGGCGAGCCACCGTCTTTGCTACCTCGGCCATGGTCGTCGTTGAGCCCTTTCAAAGATATCGCGACGGTTGGTTTGGGATGTGAAGAATTTCGATGACCGGCATCTGATTGGCCTTGACGGCGAAAGTGAACTTCCGAGAGGGGTGTCAATAGTGATGATCCGAAAATTGCACGCCCCGCATGTCCATGTAAGAAGTGAATTATCATCATTTACAAGCCATATTCATGAACAAAATAGATTAATTAAAGAAATAGCTTCATACGGGCAACAAAAGAGTTGTAAATGAATAGTCTCTACCTTAAAATTCTATATCAAGCTAGAACCTGTTAAGTGGCTAGCAAGTGACACTCGCTCAACTCACTTGTCCAACACCTACTCTCAGTGCGACAGCTTTCCCTTAGCAACCCGAACTCTTATTCTCCCCAAAAAATCCCGAAAACAAATGAGAGTCTCTGTTAACGCTCCCATGCTGGTAGAACATCAATGATGCCAGATTCACCAAACACAACGAGCCCTTTGAGGTCAAGGACTGGGCTTTCGCAACATGGTAGAGCCGACAACGATGAAGACACTGGCGAAATATCGAAGTCTGACCAAGACGTTCATCTCAGCTTTCTATCATATGAGTCGAATGAAGAAGGCGGTATCTGTATCGACAACATGGAGGAAGAAATGAAGCAAGAAAAGAAGCGATATCCCGGCGCCAGCAGCTGGGCTCCTGCCGAAGAGCGTCTCTTTGAGATACTGTTCATGCGACAAGATTTACCGATGCTACCTACAACATGGAATGTAGACCTTAGCGGTATTCCTATCTCAGAAACTATATTCCGCACTTCAAAGGATTTTCCTCCTATTATTTATGCCCACGGCAAGAACTTTGCAGGTAGATTCATCCCTGACTTCGAAGGTCTATGGCTTACCACTATCAGCAACACAATGCCTGACTCGACTTGTCGATCTTACCTCAAAGACCAGAGCCACTTGTCAGAGTGGCCACCGGAAAAGAGCACCGAAGAACATCAAGCAAGAGCTGGACAGATATCTGAACTGGGCAGCACAGGATGGCGGATACATGCACCTCCGCACCGTTCCGAACGTCGTGACTGAACTCATCGACACCACCAAGCCAGAACATGAAATCACAGAGTACATAAAAAAACGCATGAGACTGCTAGCGAAGCTACAGAGAGAATTCCTTCGTGGGGACAGAAGCCCGCACTTCTGGGATATTGTCAAACCCAGAATCTTCAGATCACCCAAGATCAGAGCAGAACCAACAATCAAAATCGAGTCAGATAATGACGGGTCACCATCACGCGCGCGATGGCTCACACCTGCGGAGAGTAGAGGTAGTTCTCACTCCCTGTCTGAGAAGATCTCCGTGAGGACTGAATGTCATGGTATCAAAGTCGAACCTGGGCTTAAGAGTCCCAGCACCTCAGCTACTACGAAAGTCTTCAACGGCACAAGTATCTCGAATGTTACCCCTCCTCCACGCTCCCAATCGCCATATTCAGCTGCAGAGCCAGAGACGCCTTCCGAGTACAGTTACACTCGCCACCCCCCTGTGGTATATGGTCTTTTCATTATCAACACCTCAGTCCTTGCCCTTACAACAGACTCATCTCAAGGACCCGACTCATATGTCAGCTTTCATGTCCAGGTCGAGTTTTCCGACGAACACCAAAGTATCTGGAACGCCTTGACAATTGCTCTTGTGGCATGTCTTGCTCGTGACGAGCTGCGTACTCGCATCACGGACTTTGAGGAGCTGCCCCGCATCGAGGATAGCGATCCAGATGCTTGATCTTTTGGACGCATTGTATCTCTGAATTCTATGAGGAATCAATCACAAGTTTGGTGTTACTGTTCAAATTCTCGATGGACTTGCTTTGATCATGTTCTGTTTTACAATTATTCTTTGAGCGTTGGCGTTGTGTTAATACCCTTGGCTCTACAATTATCTAACAATGAAATTCAACTGCGTATTGGTAAAGTCAAATGAGAGCCTCTATTCATCATGCTCTCTATTCTATCCATATTCTGATGTATCTAATCAGTCATTTCCTTCTATTCCCAACGCCCAATGATGATGGCCGTCCGTAGCCTTAAACGTCTCTCTCTATCTGTACATATATGGCCATTGTAATTCATCTCATATCGTCCGCTTCTCTAACGCGTTATACAGGGGGTGGGTGAAGCGGGGAGGATGCTTTTTGTGACAGCGCATAAAAAAATGGGTTTGAAAATCATAAAGTGAGGTAACGACAAGGTTGAGAACAACGTGTATGTGAAGTATGTGTGGAGATTTTTACATTTCCTCCAGCTCGGTTGGTGCAAGAAGCTCGAGCTGTCGGAGAAGTCGTTGGTACAGGAACAGCATGCAGCCGCTCTGGATGAAGGTCCAGACACCGCGGGGGCCGACACCACGGAACCATCCTGCGATGCCTTCTGTACGGTAAATCATCCGCAAGCCGGTGAAGACAGAAGAGGTATCGAGGGGGACAGCACCAGGTCGTGGTCGATGTGTGCTGGGAGAAGAGGTTGAAATGTGTCGGACTTGTGATGTAGCATGGTGGTCCTTGGAGGCCCGAGGTTCTGTGGGAGAGCTGATCTGTGTCTGAAGCCGCGTCTTGACGACATCGAGAGGGCAAGTGATAACACCAGCAAGACCACCAGCTGCCGCGCCTGTGAGAAGCTCGAGGGAGGCGCCGATCTCGCGACTTTGCTTGTACTTACGAGCCCAAGTGGTAAATTGCTCCCAGAACATGAATTGTAGAGCAGAGAAAGGCAGATCACGGTAGAGGGTAGCCTTGTAGCCGTAGAACAGAGCGGGGGCTCCTTCTAAGCGCACAATGGTGCGGGCAGCGTCCACAGTATCGCGGTAGTTGTACCCTGAGACGAAATGGGGGTTGTTGTAACGTCCTTGAAGTTGTAGACGTGTTTTTAGGACTTCTGAAGGAACGTAAACAATAGATGCAGCGAGATCTCCAAGGAAACCTGGTTGAATATGTTAGTATCTGTGGGCACTCTTGGACACGATGGGTGCCGTACCTGCTGCTAGATATGACACATGCTGTTGCACACCATGATCGATCAAGAATCGCTTGCTCCATTCATATGTACCGAAGAACATGACTGTTCCAGGAAATGAACCTCCAAGAGCAGGAATCCATCCTCCATAAAGACCCCGTCTTATACCCTCTTGTCTCCATATGGTGTAGTAAGACTGTCCCAAAGATGTGTATTTTGAGGGAACGTGAGGGTCACCCTGTTGTCTCGTCTTGACAGTATCGAGTGAGTGCATGAGCAAGTCGCCGGTAGATCCTCCAATACCACCCGCGATCATGGCCTGTCGTTCAAGTCCCATGTTAGCGCACTTCGAAGACGAATAGGCCGGAAACGCTTGGCGGTGCAACTCATAGCACCCTGGTGGTTAGAACGTACATGAAGATACGGCGGTCGCCCCTCAGCTTCGACATCTACATTTTGTCCGGTCATGTTCTGTTCTTTTGCGAGGCTGGCGCTGCTTCTACTACTGTCCGAGCGACGTCCCGTCCAAGCAGCATGACGATGCTCGGGAGACTGCGCAAAATCGCTGGCTGCTGTCGTTGATCCGCCGCTCGTCGTCGTCGATTGGGCGAATGCGAGATCAGAATCTTGTTGTTGAAGACCCAAGGGCATATCCGGGGTCGAAGTCTCGAGTGGAATCGAATCGGAGGAAAAACCGCTGACGAACCCCAACCGGTCACAACCTAAGACGGAATTGCTCGGAAGGTGTGAAGAAGAAAAAGAGGATCCCAAGAAAGAGCGAAGGGTTTATTAAAAGGGATCACTCTGTCGCGATGATCCGGAGAGAGGAACGGACGGACGTCGCAGGGTCGCAAGGAGAGATAAGAAAGTATGAACGACGTCGTTTTTGATATGTCAAGAATTTTGAGGGCCTTGGCCGGCTTTTACCAGGCTAATCGCGAATTGCGGCTGTAAGTAACTAGCGGGCTTTGCTCAGCGGTTTCTTAGTGGCTGATCAGGGGTCAGTGTTGGATTACAGCGCCCATCAACGTCACTCAGCTTTCTAATTTAATGGCCCGATGAAAGAATTTCATGCAAAAAGGCGGGCAACACTCGTCGGGTCTTATCTTATCTCATTATGGACTCATAACCACAACCAAGGTCAGTGAGGTCGTTTATGAGCTGGACTATTTGGACTTTCTTGGCAAAACTTGACGTATGGTTATACATGCTCCAGTCCGATGTTTTATATCTGCTTTTAGAACATACTAGGTTATCATTGCTTTTGTTGTTCGCATTTTCATAACTGTTGATACATATAGTACATTGTCAGGAACCATCATTCTACCAATGCCCGTTTATGCTCACGCCATGGAAGAGCTCCAAACTTGCGAAAAGGATACACAACATGTGTAACCCGACCCGTGATCAACTGCTTCGAAACTGGGCCATAAGTGTTGCTGTCAAGACTTGATCCCGGAGGTCCATCCCCTTCCACCCATACGTGGCCCTGCGGCACTCGCACAGTCGGCAGTGGGTGAGGTGCCTTGGTCTTGATTACATCGTTCTCCAGCGCCACCACACGCTTGACTGCGATTGTCTCGGGATGCAGTGGGCTCCTTCGATAGCTTCCATGTTAACTCTCATCAATTACTTTTTCTAGTTGTGGAAAAGGGGCGTCTCCTACCGTAATGTCACCACCATGCCCCTCTCCAAGTTCTCCTGGGGTGACCATTTCCAGTTGAGGATCACATCTCGCCGTAGAGTTGAGTCTTTGTCGTCGTTTATCAGAGGATACATAGATGCGCCATCCACAAAGGTCAGTTCGGCAACGTGCAGGTTGAACATGGCGATGACCGGGATCCAAGTTGCGAAACCAAAGACTCTCAATGCTGTTGATCTGGCCAAGCTGGGCTGGCCGTTGCCTCTGAGGCGTGACCATAGCGAGCCAAGAGCCATAGTATTTGCCCTTTTCTACTGCTGAGTGCTGTCAATTGATACCATGGTTCATGGAACAGAACGTCGTCTATCGCTGGTTCTGGTTGAAGAGATGCATAGTCTAAGTATACAAATTCCATTGAGTCTAAACCAGTCCCGGCTAGTTGCGCCGGCCCGCTAAACAGCAGAACAGCAATCAACTTCCACCATAGGATCTATCAAAATGCTTCTTCCAGTTCAACTACCTTGGGTCGCAGAACGACTGTCCTCTAAGTGTTTACAGGCGGAAATAAAGTATGCTAAACGCTTCTTTATGGTGCCATAAAATGTCCAAATTATTCGTCTCTCAGGCTCTCTCGGTGGCCAAAGTTACGACATCTCATGAACCACGCCCCCAAGTCAAGTGTGAAATAATCAAATACAATGTTCGTTAACAACGCCGTTTTTCAGACGCCCCTTCCACATGTTGGAAGAACTACATAAAGTCTGGATTGTGATGCTTTTGCTATCCGGGATATCCTTTCCCTTCTATTACATACACCCTTTTACTGTCCTGCCGCTTTCGCCGCCGCACGCTTTTGCCTGGCCACAAATTCCGCAGACTAGACGGTTTCAGCGATGTTCTCGTCGCTGTCGCTCATACTCTCATCGCCGCTGACTTCGGCGTTCTCGCGTTCGCGCTTCTCCATCAAGGCCTGGAGCTCGGCGTCATCGCTCTCGGTGACGGCCTTAGGCTCCATCTTAACTGTCAAGTGGCCGCCTGCAGATTCAATGCTGTTGCGGATCTCGACAATGGCCTCTTGCAAGCCGGCGATGCCGACAGACTTATCCAAGCATGTGCTGGTGAGAACGTAGAGAGGAGGAGACACAAGCTTGACCTTGACCTGGGTTTCCTCAGTGTTCTTGGCCTCAGCTGTGCGAAGAGCGGTCTTGACAGCATCGATTCCCTCGTAACCGAAGCAGGTGACCTCGACATCGGCTCGGATCTTGGTGGGCTGGGGTGTGAGTCGCTTGCTGATGTAGGTCTTGAGCTCCTGGGCGGTGACCTCGTCGGGGAAGGTGATATCGTTCCAAACCTCGGGGTTGCTTGTTCAAGTTAGCACGTGCGTTCTCACTCGATTTAATGAACTAACGTGATGGAGAGCTTGAAAGCATCAAGAGCGTGACCGAACTTCTTGTTCAGGGGCCAAGCAATAGCTTGGTATAGTTCCTCGAGGGGCTTTTCGGTGGCCTTGGCAAGATGCACCATGACAGAGTGAACCATCTTGCTCTTGTTGTATCGCTCCTCACACTTCACGATATCCTCGGGGGATACTCGTCGCTTGGAAAGATCGATGTAACCTGCCTGAAATCAATATCGTGCCCAATGGTGTCCTGATGATAATAGTTGCTAACCCTTCTCTTTGTCCACACGGAGTACCACGACGACCTCATTGCGACCGACTCGGATGAGCTTCTGAATAGATCGGATACGTCTTCGGGAAAGCTCAGAGAGCAAGATCATGCCGTCGATGTCATCGTACTCTAGAAGCTTAACGTAGGCACCCATCTCGGCGATCTGGTATCGGTCAGACCAAGGTTTCCGCACAGATCAGACTGCTACTGACCTGCTTGACATTGACCATGACAAAGCTATCGATCTCCGGGTACTTCTCCTCGTAAAAACGGCAGCTTAGCGACATTTTGGCGGTATTGTCGGGGGTTGTTCGAGTAAAGGTATTCGGTTGGGGTCTCAAGAAGAGGTGGGGGTTTCGATTTCGAGTGCTGTCGCGCGCACGTAGGTCGTTCTTAAATAATGGTCGGGAAAAACTGTTGGTAAGTTTCTGTTCACGTAATAACAAAACCGAAAGTTTGAGAACAAGAAACCCTCGTGATCAAATCGTAAATCGTCACGTCAACAGTGGATGTAGAGGGGAAGAGTCATAATTTTGACATTTTACAGTGCAGTTGATGATGGTGGGGTTGTGGCGGGCAGGTGGGTAACAGAAATACTGTCCTTCGAGGCATAGGCTGTCAGAATAAAGACGCCTAAATGTAAGTCTAAGCCCAGTTAAATTGACAATTTAATTTCAGTACCTTTGCTCTGGGCGGCCAATTCTTCTGACCACCCTGGCGGCGGGGTGTGGCTCATTGTAAGGCGGTACCTGAAAAATCCGGCAAAACGTCGCCCAGCTACTTCGAGTCGCCGTTGCCCATGACTGGCTTTGCTTGCCATGATGGTAGAGAGCTCCACACGTGACTGAACCAAAGGTAAACAACTTCACCTACTTCTGTTAGCAAGAGCATCCATAACAATGGCTCCTGGTAAGTTAGGCCCGGCAGTTACTGCAATTGAATCGCGACAGTTTGCTGATCACATTTTAGCGACTCAATACGAACTTTCGCCGCCTCCCACCGACGCGGTGTCGTCGATCGCGTTTGCGCCATCCTCTGGAACCAAGCTCCTTGTCTCATCATGGGACAAGAAGGTGTACTGCTACGACATTGCAGGCGGTCCTGGCGAGACGACTCTTGTCAACACATACGAGCACCGGGCGCCTGTTCTGGACGTTTGTTTCGGTGCCAACGACAATGAAGCTTTCACCGCTGGCCTGGACTGGGCCGTCAACAAGTCAGTGAACGCGGATGATGCGCCTGGATGAATTGTGCTGACACCAATGACTAGAATTGACTTGGAAACGGGAGAGAAGACTTTGTTGAGCAAGCATGCTGCGCCAGTGCGATCTATAGCTTACAGCCCTACATATTGTAAGTTCTTAAATCCCCGATACCGCGACGATTGACTCATACTGACGCCAATCTAGCCGTTCTTGTTTCTGCATCTTGGGATTGCAGCTTGAATCTTCACAACCTGAATGACCCCTCGAGTACCCCCATAAGGGTCTCCCTTCCCGGCAAACCTCATGCGTTGGCTGCGAGCCCCACAAAGATTGTGGTCGCTATGGCGGGTCGTGTTATCAACATTTATGACTTGAAAACCATTGTCGATCTATTTGCTACAGGTTCATCCGATCTTCAGCCTTGGCAACAGCGTGAATCATCCCTCCGATATCTCACCCGCGCAGTTTCCTGCATGCCTAACGATGCTGGATACGCCACTAGCAGTATCGAGGGCCGAGTTGCCGTTGAATGGTTTGAGGACACGCCCGAGTCACAGGCTCGAAAGTATGCTTTCAAGTGCCATCGCCAAGCGGCGGCAGATGGCGACGGAGATATTGTCTACCCTGTGAACGCCCTTGCCTTCCACCCTGTCCATGGAACATTTGCTTCAGGGGGTGGCGATGGAACCGCTGCTCTATGGGACGCCGAGGCGAAGCGACGACTTAAGCAATACCAGAAGTTCCCCAACAGCGTGGCTGCGCTCGCATTTTCGAGCGACGGCAAGTATCTGGCTGTGGGTGTGTGCCCGGGATTCGAGACTGGCCAAGAGGATTACAACGGTGCCGGCCAGACATCAGTATTGATTCGTGAGCTTGGTGAGAATGAAGCCAAAGGCAAGGGAGCCAAATAGACGGAGCGTGTAATAGATTCATGTTCTCTCAATGGCGTTCTGGTGGTTGCGGGCTTCTCGATTTGTATATTTCTATGTACTGTTTACGCTTCAAAAGAGGTTACATTAATATACCCTTGTCATAAACCGACATCGAGACAAAGGTTACTTCGAATGATTGCCACCAATATCTTCAGGGGCAAGAGGGCTCAGAAATCCCAAACTAGATTCGCGATCCCTAGCGATGGGCTCCGTAGTAGATGCGGCCTGTTATTTTGGCATGCCATTTCTTGATAGTTGACACTATGTCTTCGGGTGGCCATTGGCTTGGGGTGGCCTAGCGATGTTTCTTTTTCGTTAAATCCGTCACGGCATTGGTATTCCAGGGTGTTCGAGAGAGGGGCGCGTGGCCACGGCATAGGGTCAGGCATCCTATAGTTTTGAATGCGAACACCTTTTCTGATCACATATGGTCCCTTCATCTCAATGCTTCTTGGCGCTCCCCGAGGTAAAGGCCTTAATTTCGTAACAATAGGTTCTCTGGGACTTGGTGGTATTGGCGGAGGACTTTCATCAGATATCCACTCGTCTGCAACAGGCGCGTCCCCTTCTTAATTGTCAATATTTCTGTTGGAACAAACATACAGAGTTATCCTGCACCTGACGAGTTTCCTGTATATTCTGTTTGGGTGGAGCGAATTGACTCTGTTCGTCGCTTTTTGAGTCTTTGTTCTAACCTCAGGGGTATCCGCACTTGGACGTGTTGGTCTTCTACATCGGCTGATGGGCTCGAGTCTCTGGATCGTTTTCGTACAGTCTTCTTTTGCGGCGTCTCGGGAATGCTGTTCGGTAAAGTCAATTAATAGGACTGGTGAGAGTTCTTTGATTGCGAGACTTACAACTTAACACGGGCAAACTCGCCTATCCATGACTCTGGAATCTCTATCTCCTCATTGATGTCTTGTGAAAGGAAAGATCTATCAGGTCCCATGCCATTGCTGTCGGTTTTTGGCGAGGAAATATTATCCTTATCGATATTGTCGAGTATTGCGGCCTCAAGGCTTTGTAGCAGCAACTGGTGGTGGGTTATGTTCTCAGCCGATTCCATCTTCACCGGCACAGGAGCATTAAAAGCAATCGAAATACAGGACGTTCTGTGAGTCTAACAGAAGTCTTCGAGCCATTATGTGACAATACTTGAAAGTTCGTCGTAGTGGAAATGAGAGATTGCCATTCTCAACTCCGTGGGAAGGAGCACATCAGGCAACCGATGGAAACTGGAAGATGCGACTGCGGCACCCCAAGGGCACCTGCCATTTGAGAAGGCAAGCTCCAGTCTGATCACTGTCAATGATAGAAAGCATGATCTTGCTTGAAAGAGTAATCGTTAAGTACTGATGAGGTTCACCTTCTGCATTTTTCATGCTATACAGCTCTGACTTCAATGCAAACCGATAATAATCCAATGGGTTAAAAAGTTAATTATAACGAAGCAAAAGGATGAAGCAATTACTCTGCCAGAAAGTCACCGGGATCTCTGTCTTCGTAACCTGACCAACCCTCCAAGCAAACGTCTGTCTTTGAGCCCATGCAGTTCTGCCGGGCCACCAAAATGATATCATACTTTAACATTGGTAGGAAGGCCTGATGATAGCTCCAATTCTTTCCTTCCAATCCAATTCCTGCCATTGTGGATGATACTGCGGCCTAGGCCGAGCTGGCAGCCATCGCCAAAAATTCGCATTGAGACGGGCACCCTATTCGCCCCGTTTCATGGGAGAGACAGGCTTTAGTTGGTCAGCAGATATAAAGATCTAATTTCGAACGAACTCACCTTAGACGGCTGAACATGGTCAATTGTGCCACCCATCTGAAGCAACCAAACATCTGGACCCCCAGTCGATTGGCCTCCGCGATAGAGGAAATCATTGGGGAAGCCAGGATCAAATCGCACAGAATTATCAATCTCCTGGATGTCTTCCTGAGAAAGCTTCAAGGTGAGCGCCATAATGTTGGCCTTGAGATGCTCCACCTTTCGTCCACCGATGATCGGAAAAACATAAGAGGTCTTGTGCATGACATATGCCAGTGCGACGCTGGTGATGAGAGTGTTCTTACGGTTAGCGATCGACTCCAACACTCGGCTGGTTCTGTCTTCCTGGTCGCTGGCCTCTACCCTTCGTCCTTCTTGAGCATTTCGCTGCTCTTCACTTTTGAACTTGCCGCCACCAAGAGAACCCCAAGGGGCAATTCCCATGCCTTCAGCTCGACACATTGGAATGATGTCTCGTTCAAAATCGCGTGAAGCTGCGGACCAACGGCCCTGGTAAACGGAGAATTGACGAAGTCCATTGCACCGAGCGTACTCATTTGCCTTGCTACGGAACTGTCAGCCACTTTCTCGAATTTAATCAAGTGTTTTAACTCACCTCACAATCCAGGCGGGAGTGTCACTGATGCCAACATGAAGAACTTTGCCAGACAGCACAAGTTGGTTGAGAGACTGCATCAGCTCCTGTATTGTGGTGCTTCCATCGTACCAGTGAACATAGAGCTGCCGTACAGTTAGCAAAGTATCTTTCAGGCGAGCGGGAGGCATACAAGATCGATGTAGTCGGTCTGTAGGTTCTTAAGACTGGACTCGATCGAAGTTCTAAGACTTTTGGCACCGTTGCCACAGAAGTTCACCATAATGTTAGGGCTACCAGGGCCAGCTCGAAAGTTAGTGGTATACTTGGTCGCAATGACTGGAAGAAACTTAGTGTCATGTCATCAAAGGAATGTGTAGCAGTGACAAACCCATCTCATCCCGGTTTCCACGCTTCGCCATCCACTCTCCCACCCATTTCTCGGTCTCCTGAAACTGGTAGTTGTTCGCAGAGTCAATGAAGTTGCCGCCCTTACTCAAGTTTAGTGATACAGGTTTTCAGGCTTAGGAGATGTGTAAGTCATACTTGTTCGTAGTAGAAGTCCATGATAGACTCAGCGGTAGACTGGTTGCATTCGCCCATCAATTCTTTCCTACATCGTGTTTGAGCGAGAGTATACAGAGTCCACGGTATCTCTCTTACCAAGCGTTTCCAAAGTTCATGGTTCCAAGACAGATAGGAGAAACCCACATAGAAGCTGTAGGCGATAGCAAGCGGTATCGACCCAGAGGGCTCTTGGGAGGTGGGGCGGCAGGGAGAGCCATCGTGGTCAGTAGTGGTATTTCTTGAAGGTTCTATTGATAGGGGTGGGTGGTGATTTGATGAGAAACGAAAGATGGTAGATTGTGTTCAAGTAGAAACAAAAGGCAGGAGGTTAGGGATGCCAGTGACAGTGACAATGGCAGTGGCAGTGGCAACAACAGAGGTAGGTAAGGTAGGTAGCCAATGATTCACCACATATCCAATACGAAAGAGGACGGGGAGATTCATAGGCCATGAATCACTGTTTATATACCTTTCGTTCACTATCATACTATCATAAGATACCTAGGTGGGTTAGTAGGCAGCTTCTACCCAAGATATGCATCTAATGCCATTGTGGAACGGTCCTTCTGGACTCCGATGCAAGTCTCGGATTCCGCATTAAATCATACTCGTTCTAATTTGTCAATTGGAGGTTATCGCCGTCATCGGACTTAAGACGATCCAAATAACTTGAGAGAATCCTCAAGGTCTATTGGCTGGTAGAACAATAGTTACGATATCTCTAACATCGAGGAACACTTTAGCTTTTAGTATTAGTATGAGCACCAAGATGGGTAAAGCATCGGGGTTAACGGACTTTTGCGTCCCCAATAGGCTCAAAATCTTGTTAAGTATTAACACCGATCAAGTATTTGGTGGTTTCTTGTCTGTTGTCAAATTGACTGAGACGTATGTATGACGAACGACGTCAAAAATCTCACAGGACTTTAATGGCTCGATTAGCTGCAGCTACTAGAAATGAGCTCCGAGCATGCCAGTCTATTAGCTTATAGCAACATATACAACTATCATCTCAAAGACATGATATCAGCTATCAGACGTATAATGAATGAATGATATCGAGGTTGGATGTCACTTACCCTGGGGCTACCCCAGAAAATGGAAAAGAAGCGCCCGTTTGTCAGGAATTTTATAGTGTGCTCTCATTGGACCGAACTTCCGATCCCTGGGCTTAGGCGGTACGTACCACTCTCCATTTTCAATCTCACTTCAATTGGCTTAGAATCTGTGCATCACACCACTACCGATACCGCGAGCGACATTTCGAAACGACGAATTGAGCCTCAAAAGACAAGCTCAAGAAGCCAGATCTGGACAAAACTGGTCCGAACCAAGATGACGGCCGCCTAGATGGCCTCTCCAAGTCCCGCCCCTCCTAGGGCTGTCGTTCACGCTCTCCGTGGTGTCCTCTTAACCACGTCCTTTTCGGTCATCCTTCTGGCTGAAGAACGACGACGACGCCTCAACATCGCCCGGGCTGCTCTCGACAATGCCAAGAAACTTCACACTGCGCGAGTGAACCGCAACTCGACTGCGTTGGCGGAAAGTTATAGCAGCAGACGAGAATTTCCGATTGAGATTGCCCACGATTTCTCCCACGCCCCCACCAATAATCCTCTGCGTCGCCGCCGACAACGAATTGATTCATTGGAGAACGAATTGTCGCGACCGAAAGAGATTATATCGATAGAGAACTTTGAGACGACATTGCCGGGGGATGGTAACTCATTTAGGACATCACAAACAAGCCAGAGGAGATGGAACGAGTGGGATACGGCTCGAAAGGAATTATCACGAATATCAGAGACCAGCCCGTTCACGCACAATAGCCATCATATCAGACTTTCTCCAGGTGTTAAGCTGTCAACGCTGCAGTCACAAAGTCGGAAATCAAGGACCCGAACAACGACCACGAGGCCAAACACGGAATCAAATACTCCGGAACTCCTCCATCGTACCAACGCAAGAATATCCCAAACCGCCGATGAGTCTTTAGACGGACAGTCGAGATCTCTATTGCAATTAGACGCCATTGTCACAGAGTTGGAGACCTTAGACTCATCAAATAATCTTCGTGCCGAGAAAGAGAGGAGAGCTATTGGTTTACTTCAAGAATTGTCCTCAGGGAAGGCTGAGGAGCCTAAAGAGATTCTATCAAGAGGTATTCGTCTACTTCAGTCTGTTGCGACTTCTCAGCAGTATGAGAGTATTCCTTCAATCTTACAAGCAGCTCGCCCTGTTTGTCAAGACCCCTGTCTACTTGCTGCACCATTCTTCGACAATTTGAAACGGAACCCCGACGTAGAGGGCGTTCGCCACTTCATAAAGAGCCTATCGAGTTTCCAGCCGCATCCGGCTAAGACCAAGAATGGCGAAGAATGGCTCACTCGATTATTGATGCACAGTTGGAGGAAGTCGAAGGATTTCACCGAAGTACAGAACATTTACAGGCTACTTGAAGAAAGTGGGCTTTTTGATAGCGACATATTCTCAGCATCTGCACAGTATGCGGCCAGACGTCGTTTTATCCTTGTTGCTCTTGACGCTGGCGATGATGCGACTGCAAGTGCTGAAATGTCCCTACTTTCCAAAATGAGATCCGAGCACTCTGGTGTTGATGTGAAGCTTCGCGGCAGATTCATCGTCCGAGACGCAGAACTGGGACACTGGGACAAGGCCATGTCTGAGCTTCAGACCTTTGGACCCAAAGCAAAAGAATCAGACCAATTTCAGAAAGTGCTCTCGTGGCTTACAAAGATCTATTGTAAATCCCATACCCCCTCACAGGTGGACCTGTTCATACGAGATCTTGTTGATAACTACGCCATGACGTTGAACAAACCTCTTGCTTTCTTCGTCATGGACAAGCATGGACGAACACGCAATTTTCAAGCCCTGGTCGCATGGGTGCAGTTCTGTCAGGAGGGTGGACTGGAGATGGACCAGGTCTTCTTCAACGAGATTGCCGACAAGTGCTGCAAATATTGGAGCCTGTCGAGGGCTGATGTGGTTCGCATGTTGAAGGACGCACAAAGCTCTAGGCCGTGGATACAAGATCCTCTCCTAACCAAGTATGTGAGCGACGGTGCTTTGCATGATGTTCACAAACCTCTACCAAGGGAAAAAGCGGATAGCTTTAGACTCGCCCAGACCCTTCCTGAGAAACGAGGGGACTCAATTGCCATGTACGAGCGAGCGGTATTCAAGCACATGAACACTCTAGCACTTGGAAACGACTGGAGTGGTGTCTACAGCGCGTACCAAGAGGCGACCAAAAAGAGCCTTGGCGATTCATCGCGATGTCTTCGACTTGCTGTCGTGGCCAATATTCATTTAGAGGGCCCCCATTCGTCTACAGGATCGAGGCTCATCAATGAAGCCTACAGCAAGAAATGTGATATCAGTGGGGCCTTGGTGCCGATGTTAGTCGCGCGACTCGAGGCCGGCGATAATGCGGGTGAGCTGCTTCAAGAGAGTCTCACCAAAGGCCTGCGAATACACGACAGCGTCTACAACAAGGCCGCTCGAGTGCTTATACAGAAGGGCAACCCCGAGGCCGCAATTCTGGTGTGCGAGGTTGCGGCACGAGAGAACGGCGAGGGTGAGTTGGCATACAGCAAATACAATTTCGCCACTCTCATCCACTCGTATACTGGCCAAAGACGCTATCAAGACTTGTCGTCATTAATCACCAGCTTCACGTCGAAGTCCGAGTGGTGGCAAGGCAGCAAAGAGTGCAAAGAGTCAGTCAAGCTTGCAATGAAGCATGTGGCTTCGCGAGCGGCAAGAGACGAGAGATACGAAGAAATGTACACAGAAGTGCTGCTGCGTCTTGAGACTGCCTTTGAACACGTCAAATGTATGCGAGCTACGAAAGAAGAGCGAGAGATTTTGACCAAAGAGATCGTTGGCGCCTTCAAAATGGCAGACAAGCCAACAGCGTTCGAGGGAGGGTTCTTTCCAGAGACACAAGCTGAACGACAGATACCCAGAGATAAGAGGAATATGGACTGGGAGTCGTCCACAAGGCGAGACCCAGCATCCCAAAGCCTAAGCGAGACAAGGCATCGCATTGTTGAAGATGGCCTCTCTGTTCAAAATCAGAGAATAGACGATATTCGAACAGGATCAGAGAGAACGAAGCGAGAAACGACATCACCGTCTCAAACGAGTCAGAGAGAAATACTATTAGAGAAACAAGCGGCCGGAGCAATGTCTTGAAAGCACACATAGAACGCATATGCATTGGCATGGCATAGACATCATTGTTACATTTACGAAGCCCTTTTAGGATACATTAGCTGTCTGGCTGCTCAGAAATTCTTGCGTGTAGCCCGGCGATATGATGGTGGTTATCATGGCATCGTCTGTATACAAAAACAATGCAATGTAACAACATTTAGAGCAACATACAGTACATTCATCTATATGAAGTCATTTCTGGACATGTTTTACAGAACGCAACTAACGTGTCTCTCACTGCGAAAGCACATGCAAATCAGCTTATTGCTTGCGGTTACATTTTACATGTGATTCCACCCATCTCTGTATATCAAAGCAAGGTCTGAACTGGTTGACTGCAGAATGCCATTGATTACTGGTGGATACCAGTTTTAGTAGCGTCACATGCATGAGCGTATTCGTGTAGACTAGACCCGTTATCATGAGATGTTAAGATGGAGGTCATCAATTAGACAATGATTGGATACCCAAAAGCAGGAACAACAAATAAGCATCAGCCCAGCTTTGAAGACAATAATGGATCCGAATACGTTTTTCCCTTCTCTTTCGAGACGAAATAATACCGGACTATCAATCGGCACAGAGAAATTGGGCTCGAACCACGTACGATTTAGAATTATGTTTTGAGGGTCCTGCTCTTTCACATGCATGTTCCAGATCCGGAACCTGGCGGTGTCCTTTTCGTCCATCGAACCATGCCCAGCAGATATCAGCCCCGTTGGTTGGTCGCTTTTTGAGCGGTCAGGGCGTGGTGGCGCGATTGCGAGTGGACGGGAGGGAGATACAGCGTTGCGGGGTGAGGCGTTACAGGGACCTTACGGCGGGCTTATCCCCTGAAGGAACGACAATGACAGCTAGAGCCCTAGAGAATGGAACCAAGAAAAAAGAAGAGCTAATGGAAGCATTACCCGATGACAAGGGTCCATTGGACCATCCTTTTTTTTCTGCCCCTGACATTGAGCGATCCAATAATTTATAGGCTGATTTGTTGGTGATGCTCTGAATCCTATGAGAACAAGAGAACAAAGGGTCCTTATAAACGGCACATATCCGGTCAATTGCAACAAGAGCGAGAGGGAGCGTCGTCTTTTTAAATATCTGTGGTCTTTTCAGCAAGCAGATCTCCATCTCAGTTACCTCAATTACTATCGCCTCATACAAAAAGTCTAGAGCGTCATTGTCCGGATCTGTGACCCCTGACGCATGAATTTGACTTTATTGAAGATAGGCTCGATCTTGAACCTCTGAGTTGACTCAATCTTTCAATCCATCATTCTTCTTTATACAAACATTTCACCCTCTTTGTTTGCCTCAAGATCTTTTCTGTCTCGGTTGTGCGACTCTTCCTTGGCTATCACTTCCCCCTAATTTCCATTTTCAGGGTGATCCGAAAACCCATCCATCCAATTTCTCGCCGCCCCCGATCCGCGATTAATAGACTCCCCACTCCCCATCGAAATCCCAGGTCTAAGTTCCAAGACAAGACAAGACCAATCTTCAACTGCCGCGACTTAAACCTTTATTCTTTTTTTCTCCTTCTTGTCTTGTCCTCAACAAACAAGCTATACGAGCCAATACTTTCAACAATGGCTTCGATACTTACAACAACCGAGGCGCAGTCTCGTCGCCGCGAACAATATCATGAAGCCGATGTCGTCGTTGTAGGAGCCGGTGTATTCGGATGCACTATGGCTTACGCTCTCGCCAACCAGGGCCGATCCGTCCTTCTTCTCGAACGATGGCTCAAGGAGCCCGATCGCATTGTCGGCGAGCTTCTCCAGCCTGGCGGTATCGCCTCCCTTCAGAAACTCGGTCTCGGACACTGCGTCGAGGATATCGATGCTAGGCCTTGCTACGGATACACCATTTTCTACCACGGCGAAAAGGTCCTTGTTCCTTATCCCGGTGTCGACGATGGCGGAAACCCTACACATGCTTGGGGAGGTCACAGCACAGGAGACAAGAGCACGAGACCTTCTGGATGCAGTTTCCACCACGGTCGCTTCATCAACAAGCTACGACAATCGTGCATAGCCCATAAGAACATTACTGTCGTTGAGACTGAGGTTGTCAAGACACTGCGCGGAGAGGCGTCGGATCAGATCCTTGGTGTCGAGAGTCGCACCATGAACAAGGCGACAGGCAAGAAAGAATCGGACTATTACTTTGGACAATTGACCATCATCTGTGATGGCTACGATTCCAAGTGGCGCCAGGAGGTTCTCCAGTCCAAGCCCAAGGTCTGCTCAAAGTTCTACGCTCTTGAGCTCATCGATTGCGACCTCCCCGAACCTGGTCATGGCCATGTTATTATCGGCAACGCTTTCCCGATCCTTCTCTACCAGATCGGCACACACGAGACCCGCGCTCTTATCGATGTGCCCCAAGGGATTCCTGAAGCTTCGCCCGAGAACGGCGGTGTCCGTGGCTACATCCGCAACTTCGTCCTGCCTGCTCTTCCTGCTTCAATCCGACCATCAGCTGAGAAGGCCCTCGCAGACGGCAAGATCCCCCGAAGTATGCCCAACAGCTGGCTTCCTCCTACGAAACAGCGTGCCAACGGAGCAATCCTTCTTGGCGACGCTATGAACATGCGCCACCCTCTTACAGGTGGTGGCATGACTGTTGCATTCAACGACGTTGTTATCCTGTCTGAGCTCCTGCACCCTGATAAGGTCGGCGATCTTGGCGATTCCAAATTGATCAACAATGCGCTTGACGAGCTTTACTGGAAGCGCAAGCCTTTGACAGGAATTATCAATGTCCTTGCCCAGGCTCTTTACGCTCTGTTCGCTGCCAACGACCGCCAACTACGTGCTCTTCAGCACGGATGCTTTACCTACTTCAAGCGTGGCGACACTGACGGCCCTGTTGCTCTCCTCGCCGGTATCCTCCACCGTCCTTTTATCCTCTTCTACCATTTCTTCTCCGTCGCTTTTCTCGCCATCTGGCTCAACGCATGCTCCGTTATTGGCTGCGGAATCTTTGGTATCTTCAAGTTCCCCCTGGCCATCATCGACGCCCTCCTCATCCTTTGGAAGGCATGCGTTGTTTTCGTACCCATCATGTGGCGCGAGACTTTCCAGTAGAGCTTGACATATCAAAAGAAAATGGGAAAACAAGAGCATGGTGATTTTTATGCAGCAAAAGCTGCGGCGTTTATGGAGCTTTGGCTTTGGGATCTTGACGTCCAGCTTCCTTGAAAAGAGTCCATGTTTATAGATCGGGAGTTATCTTTGAAAAGAGGAAGGGCTGTCGTACATATTTCATGGATGGTTATGAGACATTTGAACATTTTGAAATGTTGAGCGTGGGAGTGCCTTTTTATTAGATATACACGCACGCTTGACCTGAGGCTAGACCTTGGGGATCAAGTAAACATTCATACCAAGATTAATACTAATTGCAAACCGATACCTTCTGTTCACTCGTGCCGTGCAACTGAATGACGAGAAGAGACCCTCAAGTGCTTAGCATGTAAAAGAAGTTATCCATCAGCTTTGAATTGAAGGAAGCAATTGCCTAGATGATGGTTCAAACTGGCATGGTATGGCTAAGTTCTTTCATCCTGCATCTCATAGTTGGTTATGCCTGGTGTGTAGGAACAGTAGACTTGTATTCAATTTCGTTTCAGAAAGATCTCTCTATGATCATTAATGTCTACGCTTGGATCCTCATTTCTTTCTTTCCCTTGATATATCCATCTATGTCAATCTTCGTCGATAGACACCAAACATCCAGCTGGCCCGTAGCACCGCAAGGCCAAGAGCCATCTTAATGCTGTCCTGGATGACATTGAGCTTGCTTCCGCCCACTTCGTGCCACTCGATCGGCACCTCGGCAACCTTGATGCCGGGACTAGTGCCAATAACACTGCCGTCGTGGCCGAGAACTGGTGTTGCGGGGGCTGACTCGGCGAGCATGAGCATCTCAATGTCGAAAATCCAACCCTCGGTGTGCATGTAGGGGATGATGTGAGGGAGTGATTCGCGGGAGAAGAGCTTGAAGCCGCACTGGGTGTCGCGGATGCGGGATGTTGCTGGGGGTGTGAGGATCATCAGGACGAGATGGAAAGATCGCATGAGGAAGTTTCGCAGAGCCGATCGCTGTGTCGTGTTAGATGGATATTCATGTTCAATCATGGGATGTAACTTACCTTGACGACGGCCTCGCTACCGACAAGATGGGCACGACTGCCGATGGCAACGCCGCGGTGCGATCCATCAACAACTTCCTCGCATCCTTCGATGAGTTTGCCAGCATCAGAGAAGCGTGAAGCTCCATCTGCGTCAGCGAACAGGACATATTCACCTCTCACATGTCGGAAACCATGAGTAGTTGCTCCACCCTTGCCTCTGTTGCGCGCCAGCGAGATAACCCTCAGAATGTCATGCAGACCATTATCTTGAGCGAACTGGAGAACAACATCCACGGTCTTGTCCTTGCTTCCATCGTCGACTACCAAAATCTCGTAACCTCCAAGGTCCTCCTTAGCGGCGCTTCGGGTGTGTCGCTTAGACGCTGGGTTCGTCGCGCTTGTTCCAGGACCTGTGGTACGACCAAAGTGCTCATCAAGGTAAGCGACAGCTTCCTCAAGAGTTGGGATAACACGGTCCTCTTCGTTGTAGGCTGGGAATACGACGCTCAGGCGTACTTGGGCAGGTTCAATGTTGCCAGCGTCGGGAGTGGGATAGGCTTCGGTAGGCTTAACGGACTGCTCGCTGGCCTGGCGTTCCGCAAGCCAGCGGTCGTACCAGCATGGCAGAGGTTGAGGCTGTGTTCGTCCGGTAGGATGGCTTGTGATGTACTGCTTCTCGGCGGGGTGAACGGGACGAGGCTTTGGGGCGACGAGATGGAGAATGACATAGAGCTAGAGAGGTCAGCTTGATTAGATGCGCTGGGCTGTCTATATGATGTACCTCGAATATAGCCAGTGAAATCAATCCGAAGAAGAGCACGACTAGGATGTAAACAGGCGTCGCCTCAATCCATGCCCAGAGAGGCTTCAGAAATTCGGGCAGGTCGTGAGGTGCCGCGACAGTCATTTTTGGTGTTGGAATGGATGCGACCAGCGACTGCGGGGAGGGGTGGATGACAGGTTAGTGTCAAGGACCGTTCATCAGAAGTGATTTTTATTTTATTGAGTAACGCAGAAGGAAAAGGTAAATGCGCCCGGTTTGGCGAAAAAGAAAAGAAAAAAAAAGGTTACGAAAAGAAACGCGATACGTGGCCGCGGTGATTTGTTTGTATTGAGATGAGCGCCCGGCCAAGGCCACGAAGCATCTCCAAGCAATGGATAACCTGGGGTTACTTGATTACGTAGCTAGGGATCGGCAGGGACCAGCCTGATAGAGAGCATGAATGCGACCGGCCAGTGAATGAATTGGCAAATGACATTCATTTCATTTTAGAGTATAAATAACATCGTATAATGATTTGTCTGGATTTGCTTAATTGATTGCATGCACAATGTTGTTCTTCAACGATGAGATCATTGTTCATTATCACGATGAAGCCCAGGATAAAAAGCATGTGAGAATAAATGGTTCTGAATTATTTCTTGGCCAAGCCAAAGAGAGATGGGCCTATTACTGGAGCCTAGAATAAAAATCATAATCCGCCAACGCTTCTAGAAAGAAAAAAGAGTTGAGCCTAAAATGTAATTGTACATGAAAGTAGCCTACCAGAGTCCAGCTCTGGTCCCAAGTCTTCAGTGTGGCGCCTGTCAACCAACACTTTTTAAGCTTCCAGCCTTTGGAAGGACGCCATGTTTGTTGGTAGTCTCTTCCTTTTGAAAACTTAATTCTTTACCAAGTCTTGCTCGATCCTATTGGAGAGCTTGGTGGACTGCTCGGTTTTGATTCTGTTGTGCCGAAGCTTGTGTGCTTCACCAAGCAAGAGGTAAACTCTGTTGGCTTGTTGTGTTTCAATTATGATCTGATTTTGTTGGTGATGGCTTCAACCCTCCAGGGGCCAAGACAACCTTATTAATGAATAGGCTTAGATCATGACACCGGTTTGGAAGCGCTGAGCAAGGCGATCGCGGGGATCTGGGGATACAGAGTATGCCAAGCCATGGTGAGGACCCCGAGCAACTTCCTTGCCCTTGAGAGAGATAGCACGAGGCATGGTAGGAGCAGGAGCCCAGTCGTAGCTATGCACAGGAGATTGGCTTCGAGGGCTGATATCACCCTCATAGTCAATCTCGCTGGCTTGGTAGGCTGTGCTAGCACTGCCGCTGGTGAAGGGTGAAGAGGTAGATGAGCCGGGGAAGTTCATCTGAATGACCTGGTTGTCGTGCATAGTCTCAGCGACGGCCTTTGCAGTGCGCTTGCGGTTCTCGTGGCGGATCTTGGAGCGATCATGGCGAAGTGCACCGCCTGGGCCGCTGTTGACGGAGTCGCAGGCGGCGTGGGTGGGAACATGGCGATAAGGCTGGGAGGTTTTGATGGGCTTGGGTTGTTCGACTTCCTTGGCCTTGCTTGCGTCCTTGTGATCGCGGGCACGCTTGATGGAGCTGAGGATGGACATTTTGGTCGTTGTGTTAGTTGAAGAGATAGTGTTTGTATGAAGAGTTGTTGTATTGAAGAGTTGAGTTGATGAAGTAGCTGTTGCCTTGTTTGTTGATTTGGTCTGAAGAAGAAGACGTTGATGTAACGGGCGAGGCTGTCTAGATATATACGAAAATCGAGGTGAACAAGAGCCACGATGATTCACATCTCGGCATAGCTAGTATACAGAGACAGATGCGTTGGAAGCTGGCGTCAAGGTTGAGTGGGCTCCTCATAGATACGGCCCGCAACGGCGTTGGAATGGCCGATCTTTACTCTGTTCGAGACTCCCAAGTTCAAAGGCAAACGACCTAATTCAGGGCGTTAAAGTGAAGCGCCACAGACGCGATCTCTATTGCACCTTGCGGATCCGAAAAGCCGATGAATCTCAGTCTTTGCGTACCTATGTACGGTACAGAGAGTCATGTGTGAAACAGATCCAGGGGTTAAGGAGTTGAGCCACTTGTTGCAGATCTTTTCTTGACTGGAGTGTGAATTGTTGTCGTCACTGAAGAGTGCAGAGGATCATCGATTCGGACAAACCTGTTTGTTGGAGATTATCTCCCGTTTTGACAAGTTGACAATGTCTTAGACAAGTTATCAGCTTCACAAGATACACACGCGTAAGAGCACAGACAAGCCGAGATCTCATCGACCGATCTATAGTTATCTCGATTAATTAACGGAAGATGCCTTCAGCAACAAATTACCCCTGTGCCTTACAGTCCAAGTCGTTGTGGCTTACGGCGCCGCGTTACGAGGGCCATAGGCCGAGTCTCGCCCTCGCCCTTTCTCTCCAACATCGAAAGAGATACAGCCAGCCTCGCAGTTTGAGTGGCTGTCTGTGATTGTTGCAGATTATTCCAGACCCTTTTGTCTTGAACGCCACCAAGGCTGGGCCTGATGAACCAATGAGCAGCTTTGAGAGACAGCTGAAATTTGAGTGACCGCTTCTCATAATGTTTGTTCCCAACAAAAGAAGGAGCTCCGTCTGCAAAGATGCGATTGGATTGTATCTCGGCGTTATTGATCTTGTCCCTGATGCCAAGGTAAGATCTTGACGACATCTAGTGGGGAGGCCGAACAGCTTCGCGTTCACTAATCTGTATCATCGGCATAGAAATGCCATGGATATTGCGGGAGACATACTTCCGCACGATTTGAGCAACACGAGATGCTATTCTGAAATTGACCCATTTAGACGTCATCTCGAGGTTCGGTTGTCAATATCAAGCGCCTCATCACATCAATTAGATTCTTACATATGAGCCTCTCCAACGGTCTTGTGCTTCCGTTCTCGAGCCATATTGGTCAACGAAGGAAGAAGCCTCCTATTTAGAAGAGAATATGTGGCGTCAATCCTTCTCCCGATGTGCTTCGGCGTCTAAATCTCTATTGTACCAGGCTCTTGGGTCAAGTCAACTCAAGTGGGTGACGTGGAGTCACCCTTTTTACCCCTTGGCTGAAGAACTAGACGCCTCGTCGTTTTATTATTGCACATCCTTATTGCCTCGGCATGTTCCGTTTCATCGTTTCTGTTGTTGAACAGAATGCAGAGTATGTCACTGATGTCTCGCCTCATGCACGAGGGAACGTGCCGTGCCCTGGCAGCTTTGACAGCCCGGGGCCTCCCCTGCAAAATGTCATGTTGTTTACGAGATCAGATCTACATCAGGGATGTACCCCAGACTAGCCAAGCACGCCACACAATTATAACAAACATTTCATTTTACGGCCAAGACTTTTTTCTCTAACTACCTAGATACTAAATTACAATCTTAATAACACCGATCGGTAACGGATCAATTCGGTTCAATAAGGTCTTGTCTTAAACTCCAAGTAAAAACGCAGAGAGTCTACGGTAGCAAAGTTGACCCCCCACTATGTATTTGTCAACTGCAACTTTGACCAAGCTCAATTAGGATTGCCGTCTTACGCTAGAAGCTTTAGAAGCATCGGCTTCCTAGTAGAGTTAGCATGGGGGCTGTTTACCTAAACCAAGATCAGGTCTGAAATGCGCCCGCTCATTGTCCTTTCTTTAACTGCGCTTAGATCCAGGCTTAGTCACAATAAAGACCCCTGGCGGTGAAGCCGATGATGCTGAAACAGTTGGTGGTCCATTGACTTGCATCTTGGCTTACATCAAGACTTTGAGTATTCGCTCAAGAAGCTCCGGTATGACTTCACAAGATGGGTCGACAAAAGATTCAAGCCATGAAACAAGTCTGATACAAAGACTCAGGATATCATCAGGACTGACTCTTCAGGACCCAGCCCCTTCACTCGTCCTGCTCTCTGAGCATTGAATCTAGATCTATGTGGCGATTTTACTGTAATGAACTCACCCATAACGGCTGATTCCGTGCCTATTTGCTCTTAGCTATTTAATCAGGAATACCCACTTATATCCCAATAGTTCATGTTATACTCACCTGCTTGTCTCTGCACTCCAAGATGGCATCTTCCGCCGCTAGCAAAAAGGATAATCCCAAGTAGCTCGTAAAGGTCATGAGGCGACCGTTGAGTCTTGTCTTGTACCTGAATCTTAATGCCCCCAAGGCAGAGGATGAAGCTATACGCACTAGCTACCATCACTAGAGTCTCTGGGCACCGGGTAGCAAGAATAGTAGCTCCTAGCGAACGAGGCTATGCATGCCGTGTCGCCACCATTCAACTTCTGAAGGCACAAGTGCTATTAGTTCCTGGGCGTTATCTCTAGGGAGACCACCCGCTCCGATATATTTCGCGGCAGCTGGTATCTGGCAACTATTGGTACCATGGCTGCGGGAGTTGATACATAGCTCTGTATTTAATGGCACTTGTCGCATATTTGGGCTTGGCTGTTTATAGCTGCTCTGTGAAGAATGTTGAGCGTGAAGGCATATCAGCACTTACGATTAAGTTCTCTAACTTCACTTCTATCATCACTTTTTCCACCATCATCGTCGATATATCTCGTCTGTATTCACAACTAATATTAAGTTTGTTCTAGAATTCCTATATTAAACGGCAGATGCACCAGTTTCATTCCTGCTCTCACCCTTACTAACATTCGCGTTAAGCTTAATCAATAAGACATTCAGCTTGGCAAGATACACAAAACACGCGGGGTAGTGATAAGCCTTTCCCCAAGGATCGATTGATGACATTCTGGAGTCTCAAGACAGATTCCGCGTTCCTGCAGGATAGCGTCATGATTTAACTTAAAAAGTTGAGTTTAATTGTCCCTGTCGATCCTTTTGTTTTACTCACGATAGTGTGTTTTAGATACCGGGAAGACGATTAGTTGGCCCAGGACTAATTATTAGTAGATGAATGAACCTTGTTTGATGAATGAATCCTTGATGTAAGTCGCAAGACATGTTGCAAACATAAGAAGCGTGCCTTGTCGAGATACCATTCATCTGACGATACTCCAAGCGTTTGCTGGTAACATATATCCACTGCATCTAATTCACGATACCCAAATATCTTATTGTCAATTCGTACAACCTTATATTGGAACAAAGAAACAGAACCTCGGGACAATGAATATTGTATTCACGCATATCGAGAGCAGCAGTCATCATTGCAGAAGTTCCCTCGATGTAGTGTAACGGTCTGCAAAAGGTCCAACCTTGATGGTGATTACCGTCTCTTTGGAAAGTTATACCGTCTATGGCCCAGCAACATCTATCATATTTTTGGTTAATGTTGTCTCTATCAGAAGATTGCATCATTAAACCCCAGGCAGCCTCAGCATGACGGATTTGCTGCATTGACAGGTCAACCAGGGGTCTTTCTCTGGGTCGCGCAATTGGAGAAACTGGAGAAACAAGCATTGATTGGCTCAGAGTCATTTTTCTTAGCTCGAGGCCCGCGTCATTTTACACAAGTGGCAACCCCGATGAGAGTCCTTGATTGGTTGATGGTCACTCCATTCACCAGCCTCACTGTGGCGGTAGACGGGGCTTGCGCACTTTGTAGGGGATGGGTCGCCCCCTCCCCCCCGAAACCGAAACTGAAGAGGATCCCAAGGCCTAAACCCAACACCATCTGGCAGCCTGGTCACGCGCATTGCCCACCTCAATCCGCAATTCTCGACAGCCTCAAACGGTCCTTGGATATAATCCGGACCCTGACTCTGGATCTGGATCACCAAAAGAGAAAATAGCCGACTTCGCTTGTACCGAGCCCTTGGGTCTGTACCTTTGTCGCCCGACGTAGCCATCCGCTTGTCATTGTCGCGCTTTCCTTTTCCCGCCCGCGGTCGTGGTCGTCGCTCCCTCTTTCCCGCCGATTGCTTCCGTGGCGTGTCGCCAATTCTACTCGTCCAACTCCAACCCACCCCCGATCCGCCGACTTTCGCCCGCGCCTCATACTCAACATAATCATTGCATGGCGCATTGACGGGCATTTCACTCGCTCGATTCTATTCTATTTTCTATAGATATCTCGACTTGTGCGTCGCAGCGCAGCGCATTCCCGAAATCCCCATATCTCGCTCGCATCACCATTATCGGGGCATATCCTGACATTTCCACTGTCGCGCCTCGTCTGCGCGCACATTGAGAAATCGTGGCGGCTCTTACCATCTTGACTCCCAACGAACCGTCGGAGCTGTCTTTGCAACAGCATCTCGAACTTGCCCCCGATCTGGCTGCGTATACGAAGCTCTCTGCAGAGGGAGAGTCCGAGTCTTTGATGATGGCACAGCCCGTGCCTCATCAGCCAACTGATCGAAAGCGCGTTAAGGTGTACGAGCTTCGAAACAATGATTGGTTTGACAGAGGTACCGGCTTCTGCAGCGCGAGCTACGAGACTGTACGTCATTGATGCCTATATCGCCATTTTTGCGCCCGGATGTTATGCTGACTGTGGTGCTCTACAGCTTGAAGATGGTCGCAAAGACCCGCGCGTAGTCGTCGAATCAGAAGACCATCCCGACCGTCTCTTGTTAGAAACCAAGATTCAAAAGGAAGATGGATTCCAGAAACAGCAAGGCACGTCAACATGTCTAATATGCGTTCTGTAGACGTCATGTGTCTAACCTGACTCACAGATACCCTGATTGTGTGGCAGGAACCCAGCAGTGGTGTCGATATGGCTCTGAGTTTCCAAGAAGCTGAAGGATGCGCATTAATCTGGTTTGTCATCTCATTTATTTACATCCATTGGTTACTAATGCATGTTAGGCGCTTCGTGAGCAATGTCCAACAAACGTTCCACAATCAGCTATCCGGCGCTGGTAAGCAGGCCTATATTTCGGTCGTGGACTCTGTTGCTGATACTAAATGAATAGATGATGGCCTTTCAGATGAACTGGCTATTGACCAACCGCAAGCTATCAACTTGCCGCCCCCCGAACTCGGAAATCTTGCCGATATAGAATCGGCTATGCGGATACTTAGTGCCACCGCTAATGGCCGAGATGGACTCGCCAAGACGATTATGGCTGAAGATTTTATTGGCAAGATCGTTCCCCTGGTCGAGATGGCGGAAGACCTCGAGAGTCTCCAAGATTTGCATCGACTATGCAATATCATGAAGACCGTCATTCTTCTTAACGACACTTCGATTATCGAACACGCAGTATCAGACGAATGCGTCCTGGGTGTTGTCGGTGCCCTAGAGTACGATCCTGACTTTCCTAGTCACAAAGCCAACCATCGACACTGGTTGGGTAACCAAGGCCGCTACAAGGAGGTCGTTCCGATTGAAGACGACCAGATCCGCAGGAAAATTCACCAGACATATCGATTGCAGTACTTGAAAGACGTCGTCCTCGCCCGTATCCTCGATGACCCCACCTTCTCGGTCCTCAACTCTCTCATCTTTTTCAACCAGGTCGACATAGTTCAGCATCTGCAAACCAACGCCGCTTTCCTCAGCGAGCTTTTTGGCATCTTTAGTCCCTCGAACGACGACCAGAAGAGGAAGAAGGAGGCTGTACTGTTTATCCAACAATGTTGCGCCATCGCCAAAAACATTCAGCCACCAAACCGTCAGACACTATACAACAACTTTCTGGCCCATGGACTTCTTCAAGTCATCAATTTCGGACTGCGGCATCATGACGTTGGCGTTCGAGTCGGAGCTACTGACATCCTGATATCTATCATTGATCATGATCCTCAGATGATCCGACAAACATTATACCGACAAGTGCACGAAAAAGTGACCCCTCTGACCGACTCTTTAATCGATCTCCTTCTAGTCGAGGTTGACCTTGGTGTCAAATCTCAAATATCTGAAGCCCTCAAGGTTCTCTTAGACCCTGGCCCACAGCAAATGCAAAGTGAGGCTTTTCAAAAAGCAAATGGTGAGTTGGATAACCAAGAAGGACCCCGAGACTCTGCTAAAACCCATCAAGAGGTATTTTTACACGAATTCTACGAATCATCAGCACCGAAGCTGTTCAAGCCATTGGTCGATTTGGAGAAGCGAACCGATATGAATTTCACCGTCCAACAAGCGTCGATGTTTACGTATCTCATTGATATCCTGACATTCTTCATCCGCCAGCATACTTTGCGCGTCAAGTTTTATGTCATGAGCCATGATATTGTCAAGCGCGTGTCTCAGCTCCTCGCGTCGCCCGAGAAGTTCTTGCGACTAGGTTTGAACCAACCCAATCCCTGTCTCTGACTCTTACTGACTTGCATAGTTGCTATTCGTTTCTTCCGCTCTGTCATCGGCATGCAAGATGAGTTCTACATCAAGCATCTGGTAGAGAAGCAAGTGCTAGGACCCATTCTTGAGGTACTCATCGAAACCATGCCTCGTGACAACCTATTGGATTCGGCTTGTCTTGAGTTCTTCGAGTTCATCAAGAAGGAAACTCTTAAAGATGCCATCAAGTACCTTGTTGTCAACCACAGAGACCAACTAATGAGCTTGAGCTATATGCCGACATTCCGTTTCATCGTTTCTCAATACGACTGCACGCAAGGATACACCTCGAACGTCGATTATTTTATGGAAGGCGAAGATGAGATGGGTAGAAGACCCCCGCCAAACACACGACTAGCGGAGCAAATCACTGTCGACCAAGAACAAGAGGAGTACTGGGCCGTATCCGATCCTGAAGATGAAGAGGACCACAGCAAGGATGGAGAGAAGACACCGTCTACGAATGGATCTGTCACCTCGAAGCTTTTGGTCGATTACGCATCTGACGAGGAGACGGACGAAAACGCCGACCCCGAGGCGACTCCTGAGCATAGTGATGTGGCATCGGACGCTGTGGGCTCGCCGATCGACTCGAGCCTGGGAGGAGGTGTCCCGCCGCCAGAGCGACTTTCAGAGAAGCGTCGACGTGAAGAGGAAGATGACGAAGATGAGATTGGAAAGTTGATGCAAAATAAGCGACGCAACAGCAGTGGCTCTATTACCGCGATTTCAGGCAACACACGTGGCTTGACAAAACGCAAAAGCTTTAATGGCAATCCCACCAGCGGCGGTGGCAAGAAGATAGCCATCAGTCTTTCTCCCAGCTTAAAAGCAGGCAGTGGCCCAGGTTCGAACGAGGAGTCGTAAACATTACCCTTCACTGCTTTCGGCGATGGCGTACCGGTTGTTGGTCTTTTTTATTCGGTTTTGATGAAATTGAGGCGTGGACGAGGTCCTGTCTCTACATAACTACATTTTGGCAAGTATATCTTGCAGGCCCAGGCATGGGCAGGCGGAGAGAATCGGCGTTGATGTTTGATATTATCCTAGTGGCCTCCCGCCACTTTATTCTTTGGTATTCCTATGCTTTGCTATGGTCTCCGCATCATCCTTTAACTAGGCATGCGTGGGAGGATGTTGGCATTGCTTGGTCTGGTCTAATAGGGCTCTGTCTGGACCGGAATTCTACCCCTCTTATTGGGCGATAGAGTCGTCGAGAAGCGGCGGCAGCGGCTTTTGGCATGGCATGTGGTGGAATTGGGCTTTGCACGTCGAGATTGGCAGGACTTAAAGATAGCATGTCTTTTTACGAAAAGCAGATGTTAGTTGAGCAGTGGCTGTTGGAACGAAGGTGGCTTTGCTGCGTTGGAGTGGAGTTGTATATCATACACTTTATGACTTCTATAGCTCTCGCGAGTCAAGCGAGGAGGGTCGGGTCTGGAGACGATAGTTTGCGCCGATCCCGAGCCCCTCGTAACGAAGAAATGAAAAAACCCGTCTAAATGAAGACAAAACTTTTCTCTCCCATTGTGGCAGTTGGTCTACCTACCTGCATATCTAGTCTAAACATATCATAACTTTTGCCCGTTGTCATATAGTCATCTCAATTCATCCGAGCTTGCCCAAGCCCGTCTAAACTTTTTAAACTTCTCTAGACTTGTCTCAACTCATTTCCTCTCATCTGAACTCATCTCGTCTCGTCTAGACTCATCATAACGCTTAGCCTAGACTTTAGACCTTTTTGAACTGCTTAGACCACTTTTCGTAACCATCGATCATCTGCTGCGTTATGTTGCGCGGTGTTCTTTGCAACACAGTCGTCAAATCACTCATGGTCAACTCTAGCTTTTCGATTTCACCGTCTTCGAAGCTTTCCTGCACGATCAGACAGGTTTCGGTACACACTGCTTTGATCTCTGCACCGGAGTACCCTTCAGATAGACGAGAAAGTTCAGGGATATCAACGTCTGACGCAAGAGGCAGGCCACGCAGATGTACCTTGAAAACAGCCTCACGGGTGGGCCCGTCAGGGGGACCGACGTAGAGAATCTGATCAAATCGGCCGGGTCGCATCAGGGCAGGGTCCATAGACTCGGGACGGTTGGTAGCAGCCAGGATAAGAACGCCCGAAAGGGCCTCGAAACCGTCCATCTCAGTGAGAAGAGTTGTGAGCATATTGACAGAGCCCGTGCTGCGAGCCGCAGAGCCGCTTCCCGATCTTTGGCCGCCGATGGAGTCAATTTCATCGAAGAAAATGATAGAAGGAGCCGCATTGCTAGCACGTTCGAAGAGGGTACGAATCGCACGCTCAGTCTCACCGACATACATGTTGAGAAGCTCTGCACCCTTGACTGCGAAGAAATTGAAGCCGGATTCGGTGGCGGCGGCCTGGGCGGATAAGGTCTTTGAACAACCTGGGGGACCGTAGAGAAGAAGACCCTTGGGTGGAGGGCGAAGGGACCGCTCCGGGTGCTTGGTGTATTTGACCATTCGGTTGAGTACTTTCTTCAAAACGTCTTGGCCACCGACATCCTGCCAATGAATGGTAGGAGGGTTAAGGTTGATGTCTCGCATAACCGTTGGCTTGACCATGCGTTTGGCTTCCTCTACGTCTGATTTCTTTATAAATCGCTCCTCAGGCGAAGCTCCAATGCCTGCATCAAGGATTCGATATGATGCAATCAGGTTCGCCTCATGGCAGATCATTCCGAGGTCTCGTGGACTGTATGCATGCGTTTTTTGTGCTAGGTCAGACAAGATTGACTGCTTCTCCGCTGGCTCGATGTGCAGATTCTCGAATTCGAGGATTTCAAGCCTCTCTTGGGTTCTGGGTATGGGCAGAGGGGTATGGTCTGCAAAACCGCCTCGACCTCGGAGTGAGTTGGGAATGTCTGTAAAGAAATCAGAGCATGTTGCCACAATTAGGACTCGAGGCAGAGCATTGTTTAACGATGCACTAGCAGAGAGGCCGGCGAGCTCCTCGCGTAATAGCTCGATAACGGAATCGACATTGGAGCGGTCCTTGCTGATCAAATCTTGAAGGTTATCGATCAATATCATGCTCGGCTGCTGGCTCTGCGCAAGCTTGAAAGTCTCCCGCATAGTAGAAAGCTTGTCTGAGGGCTTGATCCAATGTACTTTACCCCATCTTGTCTCAGCAATACGGTTGAGGATGAAGGACTTTCCAGTGCCGTGACCTCCGTGAATAACAAAAGCGCATGAATCCCTCTCCTTTGCCCACATCAGTTCTCTGGTGAAGCCTTCGAAGAAACGGTTGATTTTCTTGACCTGGGCTGCCATTCCTGGAACGCCTCTTAGGATCAAGTCACCAGCACTTTGTGCCTCAACTTCCGCGTTCGCTGTGCTGTCATCGACAATATTGATTGCCGTTGTGCCAGGGGCGAAGTTTGCCAGGTTATTGGTCTGTGAATTCACAGATATGACCTTGAAGTTTCGTCGATATTGGTTCTGTTGCGCCTCCACCACCATTCCAGGAAAAACCTGCTGAGCTTTCTCTACAGGAGAGTCAGTTCTCTCGATCACATTATACACAGAGTGGGATTTACTCACCAAAGGCAAGTGTGATTGGGAACCTCCATTCCGGTGCATATGCACACTTCTTTTCAATTTCTTCCAGTGCCAGTCTCTTATCAGAGTCCTCTGTGACATCCTGCATGACCACCTCAGTAGTCTCGGGCATCGCCGTGCTCCCGAGTGTTATGCGGGTTTGATCTCCGACCTTGAAGCCGGTTATGTCTTGGAATACCCTAGTCATCATAACGACGTTCGGGCTGAGATTCTTCTCCGGCAGAATATATAGCGAGGCTTCTCGCTGCAGCTCCGGCTGAGGTCCATCTTCCTTTGTGGCGGCAGTCTCTAGCCTGGTTATGATACAATGCCTTCCAGGTTTTAGGCTGCCAGTCAGAGATAGAAGAGTGTCTCTGCTCACGTAGACCCGTGCTGCCCCGAGCAGACTCGCTTTTTCGAGACTGGGGCTAGCCAAGGGTCTCACCTTGACGTCAACGCTTTCGGCAAGCATGATAAAGGACGAAAGTTGGACCTAAATTTTATGGTTGTTGGAAGAGGTTTGCCTAAAGTTCTATAACTTATGAACTAAAACTGGGTAGGTATGCTCCAAAAGTGGGCAGGGGCAGCTGGGGCCGATGAACTGACTTGGCTTGGTTGGTTACTGTGAAGGGTACAGAGTAGTTATGCTGAATTGATTCAGTGGTGGATGAGGAGAAGACAGCTGTACATATAGGCAGGCAGGAGTTGTATTGGGTCATTAATAAATGATGAATATTCAAATCTTTGGTTTTAGGGCCGCTCAGAGGATATGAAACAGCGTAAAGGTTTTCTTTTTTAAACGGCAGTTATGATCGATATCTATCAGTGCCAATAGTATTAAATTACAACAACCTTTTCATCCAAGTTCTCAACAGCACCATGAAGTGAGTCACAATATACAATATGAGACTTAAGATAGCCAGGGTACATTCACTGTAAACAAATTCAATTTTTGACTTCTTGATTTACTCGGAAAGGCTTGCTTATTGAAGAGTTCTTAAAGCCAAGCAAGAAACGGCAGGTGCGCACTACCCCACTACCGCATGTCAGTAAGGCAAGTGCGACCCTCTCAATTCCAGAAAAGTTTCCCAAGTTTAGGGTGGTGGAAATAAATGGTCTGAAGCACGGCCTAAATTGGCCTGAAGCAACCAGTTGACGACTCCGATGAGAAGTCATCTCGCAGTTCTCAAGGTGCCTCAGGAATGCAATCAGTCATCTGAGTTAGTAATAAGATTTAAATATCTTCTCTTAGATCGTGGCAAGATTCTTATTGTGAGTTCTCACGATGCCTTGACCTTGAATCGCATGGACAAAGGGTCCAGTAAGTGCATGTGCAGTACAACCCCGCTAAACCACTTCGGATATCGGCCCCAATTCCGCAAAGCGGCTTCTCTCCAGACTTGCATGGTAATTACTGCAAGGTACTGAACCTACCTGCTAAACTTCCACTATCACGAGCCTCACACTCTCTCCATGTTTCCTCACACCCCGTCGCCCGGATGAATCACTCCAGATGGCTACCCAGTGCCAGGACGATCATCGTCGTCCGTAGCAGACTTGCCAATGCTAGATTCTCCACCTCCTCTGCGAAGCTGAATGAGACGAGATCCAATGTTCCTCGTAGGAGTTCGTCTGCGACATCGAATAATCGGTTCAACAATGGAAGGAAACCTCAAGGGCAATCATCTTCGCCCAGTGACTCTACCAAGCACAAGCTAGTCCTTTCTGGACTCCCTACGACGTTACTACCGGCCGATTTTAATCGTCTTGCTGCTGATAGCCTCTCAGGCTGGAACGAGATCATCTCTCATGGTACCACAACTCCGTGCACGTAAATAGAACTCGACAGGCTGACAAAAGAGCCAGTTTACCAGGAACGAGACCCCTGGACCATGGAGCCACTCGGCGTATACCATATCACATTCCCCTCTGCTGCCGCCGTCAGTCTATATAGAGATAAACTCGAGCGACTCCTCCGTCTTGCCCAGATCAAGTTCAATAGCAAAAATGGTCTTTGGACTGGCAAGTTTCCCCGAGTGCTACTCGAAAAGGACAAAGACCCCCATAAGGAACTCGAGCGCTTCACGATCCTTCCGGGCTCATACCAGGCCCGTATCAAGACGAAGCAAACTCGTGTGCAGGGCAAGATGGCTTGGCAGCATGTTATCGATCAGATTATCAAGGACTCACACATCAAGACTGTTCGCCCCAGCGCAGTCCTGATCGAGCTTCCAGAAAAGAGCTTCCCAGCGGAGCAGCTCAAGGCTATCATCAACCAGGACGGTGCTGAAAGTGGTTATAATTGGGCAATTGAAACTCATATATATGATCTCTCAGAGATCAAGGATTTGGAGAAGAAGATCTCCCGAAGCACATCGCGAGTACGCAGGAACGACGCAGAATTCCGGCAAAGGCACTCTTCACGTTTTATCATGGTTTGCGAAACCCCGGAGACAGCATGGCGATTCATTCGCAGTTGGAATCAGCGCATCCTTGAATATGACCAGGGTGACGGCATTGTGTTGCGTAATCGGTTAAAAGCATCATACGTTGACATTTAGCGACTGTAAATATACGATAGAAGACAAAATAAAGTTAGAAACAAAAGCTCACTGGTCCTCCCAATACCTCCATCGTGTCTCTCTTGGCGGCAAGGCGCTCAGCAGCCTCTCTCGCGATGTAGCCTTTCTTTGTCTCTGCTTTCGTAAAGCTCTGTAATCATTCTGCAAACAAAACAAGGTAACAACGTTGACCGCGAACCGCAACCAGACACGTAACGAAAGCAATGTATATTAGACCCAGATCAAAAACCGAAACTCCAGACCGGATTTGCTCTCTAAGATGGGGTGGAAAGGTTGATCGGGGGAACAATGAGACATGACCAAAACCCCTCGCTATGTCGCGCCTCTCCTTTGAATGTGACTGATGTTTGCCGCCCAGTTCAATTCGCAGCCATCCATTTCTCTCTTTCGGTTCCTTCCCTTCCCTTGCATCTCTCCATAGCACGGAACGCAGTTCGAAATTCCACTCTCATAGTGAACTCTCCAACTCTCCCTTTCCCTCTCACTCAGGTACCCTGACTCATACAAGGCATGTCCTTTCCCCCGAGTTTACAAAGTTATAAGCTTGATAAAATAAATAGACGGCAAACGGAGAAATGACAGAAAACGGACGCCTTTGGGGTATTAGGTGTTTAACAGCACTTGCTGCCGCCGCCTTCGCTCTTATCGTTGACGTTGACGCCGCTCGCTGCAGGTTGGTCGTTCTTGGAGTTGTCGATAAGTCGCTTCTTGATGTCGGCGGCTAGACTGTAGAAAGCCTTGTCGATGTTGATGTTGCTCTTGGCGGAAACCTCGAGGAAAGGAATGCCCAACTCGTCAGCAAGGCCTTGGCCTTGCTCGGTGGAAACAACGCGCTTCTCTTCCCAGTCGCACTTATTGCCGATTAGAATCTTGTTAACACCCTCGGTAGCGTGCTGCTCGACGTTTTGGAACCAGGTTCGGATATCTGCGAGGGAATTAGTCTGTGTTTTGTTGAGGGTATGGGTGGCTCGAAAGCGAATGCGTTGGTTGATTGGTCGAGGGTGACAGGCAAGGCTAGCTGGCCACCCAGTAAGGGAGGGGCACAGCAACCAAGTATCGTGAAATGTGCATATCGAGCGGGATCGTAGAGAGTAGAGAGACGTACTGTTGAATGAGCGCTCGTCGGTGACGTCGTAGACAAGAAGGATTCCCATGGCACCGCGGTAATAGGCGGTGGTGATAGTGCGGAAACGCTCCTGGCCGGCGGTATCCCAAATCTGCAGCTTGACGCGCTTTCCATCGAGCTCAATGGTCCTGATCTTGAAGTCGATACCGATAGTGGTGATGAATGAAGGGGTGAAGGAGTCTTCGCTGAACCGTAGCAGACAGCACGACTTGCCGACGCCGGAGTCGCCTATCAGGAGCAGCTTAATCTACATAGCAGCAGAGGATTAGCGGGAGACATCAAGAGGTCGTCGCATGCAGTGAATGAAAGCGACCGCTACAGCGCGATGTAAGGTGTCGTGACATAGTCGTCGTGGTCGTGATGTCGAAACAGTCTGAACCCAAGGACCGCAGGGCGGTGCGGTGGGGGGAATAGATTGGATAGATGGGAATGAATAGTGTATCGTACCAGGAAATCATAGTTGCGATTACTCGACATGGTTGCGAAAGGTTGAAGTAGCAGAAGCTGCTACTGTGGACGAAAGCGACGATGGCGACGAGCAATTTCGGATCTGAAGGAGTGAAAGGTTGAGGGAAGTTGAGGCCTCGTTTGTCCGATGGTAATGTAGTGTAGGTGTAGACTAGGTCGTCGAGGGTTGAAGATGGAGATGGAGTTATGGAGTCGGAAGTTGGAAATGGAAATGGAAATGGGGAAACAGACTGGTCGGGACTAAACCACGCTCTGAGTGGAGGGGACTTGAACACGGGCCCGACTAAAAAGGTACACTTGGCAGGCAAATAGATACGGCGCAGTGATACAAATAGGTACGTGTACAGGGGCTGAGGGGCCTATGTCGCCTCTGGGGTCCCTTGGTTTTAGGCTGTTACAGCGCCAAATGGTGCTGATTTCGGTTGGGACTGTTTCAGCGGGTAGATGAGTTACGTGTCAGATGGGACTCGATCTCAGTATGCATATCGATGGAACACATTTGAACAGGTAGTTTGTTATTTGACAGTGCTCAATACTGACTGGTCTTTGGCAAATGGAATCTATTCATCTGCCTAATCCCATCCAAAACTTGAAACGACAAAGACAATGACCCGACTGTCAATCCACCAGATACACTGCAGCACTAACAGATAGCCGACTGCATAAACTCAATTATGCATCCACCTGTAGACAGTTTCAATTATATATCTTGTAACTGTTTATAAAACTGCATAATTCGATGTAGATTCTTCGTTAGTTGACCCATACAAAGCCAAGTTCTGTCACGAAACCAGGTCCCTTCGACTATTCTCTAGAAATCCATCTACTTGTGCATCTTCAACCCATCTCGGCATGCCCCTGAGCAACAAATGCTGTGGCGTTTGTCTTTAATACTCGCTTTGGTTTTTCTTCCCAGAGTTTCGGTTTCACAACGGCTTGTTTCCCCTACACAATTCTACGGCAGATCCCCTCAACTTTTTTTGCCCCTGGCTTACGACGTCATCTGAAGAGACATCATCACGAGACACACTCATCAAGAGGTCAGCTACGCCTAGTACGTCCAAGCCATGCCACATGGCACGCCTTCCACGGCATTAGAAGCTTAGTGCGAAGCGGTGGCATCATTGCGGTACCGCAGACATCATCAGTGTTTATGCATGGCTGTAATCTATCTAGTCTAGTATGCAGTTGAGGCCTATGGTGTTTCACTACTAATGTTGGATTGAACTTGTAAGCTCTGCCAGTATGACAGTAACGATCTCAATTAATCAAACAGGGAGTTTACCAGAAACAAATCAATTGATTTCTCATAAAAGCTAATAAGACAAGTGGTGGCCGACGGCCACACAACAAATAATCATCCATTCAAATGTACATCAAGAATTGAAGAAGAATCAAACCCAAACTTTCCGTTCTTGCACGCTTTTACTTGGGGTTGCAGATACCAAAAAGACTCTGGCAACCGCATCCACACTGCTTGGTCTTGCGGCCACACTTGCCATCGCGAGAGCAACAATCGCCAAACTTGCTGGCCTCACAGGTCTGACCAGTCTCGCCGCCGCAACGGCCGTCTTCAGATACCTTGACAGGGAAGGTCTCGATGGGAAGAGGAGCAGCAAGAACAGGAGTGTCGGTGAAAAGGGTGTTCTCCTCGTCGCTGCTCTTGCGAGTCGCGGTTTCTTGAGAAGGCAGATCGATGTAGACAGGCTTCGAAGCCTTGGTAGTGGCAGCAGGCGCCTTCACACCCTTAGTTGTCTTGCTGGGGACGTCGTTGCTGGGAACATTGTTGTAATCTCCAGCAGGCGCATAGTTCGAGTAAGTGTTCTTGATGTTCTTGGTCACATCGCTGGCCTTGAAGTTTCCGTAAGCAGCAGGAATGGGACCGGGGGTTTCGACGTAGTGCTCCTTTCCGCTGAAAGTAGGGGGGCCGTTGAAGTTCTTCGCTTTGCAAGCGTCGTTGATTTCCTGGCAGTAGTCATTCCAGGTATCGCAACCGTAACCGCCGGTAGGGGGAGCATTGTCCCAGCAGTCGCCAACCTGATCCCAGCACTTCTTAGCTGCATCCCAACAGCCAGTCTGGTCGGAGTATTTGGCAACAGGCTTGCCGCACCAGTTGGCATTCTTAGCCAAGCAGTTATTGGGAATGAGACCAGCCTTCTGGGTCTTCTTGGTGCCGGTCTCCTTAGAGGTAGGGTTCCAGACAGGGGGTCCGTGGATAGGGTATTCGCCATGCTCGTCGTAGATGTTGAAAGTCACAGCAGGATCCTTCTTGGTAACATAGCCAGGGATGCTAGTTTCGTACTTCTCGGGAATCTCAAGAGAACCCTCAGGGCCGTTCTCAATGAAGATTTGAGCACAGCTCTGGTAGAACTGAGGGTCGCCCTCAGGAGCACTGTGCAGGGCGAGGATCTCGGGTCGGACGAGGTAGTATCCAGGAGGAAGACCAGTGGGAAGGTCAACAGAAAGAAGACCCTTGTTCTCGATGAGGCGGTCGACACACCACTTGTCCTCCTTCACATTGTAACCATCCTCGAAAACCTTGAACCAGCCGTCGCCAGCAGCAGAGTCTGACTGCATATCGTCGACCTTCTTCATGTAGACGGAGCATGGACCTCGGTGGCCTTCGGCAATGGCACCCTTCTTGTGACCACTGGGGGATTCGCGGAACTGGAAGGTGAGCTTAGCACCGCCTGGGGCGGGACAGGTGTACTGGACAGCCTTGCCGCCGTTCTCGCCTAAGAGACTGTCAGTTGCTGCTACTAAGACGTATTTAGTTTTGTGGTAAACATACCGCAAGCCATAGCAGCTCCATCGATAGGATAGATTGGGCTGTTGGCCTTGGAAGCATCCTTGGGCTGGCGAACACAAGTGCCATCGCCTTGGTTCTCGCCATCAATGAAGAGGGTGGTGAATAGGGTGTGGGCATTCGCGGCAGAGGCGAGGCCAAGGACAGTAGTGAGGAACTTCATGGTAAGTACGTTGAGTAGATTCGATAAAGCACAAAAGAGAAAGGTGCAGAAAACCAGTTTCTGCTAAAACCGCTAGGGCTTAAGTTGTTGATTGCTGTAGTAAAAGGAGAGTGTATATGCCACGAGAAGGCAGTAAGGAATGACTGTCAATCAAAAGGAACGAATAATCGAAGAGAAATAAAAGGAGTCGACAAGCAACCCGAGTGCACCAGAATAAGTAAGGATGAGGGTAGAGATACGAGAGGGGAAGCATCACCAACTTCGTGGGAATGGTTGGGTATATATTCGAATCACGAGGTCCGGAGCTCATCTCACTCAAGCTCAGGTCGGGTCAGACTACAGATCGTATTTCCCTGGGCGAACCAGGTCTACGAAGGGTCCAGAAGGCCCAGACATGGATCGAAGTCATGCCAAAGTTACACTAGCAGCTCAACTTACCAGTAATTTGGTACGCAGGCGACAAACAGTGCCAGCACCTCAAACGGTAGCTTGACCCCTAGCTTGATCCTTTTCCACTTGGACAAGGATAATAGAGTACTAAGTGAGTCCGAGAGTACTACGGATACATGAGCGTTTCCCTAAATGCCCATGTTCGTCGTGTAGCTTTCTGCGTGCAGGTTTAATCAAACAGACATGGTCCATGCCGCTGACCGTCGTGGCCGTCAAGCTTGAGGGTCAGGGGCCAGGAAAAGGCCAAGACCACGATCCTTGTGGCGCATCATTTAGGAGCAATCGCTGAGAGCCAAGATGATCAAGATGAAACGTAGTCGCAGTCACCGGGATAGAGAGGTCTGTGGGTGTAAGTAGAACGAGTTGGATTGGGTGGGTTGTTGAAGCTAAGCCCAGGTCTGGTCGGGCTATTTTGCTGGTACCTGCGTCAAGGAAGGCGCCTAGCCAGGCGGGCGTTTCCGTTGTGGATGTAACCTACCAATGAGGGTTGTTTATGAGGAAGGTTCATTATGTTTAGCTACTTCCTCATTTTACTTAAGATGTCTTCGACTTCTATTATTACATTTTATACACTGAGTGAATAAGCTTAAATATTTTGTACATTTTACTGCACTACAGTATTTACTAAGATGAACCAACTGATCCAGGCGATATGCACTTTTCAAGGATATGCAGGAAACCTTCTCGGCAGCTGTTGGCCGTCTGCAAAAGCAAGTCATTACAAGGATTGATATGCATTGAAACTTGACGAATGCTGTTTGCTCACCCTCATACTTTAATTCCTTGCTTAACACCGTCTCGCTTCTGTGCGTTCTGTCAATTCTATTCATCCTTCGTGCATCGAAACCCTCAGGGGTTTGCTTCAGCCGCACACGGGCCAGTGATATTGGGGAACCCCTGACGCTGACATTGAATGATGTTTGACTCTGATTGATGTTGTTCTACCGTGATATTCTAGCGGGTAGGACTAAAAGATGCACCCAGCTTAACACTCTATGCATATAGCAGTATACCGGGAGTTGTATGAACTTTTGGTGTCCGAACCGTCAAACATTCGACGATGTTTCGACCTTCTTGCTGTTGTGCGATTAGAGTAGAGCCTGATCGACAAGGATCTCGTCGATCCTCCTCCTCCACAAGTTTAATGCTAGGGGCCATTTTAAAACTCCCACTGCCCCTTCATCACGCTCCAACGAGCCAACGAGCCTCGAGAGATGAGTCGCATAGCCTAACATCACACATGAGCTATTCCGCTGTCATCCCAACTCATGTTGATCACTCGACAAACGTTGCTTTTGGTTCTTGGCACGTTTCTCTCCTGCATCATCACATTGCTTTTCTCCAAGCCACAGTGTTTCCAAACGAGCTGCGAGATTCCTTACTTTGAAGTGTCAGATTGACAGCCTAGGTCAGCTGACTGAGGGAGCTTGACACTTTATGACTGTTTCGAAACAACCGTTTTCAGGCGGCCAAGTACGTTTCGATAAACAAAACATTGGCCGCATAGAGGTCGCCCTTTCGATCTCTCCACTACTCTCAGGCGCTTCGGTAGCTCAAGCGAGTACCGTCCTATACATGCGACTGACAGCTGCTCAGACTCCCATATCTACTAGGAAGACCAAACCAACACAAATGAGCAAACATGGCTTATCACACAGCAAAAACGACGTAAATCATGATATTAGAAGGGTAAGAGTGGAGATTTGATTCTGTCTTGCGCGACCAACCCAACAAGCGTCAACGGTTTTTACTTCTCATACACACTTGTACAAACACACATGCATCGTCTCGAACTCCTCTGCGTAATTGGTCTGTCGTTTCTTTTTGCGTCTAGATTATAATCAACTCCGCTCTCTTCCCCCTCTCAAGCGACTTAAGCAGAGGTTTCATCTCTCACGTCCGCCGCTTTCGATATGGTACAATATGATACAGGCTGGCTATTGTTTGATTTGATTTTGTGATTTGGGTATCTTATTCGTTGATCTTGGCCAGGATCCTAAGCAAGTTGGTCAGCATACTCATTTCTCATGCGAACTGGCGCTCGGTTGCGCTGTTTGTTGACTTACTCGCTGTCGCGGAAGAGCTGGAACTCCTCCTCGCCGGCCTTGACGGGAGAGCCACCGAATTGAGGGATCAGGACACGGTCACCGACGGCGACACCCATGGGTAGTCGGTTACCCTTCTTGTCCATGGCACCGGGGCCAACAGCAAGGACCTTGGCCTCGTTGAGCTTCTCAACGCTGGACTCGGGCAGGAAGATACCGCTGGCAGTCTTGGTCTCGGCCTTGATGCGCTGGACGAGGACACGGTCAAGGAGGGGAGCAAGAGCTCGGATGGACTTGATGGAGGTGGCCTACAGCGCAATAATGTTAGTTCCAATCATTCCATCTTGTAGTTCAAAGATCCCATGCGCCTCATACTTCAATCCCTCCCACCTTTGCCTCCCCCCGGCTTTCCAATTGCCGAGGATAAATAGCTTAGGCGTTGAGGTTGAAGCATTGGCATGATAGCATGGACTATGAATGGGGTGATCATGAACGCACCATTGTGATTAAGCTGTAAGATGATTATGATATGGAGAAGAAGAGTCGTAGATTCGTGATTGGAGAAGTAAATAAGAGGAAAGAGTTCGGCTTCGGTGATCAACGGAGTTCAAATCGGCGGTGGATCTCTCTTCCAACAGCTTCCAGAAGAGTCAGCAATTTTTTCCCCAAGCTTTCCCCTCGGCTCTGGATTTTCCCCGGTTCCGAGGACCGTCACCCCACTACACCACTTATTTCTATCCATCCCAAACCGGCCTGTGATGCTATGATGCCGAACGACGTATAAGCCGGGCTTTATGAGGCCAAGTTCGCAGTATCAAATTGTATTCAACTTTTTCTTTTCCTCTACTCACTAATTACCCTCTGTATTCCTGTTCGTTTTCCGCTGTGATTAATCTTACGCTACACCAGTATTCTTTACAGTTGCCGATCCACCATCTATCCGTTCGTCATTCATGATGCGCAGTACAAACAAATACGTTTCCAACCAAACCAGCAATTGATACTCGCAATTGCTCTCAAAACGCCAAATTCCGGCATATTCCTTATCGGTTACTCCATGCTTTCTAGTAACTGTGTCTCAACCGTCCAGTATCACTTCTTCTCCGGTTGTTGATTGGCTGGTGGTTCTAAGATGTGTGTGTGGTCCTCAGCGGGGACCACCTCGCCATGATCAAATTGCTGGCAGATAACAGTATCAGCCACCCATGGCTCTTGAAGAATTTCTTCCATACGAGCTCGCTTCTTGGGATCGAGGTCAAGCATTCTGCTGACGATGTGTCTGCTCTCTCTGGGTAGCAAGCGCAGAATACGCCAAGGTCCTCGAATAACTTCTTTCTTTTCTCCTGAAGCAGGTGCCTTGGAGTCATTTGTGGAGCTCGCCTGTGCTGAGGCTCCTTCCGGTTTGCGCTCCTGATGGGACTGCTTCTTTGCCTCATCCTCACTCAAGAAGTCTCGTGCAGGTGTGGTGGTCAAATCGTTTGTCGACTTTGAGGGCGCAATTAATTTTCTGGGATCGTGTCCGGGCGTGGGATCCGCTGCGAACAGCTTGAACGAATTGTCTGTCATTCGTGGTACCTTCCAAGGGAAACGGCGTAAAGTCATGCAGCAAAAGATAATAGCCAAAGACCAGATATCTACAGCCACAGCATCGTACTCCTTAGCGTCATAAACCTCAGGAGCGAGGTAAGGATCAGAACCAACAATACCTGAGACAAATTAGCCAAAGTTCTCACATCGCTCGCTTTAGTACCTACCCTTGGCTGGTACTGTACCAGTTTCAAAAGGATATTTGAAGACATGAGCACTGCCGAAATCGATGATTTTCATGATACCCTTACTGCTCACGACCACATTGTCCAGTTTCAGATCTCGATGTGCAAGGCCCACGCTGTGCAGATAGGTCACACCATTGAGAATCTGAAGGAAGCAGCATGTTATCTCTTCTCGTGTCATCTTGCCGGTCATAACAATCGCAAAGAGATCAAACGGCGCGTATTCCATCACTTCGTACCACCGTCCCTTTTCTTGCAAGATGTCCAATGTTTCGATGATGTTGCCATGGTGAAGGGTTGATCCAACGCAAAACTCAGCAGTCACTTTCTTGTTGTACTCCTTTTCGGTTTCGTAGGTATGTCTCGCACGGAACTCCTTCACAGCAAATACAGTGCCATCGTCCTTGCGCTTCATTAATCTAACCGAGCCACCAGCTCCGGATCCCAAGAATTTGCCGAGCTTTCCATACTTGGAAGACAAACCATGGTCGTCTCCAAAAGGCAGCTGCTGAGTCGACTTGCCGATAGTTGAGGGCGCCTTGGAGCTCTTGATAGATGGCGCCGGAGACGATTCCCTCTTCTTGTTATGGTGTCCACCTTTTCGGAAGAACCTCTTCAAATCTGCCATAGAACCTTGTCCAGGGTTGAGGCTGCCGGTGGCGGCACTATCATTGTGCGACAGTTCTTCACTACTATTTCTGGCGCTGCCTCCAAAGATTGAAGACCCGCGCTTCTCATTGAGATTTGCCTTCGACCCATGAGGGGAACTATGTTTCTTCTTACGAGAGAAGATGAATCGAGGGTCGATCGAGTTCTTTGTAGTGTGTGCTGCTGGCGCTGGTCGTCGGCCTTTGGCGTAGGGATCGTTTTTATCGCCGCCAGGGGTGAACGGTTTGGAATAAAAGTGGGATGCTGAGCTGCGAGATGGACTAGACTCTCGGGAAGCAGGCACCGAACCAGCTCCACCTCCAAACATGCCTCGCCGATGAGGCTGGTGCTGCTCTTCAGCTGACGATGCCCTACGAACCGCATGATCCGAGGCAGCTCGTTGGGCCGAGGGTCTCCTGTCGGGAGCTGGCGAGGCCTTTTCATGGGATGACGATGGTTGTGGGGTGATAATCGGAGGGTCGCTCGGTTTCGATCCTTCCCTAGCCTGACCGGATCCCGCGGGAGTAAGGGGAGGAGACGCCAATGATGAGATTTGAGGGCTGCTGTGTGGGGACTGAAAGCTGGCAGATGTGGGTGTGGGCAGTCTCGTAGACTGACCAGATTCATCTTCGTTTGATGGGACCTGTGATGACATCAGTTAGCGTCAGTCGCAGAAGCTTGAGTTATGACGGCACATCCGGACTCTGGACGTGTTGCAACGGCAATCAAGTTACAAAAGTCTCAGAGTAACAACGTCAAACGTCGAGTAAACCGCCAAAGTATCGCAGGGAATCATTGTGCGCGAATACATAGCAGGGGAGACATACTCGGGAAGCTGGGAGCGAGAATGCTTCAAACTGGCAGTTGTTCAGGCGCAATTCTTGCAGAGGTCGTCCATGGAGTGACTTGGTGAATGCTTTGAGCTGGTCGGCAGTGACTTCTGTGAAAGGGCTCGATTGATCTCTGTCTTCTTGTTCCAAGTTCGATGACGACGGCTCTACAGTAACGGGTTGTGTGGGGGAGATCTCCTCGACAGCGGAGGAGAACCGGACACCGGAAGCATCCCCAGGCGCATCTTCCTTGACCTCGAGGACTTGTTGAGGTTTCTCAGTCGACTCTGGAGCTTCTAATAGAGCTGTCTGTTAGCGATTGTACCACAACTGTTTCGCAATGTGGTTGAGTGCGCGCACAAGAGAGGATCAAGGTGGGGCAGAGGTAACTCGGTAGAACCGGAGAATAAGCTTACCAGAGAGGTCCTTGGGACGAGAAGGAAGCTCGTGCGATGGATTTGGAGAAGCCATCTGATTGAAAATGGATGCTATTGATGGGTTGTAGTCCAAGATATCAGAAAACAAACCAAAATAGCGATATGGGGGAAGTGTTAGTGTTGTGTAGAAGAAGCGTAGACTAAAGGAGCCCAAAGTGTTGCGACAGTGATGATAAAAGAGGATGGCCCGCGCTGGTGGGGGTCCCACCTTCTCATTCTACTTCTACTCTGGTCTGGGTGACTTTTACTCCGGTCTCGTTTGCTTCCTGGGCAATGGCTAGCGCCCGAGAGGTCCTTTTCACGGCAATGCGGGTGCTAGAAACACGCTAGAGGTGCACTAAAAATGTTTCTTGGCGGGCATGGACATGCGATCACCGTCAGGTACACTGGAAGCTGTTCCGGTTGTTTGTATAAGTGTGCGAATATTCACGATGGTGAGATTCATATAAACTATTAGTCTAAACATCATGTTAAAGAGAGGCCTCACCAATGTTACTTTAACTCATCTCGATGCACAAATAGCTCAGCCAAGAGATTCGGCAGGCACCAAGAGTCATGTACCTCGACTTACGAAGCTCTGTTTGGCCCTGGCACATCACTAGACAAGGTTCTTTGAAAAGAAAAAAATTCAACATATGGAATTTGAGGAATGGAAGTTATACCCGTGTACTACACGTTTGCATTGTAAGAGAATGTTCTTCCGAGGTTGACGACATGCATATGACTAATTATGACTCAAATTCTAAGCCATTGAGCGTGCCACCACCAAGGGTATCGTAACTGAATATGTACTGATTAACGATGCAAAGATTGAGTTTGAGAGACGGTAAGTATATCCAGATCCATGAATAACTCACCCCTGTCAAACGCATCGGGTAGCCCCGATCTGGGTCACCGCTCAGCTCTGTTTCTTGGTCGACGATATAGGCAACACGGTAATAATCTCGGTTGGTTGAACAATGTCTTACTTGTATTAGTGCGAGATGCACCACTACCAATACATGTGCTTAGTAGCACGATACTGTTTATAGCATTGTGAAGCTGACCATGTCAGAGCGTGATATGCACTGAGAAACATGAGACAGGGGGGAAGTATGCAGCAATGACAGCTGCCATTGTCCGTTTATGGAAATAAATCAAGAAATTTTCTCTCTTCGAAGTTGAGGTTCTAGCCCATGGCGGAGCTGCCGGCCAACCTTCGGTCGCCTCCAAGCCCTCTGGAGATAAATATCAGAAACCCTTTCATCCTCAACCAGTAGAGAAAGTGTTGATAAAAATCAACAACTCCACATATTACCAAACATGCTGCTAATGCTTCACACCTTCCCCGTATAAGGAATGATTCCGCAGCCAGATGAGTCCTTTGCCTGAGTAATACGCAACCACCGTATGGTGCGGCTCTGTGCATATTAGCTACTATTTCGAGTAATTGAGTGGCGACCAAGGTCCCGCTGAGAACACACTTATTGAAGGGATCCACGATGCTATTGACTGACAGACTTCTACTACCTAGATTAATAGCAGAAAGAAGTTGCTCTTTGAAGGTTGAGATGTTAAATAAAATAGTCTAAAGTAGTCTATATACTCGTTTAAACTACCATAAAGCGACCATAAAATTTCGTCGCTTATGCTCTGGACGGCGAATTCTTCTGATATCCCAAAAGATTCATGCTGGAAATATGCTGGTCAGTTCCAGGGACTATCTAGTTAGCTTAGAAGATCTGGCCTTAGTTGCCGATGCTTCATTTGTGCATTGAAGCGAAGTTTAATGGTCGTTTGTTGCAGTTATATGAAGCCCGAGCGAGCTTATATATAGACACTTTACCCATTCGGATTGCTATTCTTGGATATTGCGTTGTCAGATCATCCTAGTTCCTTCAGACCAGCTGCACAGAATCATCGATATAAGATGCGTGCTGCCATATCGCTAATCGAATAGTCTTCACATGCATGCCTTGACCTGTTCCTTAACACGAGGCCTCCTGCAAGACACGCGTACTGTGGATCGGGTTCCTGAATACGTAGTATATCTGTAGATAATCATGACAAGGCCAAAACCAGATTTCATCCCTCATCATAAAGTCAATACAACAACGTTCAACCACTCATACTTGATCCATCAATATGGCTCATTCTCCAGCACAAACACCCTTCTGCCATGTGATTACCACCTCGCTTTCACCTCTTGCCATTCCGATCTATCACTAAATGTCAGGCATCATCCTGTACATCTTCGCTCTCCATCCGAGCTCTGATTGTTGTGTTTCTGACGCTAATTGCACCCTCGGTGCGGGTTGGGCCAAATCTGTCGTGAAATGTCTTCGTAAGACCTTTTGTTGTTGAGTTTCTGCTCAACCGATCGTGAAGAAATCGATCTTCATCGGGTGTCCAGGCAGCATGTTTCTTTGTCGGGTTCACCGTGAGTCCGTAGGAGATAAATATTGCTCTTAATCGAGCTTTTGGGATGGCTGGTCCTAGCCCATCCAGAAGCTCACATGTCTTCTTAAGTTTCAAACCTGAAGCCATGGATTCTCTGATGTGTTCCTCCTCTGCTTCCGTAAAGGGTAAAATTGTGCTGTTGGCAAATCCCTTTGACTGAGCCATTCTCTTACATATAGAGATCCCAAGTACTTGTTCTGCTCATCGGTCCAGGGCGGCGGCGCGATGACAATCAGGGCCTCTAGTATGTGTTTAAAAGTATAATCTCGAAGGCTGCTTAATGATCCTTCTTTCTCGAAGTCTTCACGCCTTTCATCATCAAGTTCGTGCCAGATGTTTTTGGTTCTCAGAAGCTCGCCCAGATATTCGTGTTCCTCTGTCGTCCAGAGGACCTGGTCCTGATCAGATGGCCGGTATTTGCTCCGATTTCTCTCCTGACTAGCTGTAGTCGACTCGGTTTGTCCTTGCATATGTATATATACCTTCGAATATGGATATAAGCCTTTTGTCATGGTTTTCAATCCGTTTCTGGTATTCTGATGGAACTGTCCCATTGTCGTCAGAGCCACTCATGTACAAGAGAAAACATGTTGGTGGTTACTTACAGCTATTCAAAGTGGCACTGGGCCGCAGACATTCTCCGTCTCATCAAAAGGCTATATATAAAGGTGACATCTAGTTGCTCTGGCCGTGGTGCATTGACCTCCTCGGAAGCAGTCTCTTTGTTCATCGGGTCTGTCTTCTTCTTCAGTAAGTCTCAGGTCTGTGTCTCGCTCCAAGAAGGCTTCGTTCGCGACCAAATCATGAGAAAGCCAATACATCTCGCCGGTGGTCTTTACTGACAGCTTTGGATGGCTCTAACTTTGGTGTCGCTTCCTCGTTCTATCGGTATCACTGTTTCTCGTAACCTCCTCTCTTGGGGCGTCTGACCCCCTCACGAACCCGGAAGTCTTTCCAGGACGAGCCTGAAGAGCCAGTAGGCGGTATGGTAACAGTCATTCTAGGAGTCCTGCCTACTCTTATTTGTCAGTCAAAGGAAGGGCGCTGATAAATTGACAGTACGGAGTTTGCCTGCGAGGTTTGGTGTTTGTGTCTCATCAGTCACGTTTGCTGGGAAGCAGGCTTCGACATCTGAACAAGACTATGACGATGATCAAGCCAAATATCAAATGCCCTCGCCGATACCGCAATCTTTTCTAGCCATGTGACCGGCATCAGAGCTTCATGGATATATGGCAGTTGGGCTGCCAGTGCCTGCCAATGCCAGCCTACAGAACTAACTTACCCACCACCTCAACCTGGATCACGAGACAAGCCGGTTTAATGGGGTTTGGCACCGGCATTGCCTTGGGAGGAGTTGGCTATTGATTGAAGTGCAACTATGCAATAACCGATGACGGCTTTACCAAGCAATTTTCCCCGGCCACTCAGCCCTTTCACCATCCAGAGCTTTGACTTAGCCCAGTCGTCGCAATTCTGTTGCACTATATATCCTAAGATCACATCGCAATCGACCTCATATATCTCGTCATCCGGAGGCTTCGCATCCTCCAGCATACTGACGAAGCAAACGCTCAAGCAAGAGCGGGACTGACAAGGCCGGTTCGTCCAGAAAACACAAACGCAAAAGCTGTGCTAGATATTTCGCTTTTCAAACTCCAAGTTGGCGCAATCCATCACTGATTCATTTGTTGAGCTCAAACCCCAGTCCTTATCATTAACTGTTGTACACTTCTAATATCTTCTTAGAGATTCTTATACATGCCACATACGTGGTCTATCGTTTTCTTGATTCATAAACATTTGCTTCAAGCCACCACATTGATACCTATCGACTTCGCCTGGAAAATGACCGCTCTGCAAAGACCTTCCAGAGACAGACCCGAAAGTCGGAGCTCAGACTGCTTGATCTTTGCGATCTCGTAAACGTGCTTGAGTGTGATGGTTCCAACTGTCTCATGGCCTGGTTTGCTAGCACCCTTTCGCTTGCCCTTCTTCGACAAAGGTGCTTCAACGGCGTTGAGGAGGAGCCATGAGGTCTGCGGTGTTCGGACGTCGAAGATGAATGATCGATCGGGACGCACGGTGACGCGGCAGGGAGTTGGTGTGCCAGTGATAATGTGTGCGGTTCGAGCGTTGAACTCCTAATCTCATGTTAGTACACGATCAAACCGAGTTCCCTCACATGCTCTAACCTTGCAAAAGTCCATCGACTTGACACCCTTGGAACCCAGAGCAGGACCAACAGGAGGACTGGGACTAGCCTGTCCAGCTCCTACGATCAGCTTCACGATCTGATCGACGCCTCCAGCACCTCGAGCCTTGGACATGACTGCGGTTGTTCTTGTATTGGACGAGTCTCGTGATGCGACGATTCAAGTGGTGTTTTGCGAACTGGAGAAATTCAAGAGCCACTTCGGTAGCTTTAGCGTGCTGATTGGACAGTATATGTGGGTCATGATACCCATCCAGCCAGCCCACAGCTGCCGCAGGCTTTGCCCCACTTCGACCTTCCAGCAAAAAAAAAAGTTTGGAGTTGTCTTCTCCAACCTTCACGTAACAACCATTTTCTCCCCTCCGACACAGGCACATCATCACAAAGAGAAGAGAATCTCATCATCGTCTAGGAAAAGAGAGTCTCGTCATCGCCTGAAGGAAAGCCACCCTCACCAACGCCTACAAGACGAGTCGCATCGTCTCCTAGAAGAAGATGCCTTCTACCCACGATAAGCCCAAAGAATGGGATACTCCCGATATCGACAAATGGAAAATCGAGCCATGGAAGCCCGAAGACAATGTCGGCGGTACCTTCCTGGAAGAAAGCAGCTTCAGCACCCTCTTCCCCAAGTTAGTCTTTCTTTCTGTGGAAGTTCCTTCATCCTAACAATGCCATCTTAGATATCGCGAGCAGTACTTGAAGGAAGCCTGGCCGCTATTGACCAAGGAGCTTGCCCGTCAGGGAATCGCCTGTACACTTGACTTGGTCGAAGGCTCCATGACTGTTAAGACGACTAGACGCACCCACGATCCGTCAGCAATCTTGAAAGCACGAGATCTCATCAAATTGCTCGCGAGAAGCGTCCCTGCCCCTCAAGCTATCAAGATCCTTGAGGACGGCATCGCCTGCGACATCATCAAGATCAGATCACTTGTAGCATCGAAGGACCGTTTTGTTAAACGCAGACAAAGACTGCTTGGCCCGGGTATGACGATTTTGAAGCTTTTGAAGATCTCAGAATCAAGACGATACACTTGCTAACATCGTGTCTTTGACAGGAGGTTCTACGCTTAAAGCTCTTGAGCTGCTCACAGAAACATACATTCTCGTTCACGGAAATACAGTCTCAGCTATGGGCCCTTACAAAGGACTTAAGGAGCTGAGACGAGTCGTGGAAGACTGTATGGCCAACATAGTAAGTACGATACTTGATACGACACACAGCTTGCTAAAACGAAGCAGCACCCAATCTACCAAATCAAAACCCTTATGATCAAAAGGGAGCTTGCAAAGGATCCTGAGCTTGCTACAGAGAGCTGGGATCGCTTTCTCCCTAACTTCAAAGCGAGATCTCTCTCGCACCGACGAGTCCCGAAGAATGTCACCGACAAGACCAAGAAAACCTACACACCATTCCCTCCAGCACCCGAGAAGAGCAAGGTCGACAAGCAGATCGAAACTGGCGAGTACTTCTTGGGTAAGGTTGGCAAGGAACGTGCTGCTCAGGAGGAGCGCAAGGAGAAGCAGAGCAAGCGAAAGGAGGAGAAGGCCAAGGAGCGCGAGGCCGAGTTTGTTCCACCGGAGGAGGATCGCCCAAAGAAGAAGCGCAAGAAGGCGCAAGACTAAGAGCGAGCTTTCGGTACTGCATATTGCGTGGATGGGCCACTGGTGTGAGTTGCGCCAATCTCATGCACAAGCTCTCAAGGTGTATGATACCCTGAAAAATGACTTGGCGTTCTTTTATCTGCTTAAAACCTTAATAGTTGAGGAAAATGCTTTCAAACTAGCTAGTTTCGACATCGGTGATATTGCATTATATAATTTATCAACCACCCGTTTACAGTTTTGAGGATGCGCCGTTTGCCGAATCCCACTCGATTACCAGCTTTCCGAATTGCTTGCCCTTGTCCATGTCTTGGAACATTTCATCGATTCCCTGGGTGTTGTCCAGCCCCTTAATCGTTCTGCTCACAATGGGTCGGATCTTCTTCTCACTTACAAACGCGACCATGTCCCGGAACTCCTTCCGAGATCCCATTGTCGATCCTTTCAGTTCGATGTTCTGCAGATTCGCAGACATGAGCCAGTCCATCTTTGGAGAAACAGTCATACCATATTGGACGATTACACCACCGGCCTTGAGCAATCGCACAGTCTTGCTCACGATTTCGCCGCCTGCGCCGTCAATAACAGCATCGATATATGGCCGGTCAGCTGGCAGCTGTGCTCGAAGCTCTTTATCCCATGCCTCGTTCTTGTATACGACTCCACCCTTTGCGCCCATCTCTTTGGCCTTTGCGATCTTTGCTTCATCGCCAGATGTGACGAATACATTGCAGCCCTTTGCTACAGCGAACTGAAGCACTTGCAGCGCAACACCGCCGCCAATGCCTGTGAGAAGTACATTTGCGCCAGGGAAGGCGGCATTGCTCTTGGTGACCAATGCGCGCCAGCCTGTAAGACCGACAAGAGGTAAAGCTGCACCTTCAGCTGGTGTGAGGTGCTCGGGCGCGGGCTCGACTTCTTCCTCTGATACCACGATGTAGTCCTGGGCGGTGCCGACTTCGGTGAGCTTGGAACCACCAGTGACCGCAAACTTGCGGCTATCCTCTGGAGCAGCAGGATCCGAATCCCAGCCGCGCATTGGAGTGAGAATGACGGGCTTGTTGAGAAGATCTTTACGGATGACTTTGGATCCGAGAGCGACAACGGTACCATATCCATCTGCTAGAATTGGGTTGGCGAAGGAAATGGCTGGGTAGAGATGGCGGCGCATGAAGAGATCACGGTGGTTAAGCGCCGCCGCTGAGAGGTTGACTAGAACCTCATTGGGGCCGGGTGTTGGCTTAGGTACTTCATTGATCTTAAGTCTAGATAACTGTTAGCAATTGGATATTCCTTTGATGAGATGGTTGTTCTGACGGATAGTAAACCTTTCCAGGCTTTGCGCCTTCGATCTGCTGTAGAGTGAGAGCTCGAGGCATAGTTGCGGCTGTGATACTATTAAATGAGATGTAATGAGATTTTATATCAAAGGGAATTGTCTTGCAAAGTAATTAGTTGAAATCGTCTTGATCTCGGCTATTGTGTATGAGCCAGTTGAAGTTGGGAGGTATGTATGAGATAGCCTTCGACTACACCGAATAGCCATGGCCCCGCAACGTTAGTTAGACCTCGGTTGTGATCTACTAAGGTTGTATAAACATAAACGCATCGGCTCGATGATGCAAGAGCTTGGAAATCATGATTCTGATTAATAATACATAAATTTTGAATCAATTGGCACCATCATTCTTCTCACTTCATTCTCAGCAGAACATAACTGCATTGCTCTTTGTCTCACTGAGTTCTTGTTGTCTCCATGTGACGTTATGAGTGAACCAGCAACGTGCTACAACCCCGGTATATGAGTAACAATTCCCGAGTTGGCACAGAACGTGAAGCTATATGCCGAAAGCATGTAAGTTGTATGGCAGCCTCAATATGATCTTTCCATTATGTATTCCAAGATTCCCGTTGCTAAGAACCAATGTTTGAAGATGAACTTACCCTACACAAGTCTGATTCGGCAACTCAAGCTTCAAGTCAGCACTTAAAATCAACTCTACCACTGCTCAAGCATTATCTAGAAGAAAGATGCTCTATGATACAGTTAGATGAAGTTAGTCGACTATATTTTGCACATTATCTTGATCTGGATGGGCGTGTCTTCGAACGATGAGGATAGCATTCGCTTTGAAATCAAGGTGGTTTACAGCTCTGTGACAAATGAATCATTCAAATACTACCAACCAGCATATGGATTTATAATGCTCTACGAAGATTGTGATAGTATTCGGATCGATTTCTAAGTATTCTTCAATTAGTAGATATTTGGTCTAATTCCTATAATGTGGTTTCTCAAGTAAAGCTACTATACCAACAATGCGTGCTTACCAACACTCCGAAAACCGGCGACTGATATATCGTCATTCTTAACGACTACCAAACAAGCATCCAGTCTCAAAATAGGTGACTGCCACAAAAAGAGTTTCCTGATGGCCGCACTACTGTCAGGCGCCGTCTATGGCGCCTCTACGATAGCATCAGGTGTATTTTTACCCTCGAAAATCATCGATCAGTTCAAGTTCCAGGATTGGCATATGCTGCAGACCTCTCTTGGTGCCGTTGCTAGCAGCGCGTGAGCAACCATATCCCACATATCGTCTGAAAACTTGCTAACACTCTGAATAGACTTATATACAAGATTGCTGAGCGTTACGGTTATGTTAAGCTCAAGCCTAGAAGCTCCTCTCCAATCGGTCTTTTTGGACACTATGACGGCAATGTTCTAGGCGGGTTTCTGCTTGGGGCTGGAATGGCTTTCTCAGGATCTTGCCCCGGGACATTATTCGCGCAGGTGGGTGCTGGATTACGGACAGGACTGTATGCTCTTGGCGGAGCTATTGTTGGTGGTATTGCGTACACGGGATATGTCGCACAGGCAGCCAAGGCTCAAAGAGAGAAGGCGGATGTGAAGCCGGAGACCGTGACTCTTGATGAGAACCTCGGCCTGTCGAAAGATACAACGGTGGCTGTCTTCGAATCTGTCTGCTTATCTGTTATTGCTGCATCTGTGGCATACACTACTGGCTCAGACTGGACGGTCTTCTCAGCTGGTGGTGGATTGCTCATCGGCTTCTCACAGCTCTTCTCCATCCTTATCCGTCGTTCTATGCTTGGCATCTCAGGTTCTTACGAAGAAGTAGGCAACCACTTCTGGTGGCTCACACGAGGTTCTTCTTGGCCCAGCAGTCGACAGAATACTTTGTTCGCTACGGGTATGGCATCTGGTGCGTGGGCGATCACCAAGATCTTCCCATCCTTTGTGCCCAGAGATGCCATTGAGGTTAATCCATGGCTTGCTGGCACTGGAGGATTCATGATGATTGTAGGATCAAGGCTGGCCGGCGGATGCACTTCTGGTCATGGTGTTAGTGGTCTGTCGATGATGTCGACTTCAAGTCTTGTCACTATGAGTACTGCTTTTGTCGCAGGAAGTCTGATTGCTCCTGTGGTACACTAGAACAAACACCTACATTCAATATATAAACAATGTCCTGACAGACTGGCTTACAAAGCACAAGGCCTATTCGTCCTTCTTACCACAACCTATTCTAGCGGTAACTTCGATCTCAATCTTCATCTCATCCTTCATCAACCCAGACTGCACCATAGTAGCAGCAGGACGAACCTCTCCAAACCACTTCTTCAAAACTGGCCAAGTCCTGGGAAAGTCATCTCGATCAGGGAGAATGTACTTAACGCGAACGACATCAGATACTGAAGCGCCAGCCGACTCAAGAGCAGCTGCAATGTTTTTCATGGTTTGATCAGCTTGCTCAGCAACCTCGGATGATATCTGCCCGGTTCCATAGTCGTAGCTAACTCGCGTTAGTACATCTTCACAATCACAATGGAAGAAGCTTGTGATCACCCAGTAGTACCACTGACGAATACCCAGTCTCCAGTCACGACAGCTCGTGAGTATCCGATTTGCTCTTCAAAGGCAGAGCCGGAGCTGATGTTTTGGCGGGAAGTCATCGTAGATGAGATTCAAGTTTGAGAGTTATATGAATAATAAGATGGAAGTTACAGATCAAGGAAGAAAAGAAGCACAACGACGAGTATAAATACGAGAGGGAGTGCCGCCGTTTGGTTGTTGTGAGTCACTTACACTATTCCGAATTACCTCTCCAAGGTGGGGTTCCTCGGTCAAGCCTCACTTTGAAGCAGAACCGAACACCTCATATGTTACAAGACCAAAAGTGGCTGACGATTTTCTCGTAATCATAGTCCACTTATGATAGCTTCTTTCTTCTTTATGGCAAAAGGACGTTCTAATATGGATGAGTTGAGATATCCAGACCCGTAGATTTATGCAAGCAGCTGGTATCTGATTGATTTCGTGACAATCGTAACGCTGGTTAACACCGTAGTATACATATTTTATTTTACACCATGCATGGGAATGCATCAACCATCTTAACCGATAAGCTCCTTGACCATCTTGGACAACTCCTTCCTGTCAACATCCTTACCCTCAAGAGCACCAGACAGACGCTTCATGACATCTCCCATGATGGCCTTGGCCTGAACACCAGCAGCCTTGGAAGCCTCAACGGCATCCTGTACCATGGCCTTGAGCTGAGCCTCAGACAAGCTCTCAACACCGCTGTTGGAAATGTACTCGTCCAGAACCTTGATCTGGTCCTCCTCCTTCTGAACGAGATCATCACGGTTGGCAGCCTTGGCCTCGGCGGCAGCATCTTGAGAGCCCTTCTGGATCTTGCGGATCAATGCAACGAGCTGAACATCTGTCTTGATGGGGGTCGATGTCTTGGAAGCATTGAGGTTGGCGGACATAATAGCTCGGAGGACGGTCAGACGGGGGGTATCCTTGGCGCGCATGGCAGTCTTGAGATCGGCCTTGAGCTTGGACAGCAGAGGAGGGGGAGCATCGTCGGTAGATGTTGAGTAGAATCGGCAGACAGAAAGTCGGTTGACAGGCTGGCGGAAGGCAGGCTGGGACGTGCGAAATGCCCGGAAAAGCTGCATAGATTGTCTTGAGGCCATTTTGATAATTGGGACCAGGATAGTGGTCGAAGTATTCGTTTGCTGTAGAGTGTGTAGAGGCTGTTTGGTGCTATGATATGATGACCTGGGAAGCTCAGAGCTGAAATCAGACGAGACGGGAACTCAAAATTTCCCAAGGTCCCAAGGTCCAATTGGTGACTGTGATTGGCGGTATCGATAAGCTCCAGTGCAGTTGTCAGTGGTGGATGGAAGAGTCCAGGGACCCCAGACTGCTAACCCCGACCCCATGGAACTGGTCCAATTTGTCCATGTCATATCCGGGGAGTCACTGAACGCATGACCAGACTGCCGAAGATTTTGTCCAAGATAGAGAGCGGTTCTTTGCCATTGTTCAAGGCGTTGAACAGATAATGCATATGTCTTCTAGTTATGCTCCCTAAAACCAAGTTTCCTGTTGGATTTGTCATTGAATCCTATAACATATAGCGACATTTCAATATCACATCGACCCCTTACCCCTTACCAACAGCTTCCTTGACAATGTTTTCTCTCTTCCCTTCTGACGTCGTTCGACATGGCACGGAATACCGCTAAATCACCTGATGATTGATGTAGCGACTCGCCTATGCTGGACAAGGATCGGGGATGATCCCGCTGATATTGCATTCCGCTAAGTTAGGTGTGCGTAGGATTACGCACTAGCTTTGGTGGTCGAGGAACAGACCAAGCCGTGGCTTGAACGTCGAATGCTAAAGTGTTGACATCGATCTATCCGTCTCGTTTCTCCAGAAGTGTCCGAGAGGATCATCAAGCATCAAGACCAGTAAGAGGTACATGAATCAAAGATGGCTATCTCTTGTTTAGGAGAATGGTACCTTAGCGTTGTTGGTGGGGATAAGCTCGTCGGTAGTTCACTCCGACGGGGAAATGAGGACCTGGCTTGTAGGGGAACGAGTGGTGATTTAATATATATTAGTACCCAACACTCACTTGTGTGTCAAGTGTAGAAGGAACCCTAAGCTGTATGTAATGTCTCTCTCACACCTGGGCACTGAAACTGTTCTGTTTCTTCCTTGGTCTTCTACCAATATCTTAGTGTTGCAGGGTCTCTTAGCAAAAACCAAGGTTGCGGCCGCAAACAACAAGTCTCTTACACATCGGTCCCAAGCTGTCGGTACCGAGTGTCCATCGGCCAGTCGTTTACGAGTCGAGTCACTCCTTAGGCCTTCATTCACAACAAGGGATGAGCAGCCACTTTCATGGATTGTGCAAGTTGACTAGGAGTTGGATCTGCTCCTTCTTTGGGTAGTCCGAGCACCTGCACTTCCCCTTCTTTATCGTTTGTCTAGGTAGGTACTAAGGTAGGTACTCTCATTGGGTGTTCCTGCCTTGTTTGTCGCCATGCTATGGATTTTCATTCAACCTTCCTACATTATCCACTTGATGGCGCGCCACTACTGCTTGCCTTATCAACCAACAAAACTTTGTTTCAACGACATGGCAGTCTCCTCCATTGTTCCTTCTCTTCAATGATGTACCGACATCTTCTTGTTCTATTGTGAAGTCACCAATTCAGGACCATGCCATCTCTCAATGCATACTTGAAATTCGAATATTGTGCACTCATCCCCCAAGAATTGCCATACCGCCTTTGGGATGCTGTTATTGGACCCAAGAACTTCTTATTGACGCGGCTTCTTGCCAATGCAGACATAACTATCATGCCTCCGTCAGAAGAAGAGAAAATGATTTGAGAAAATAGCCAACTTACATGGGAAAGTATGCCTATAACCACCATTAAACCATTCTTGTCAGACCGCTAACGTAAAACAAAGCTTATGGAGCAGAACACGGGAAAGCTTACCTTGAAAGCCGGATTGCTTGCCTCGCTCCTCGCTTGAGCTACTAGAAGTTGGAAATCGTTGAAAGACATACTTTTCAAAGATCAGCGGAACATCTCTGTTATCGAGATCCAATCGACTTACCCGAGAAATTGTGTGAAGGGGTACAGAGCCAGCGATGACAATAACTGGCTCACATTATCATTATTCGATCGACCAATCTCATAATCTCGAGGCACTGCATCGATCAGTCTTGAAACACAAGAATTCAACGTCATTCCGGCATACCATTTGACCAACCACACATGGGTAACGTCATGAGCCTCGATTCAACTTCGGTAAAGCCTGCACTTCTCATCCAGCCTGCTAGTTGTAATGGTGCACGAGGATCTTTATACGGCGATTGACTATCCAAATATTGCTTCGACCACTGCGACAGAGCGTGATCTACCCGTCATGGTTAAAACAAACGACCCTGGCTGGAGCTCAAAGAGACATCTACTCACCAGGTGTTAGGGTGCCATTATCAGATTGGGCATTGAAGTATATTTCGACCATCTGGCACCAACCGCCAGGCTTCAAGACGCGGAAAATGTCTCGGACATAGCTTCTCCATCGATTGGCATGGATCCCTCCTGCTACCATTTGACTGTGAACCAGATCAAAGTGGTTAGACTCAAAGGTGAATCTATGCCCAGTTGTCGTCAGCAGTTGTTTATCGATCCCGGCGTCAAAGAGCCCACCTCCCGTTCAAGTCATCAACTTGGAGATCCATGTTGTCTGGAGGGTTTTCTGGTATCATGTGCGGGCTCACATCGATGCCAAGGACCTGTGCAAGATGACCAGTCAGTCAGAGACCTTGATGCTTCAATATTCCATGCTTGATGATACGGGGTTGAAGCCGTCTTGTTTCATCTGACTAGACTAAGCACAGACGCAAATTAAGCTTCTTCGGAAACAAGAGCACGTTAGACAAGCTTTAAGCTAGCTTGTACCAGCCAAAGTTTACAGCAAAAACAAAGCAGGAACTTGGACCTTATAGCAATAGACTGCTATAGATAATGTTCACCAAACGCCCATGGAAAACGTACCTCGGAATCAGGATATTGTGTAGCGACTTCCATCGCCCAATCTCCAGTGCCACAGCCACAGTCAAGCACTCTCTTTGGGGACCTGATCGGAGGGAATATGAGACGTTCGTCGAAGAGGCCGCTCAGAACTCCGTGCATCAACTCAAGACGCGAAATTTCATCCTGGCGAAACTCGTTACCTCCTGCAGACGATTGTGATATCGGAGAGCACCATCATTCCTACCTCATCGATCGGCGCAAAATAAGTACCGTTCGCTAGGGAGTAATGTTGGTAAGTGCGTCCACAATGCTCGACTACCTCGGTGAACGTCTCGTCCAGGGGCACGGTTCCATCTCTTCGCATGGGGGCTTAGCAAAACTTCCATGTCTAAAATCTCTGGCTTTCTTACTCGGCTTCCATCATTTTTGGACTCTGGTTTCCGGACTCGATTGGCTTCCGAGAACTCCAAGTATGCTGTAGACTCGTTCAAAGGATGGTAGCAAAATGAGCTAGAGTCCTCTACCGAAAAAAGTATTTCAGACCACCATCCATCGTTGGGAAAACATGTGGTACCTAAAGCATGGCCCTAGTCCGACGTATAAGAGCCACCCTGGTGCCAGGATGTTGACCCCGAAATGCATCAGTACTATGGCGGCATTTGCGTCTAGCGGCTTTACATCCCGTCAACAGATGCAAATGGGCTTCTCGAATAATGCGGAGATGATGGACAGCCGAGACATATACCGGCAAAGTAGTGCTTCTCCAAGTTTCTAATGCCGATCTTTACACTCCAGAGCGTTGAGCCATGGAGTAGTATATTGCCACAAGTGCATCATGGGTGTCTACTGTATACATCATTTCATGAAAACAAGAAGATACAAATTCGATACAACGCCTAACAGATACAAATAGATATCTGGACGAAATGGTCGAGAGGGTCGAGTTCTCGTTTTCCTGACAAGGCCGGATAACGATTTCAAGACATCGCGGACTCATGTTTGCTTGGACCACCATGACTTAATCCGGGGCATGGAAGTGGCTGCCAATGGATGGATCTGAAAACAACTGGCGGAGGCACCGAGTGTCCTATCGACGTCCTATTCTTTCCATGCTTTGTTCGATGGCACGCGTTCCACACAAAGTGGAGGGGCCAGACTGACGCATGTTTAAACATGATTGTAGTTGGCCGTCTCCCCCATGCTTCCGTAGGGTCTCACTGACATTCGGCTTGTTGGAGCCAATCACTAGGTCCATTTCGCAGTTGGATGGAATCCTCCCACCATCCTGAAAGTCAGGCACCCGGCTGTCGGGACTTATGCAGCCTCCATAGATGGCTTCAGACCATTACCCGCTATGGAGTGTGGTAACCAATAACCGTGAACAGTTTCATTTCGGTGGTGAGGCTGTCCTACCCCAATGCTGTAACATATGGTCACCAGGTAGAGGATACCGAGGGGCGATAACCCATTGCGTACGTAACACCGTTCTTTGTCTCTTTGGAAAGCAAGATCATGGTCGTACAAACAAAAACTTCCTGCTGCACAATCCAATGGCAAACCATGCCAATACCGAGGACGTGGACGTGGGACCGCCGTCGGAAAAGGCTATCTAAGCTTCCGTGCAACTATCCTCGGAGCCTACTCGGTTTACTACACCAAAAAGGGTCAGCGAAACTCTCTTCTCTCAAGACCGCATTATTGGCATGGACACTGAGCAGGACAGCAAGTTAGCATATTGATTTGCCTGTTCCTTCCACAGGGGGATCTTGGAATACCAGGATCTGCGGCGTAAATGCACCAGAAAGCCCACCTACAGTCGGAGCACCTCCGTATCACCAAAAACATACTTCGACAGGCCTCAGCGATAACAAAGTGATCCACACTTGGAGCACTAGAACTTTGAAGGCCAAACAAAGATAATCCTTGATCCAGGCTCGCAAAGCTTCGAGTCTTCACCGCCTGGTGTGTCCACAACTAAAACAAAATTAAGAAGCTCAACCAGGACCAAGTTATGCAAAGCGTGGAGATGAAGGATCCTAGTGGTAGAGATGCGCACGAAGAAGGTCGCATGGCCGCATAGATGCTGGTAATGGGCCGCTAAGTTGCATTGGGACGGTCCTCGCGGCTGGTGCGCACCTGGGTCCCTCTTCGGCTGATCCTTTGTTCTGCCTTGCTCATATCATACGATATGTCGAATTCTGCGTGGCATGGCAGCCAAAGAAGAACAAAACAGCGTCAACCAATGACCCGGCGGCCGCATCTGTACCTATGGACGGGCCGCTGCAGCTCGTGGTTCTGCAAGTAGCAGAATGGGGGAACAAAAGTCATTTGTTTGGTATGACACGCAGAAAAAGGTTCTTGAAAAGCTATTGCCAATTCTATACTACCGCCGCACTTTCATACAGCTCATAACAGGGGACATTACAGCCTTACCTTATATGGACATAGACTCACAACGGTCGTGTCGTGAATTGGTGCAAGCCATCAAATATCACAAAAGACTTGGGGACCGATGTGGGTACCGAGAGAATGAGAGGATCCTCAGTGAACGGAGCAGGAATATCTCAAGGTGGGAAACTCTTGTAAGTCTTGACCCGCATGTTGCTTTGACCGTACTTCGACGGTTGAGGATTGCAGCACACTTGGTCATAGAGGGAGAAAAGTGACGAGAGAACGGCCATGACCCAGTTCTTACTCCATTTTTTTCAGATTCAAGGAAGAAACCGAGACTCGATCAGATCAGCAAAGAACTACACTGTACTGTATTGTGCTACGAGTGATGTCCGGACAAATTATTCCAAAGCTGAGAACGTCACAGTCGTCTCACATGAATTAGCTTGAAAAGGGTCCAGTGGCTGCTGAGACTACGTACAGTATCCGCAACCAGAGTTTTGATGCCTGCCGCCGCGGGCCGCCAGCAGGGAGTCTGTGGGGGAGAGATAAGCCACCAGGCCAAGCATTCGCTTTACTGTAGAAGAAGGTCTTGGCTTGAATGCCACTTCCCTAGTGACGTGGTGAAGCCTCATCCGGCACTCACCCATACAGATAGGGCCGGTCGCAGTGGGTTTCGCGAAATTCAGGATAATAAGTCTCGCAAGCGAGCTCAAAGAGGGGATAGTATCAGAAGACCGAGTACTAGGACGTACTACAGCGATGCTGCCTCATTCACGCAATAAACAAGAGCTAACGCGCTATCACTAGCACTACCTACTACGATGACAGGGGAACCATGCTCGGACCATGGTTTGCCGACCCAGACCGTCGGGATCTGACCAGAGAGCTGGTAAAATGGTGGGTTGTCGGTTGTATGACAGTACACATACTACATCCCGCAGAACGAACACATCACTCAGGACTTTGGGCAAATTTTGCTGCAGCGGCACTTTGATAAAATGCGTTCATCCAATATCACCTATCCTCAGGAGCAAGGGTTGCAACGGATGCTACCATGATCATCCACGAAAAATAGCTCGTTTAACCTCTGGCTCTTCTAGCTTGTGGTAGTTTGTCATAACGACGTTTTGATTCTCAACCCATCATAATGCATACTGATCCTCGTGCTCAAGAAAGACAATGCAGAGCAATAAAAAGCAAAGACTAGAACCATAAATTGTACTGTGTAGCAAACAATGGTCGGTTAACTCTTAGCCCCGCGCCGTTTGCCCACACCATGGCTGTCTTGCTTGTTGTCACTGATTCTTTATGCATGTCAGCTAAATCCCCTGCCTTGTCCGCATGCGCCGTCTGCGTACTCGTTTTTTTCCCTCTTTTCCAAGCGATAACAATGCATTGGCTTTCACGGAAACAAGCATGTCGTATCAAAAACACTATCCCTTGCTTTCTTCCCAATGCCCTTACCAATCACCATCATGCACATGAATCCCAAACCAGTAACGCCAACCAAATGTCCAAACAAACTGCATAGGCGGCCGAAGTCGATGCCGTACAGATGTAACATGATTACCCCTGAATGGGTAAGATAGAGACGACCCTAGCATGAAAGTAACGTCATGCGTTCAAAGAGAGAACATCTACAGTATGACGGACAACGGATCCGTTGCAAGGTACATAACGCCCATAAAATGTCGCTAGGCAATCAACAGTTCATACCGTGAAGCAAGCCAAGGCCTGCGCTGGTAGCCACATTTGAGGCCCTCACCAGCATTCAAAGACGGGGTTCCTACTTTTGACGGCCTCCAGCCGCTCCACAATGACCTTTCGTTGATTGCCCATTTGTCCCTCAGCTGCAGCATATCCTAGATCACCTTCCAGATCGTCCGTGTAGTTTTCATGGTCACCATAGTACTGCTGTGCAACGGAGTTGCTGTTGCGACGAGCAGCGGCATTGGCGAATGAATATCTTCGCTGCCGCCGCGATGCTTGTTGGCGTGCGGGCTCGTACATGTTGAGTGCACGAACTGGTCCTTGGTAACTGTTCCTAACCCCGGTTGGCCGAGCGGCCGGACGTTCAGTCACATCTCCACTATGCTGCTCCTCGGTTGGTGCCAAGAAATTGGGTTCATTTGACATTTGCTCGCCTGGTGATAGAGCCGTTTCTCCGGTGGGGGATGAGAGTTCGAAACGACCCGGATGGGGCATATCTGCGGGCGCACTGGCAAGGCCAAGGAGGTCTTCGATTGGAGGGTTGTTAGCAGGGGCCGAGCTTGCAATGTCGGCTTCATCCATCGATTGACGAACGTGGGGATTGCGGCGGACTTCTGAAGACGTATTACGCATAGGAACCGCAACAGGCACATCGACCAGATCGTCCCAAACACAAACTCGTGCTCTGCGAGTGAGTTCAAGAGGGCCATGGTCCGGAGTCTTGAGCGTCTCAACGACATTCCAAGCCTGTCCCTTCATGACTGCCACCTGCTTCGCAAACATGCGCTCTTGGAAATCGACATCCATTTGGAACACTCTCTTCAACGAGAGAACTGTTTGCGTCCACCACGAGGTCGATGTCAGTAGAGGCAGAAAGTGGTCTCTCGTCTTCTGAGAGAATGGTCGACCGATAAGATCAACGGGCAGGAATAGCCAACCAAAGGGGAAACTGAATTACGTGTTAGTTCGGTCCTAATGCTGTGTTGATCGACTCCATTCTTACCTTCTCCAAGCATCTGGATGTTTCCAGGGCCATGATAATGAATTATCGATAGCTCCAACAGTAATAACCGGCTCGTTTCCGGCGTGTTTCCGACTCGAAGCACTCATCGGTCTCTGTTGCTTGTATGGGTACGATGCTCTTGTGGCACGAGGTCCTTGCTGAGACAGGTCAACAGGTCGAGGGCCCTCCTCCTCCGCGACTGGTTCCATGTTCAATTGAATAGGGTCTGACGCTATTGAGGCTTTGCCCGTCTCCCAGTCGACTTTAATCATCCAATTGTCCAGGCCTCGATCTGTGTTTCGCATTATGTAGTCGAGAATGACTAGTTTTTCGAGCTCCTCGCGTAATGACTCTTTGAGGTTCTCGGTCCAAATGAAATTATCAGGACCCAAGAGGTTCGCGGCTTGAGCAGCTTCTTCGTCGTCGCTATTGTATCCGTCATTCGGAGAGGCGTTTCCTGAAGGGCGGCAGCTTTCGGTCCATCTCTTCTTCTTTTTGTTTTGACTGTCGTTTGTTCGGAAGCCTGACCAGTACTGGTCTGGCCAAGGATGCTCACGAAGGAAAACGTTGGCATCTTTGAAGCCTTTCAGGAAGACCTGGAAACTGCCTGGCTTGGCAGGGAGAGGTGTCTTCTTGCGCTGAAACTTGCGGCGATCCCAGAAGGGGTAATGGAAAGACTTGGAGGCAAGCCATACGACATCGGTATACGGAACGAGGTGTGTTCTCAGTTGACAATCGAGAACGTATGCAGCTGCCTCGCTTACGTACGAGAGGTTAGGAATGAGACTGCAAACGCTGTCAGTAATAGTACTCGGCCAGGAACTGAGAAAAGACATACCAGGCTCGTCCAAAGCAGCATGGGAACAAGTTTCTATGAATCCACTTGTTCCATTTAGGATTTCCTGCTGCGTAAGGCTCCTCATCCTTAGGCTTAAAAACACCCACAATCTTACCGTCCGGATTCCGGGCAAAATAACTGCCAGAGCTACCCTGCGAAATCATGCTAGGGTGGATTTCTTGCCGGATAGCGCTCCTTACGCTTTCGACAATGACCTCAAACTCTGCCTTGGACATGACACCCTCATGCGGCACTGCGGTACTCTCAGCAGTCACCGGTCGAATACCCTCAGGAGGCTGAAAGACAGAATAGTGAATTTCAAGACGCTCCTCTTCGCCAAGCTGGTTCTTGCCCTTGCGCTTAAAACGCGACGCAATCTCGTCGGCCCAGCGCTCGAGGCGGGCATTGATGGCCTTCAAATCAACACCAGCGCTACTTCCTGAGCGGTGACGGAATTTGGGTTGAGAAGATGAGGTCAACGATTTGGGACTGGCCATGCCGGAGCGATGGCGCGGCTGCGAAACGGGACCATATCGGGGAGCGGCTGCGGGCTGGAGAGATGCGTAGGATTGGGTGAGAGGATCCTCTTCTGAGTCGTCGCTGAAGTCGTCGGCCTGTGCGAGGCGTTCATAGCCTGTTGTCGCGGGTCGTGACCGAGGCATATTGGCGATTGTATGTAGAGGCGATTAGGTGTGATTTCACGAGATTGACAAGGCCATTCCACACTGCTAGGGACGTATGTTCGTGATTTCGGAAGCTACGACGGATGATTTCTTGTTCAAGACGCGCGTCGTTATATTGGAGAGGGGCCGAAGAAGGATTGATTATAAATGTGTTCACGGAGGTTGTGTTGTTGTTGACCGTTTCGGGAAAAAGGAGTAAATGTAAGTATCTAGGTTATAAAGAAGGGATAAAGAGGAATGAGAAGAAGAATAAAAAGAGATCTAGGAAGATGAAGAAGAGAAGTACATCAACAACAGGATAACGCGCTCTCGTTGACAGTGACAACCAAAAGGAAGCCGGTTGCAGGATGACGATGGTGCCAGTTTGAAGTTGTCATGCTTTCAAGCTTGTGACAGGTCAGGCCCAAAAAGCCACGGGCTTCCTCCACTTGACTGCAGCCTCCGCGTTGGAACTGGGGCCGAGCTTGATTGGTGGATACGTACCCCTGAGTCTGTCTGAGTCTCCCCTAAACCCAGCGAAGAAAAAGCCCGGAACAGGCACTGGAACTGAAAACTACCTAGGGATGATCTAAAAACAACACCAACAATGGAATAAGGGAGATCTATTGGTTTTGGGTATAGATACAGTAAGTAATTGGTTGATCTTTGCTCATCAGGATCGTGTAGGAACTTAACAGACTTTTGATATGAACAAATGCGGATTCGAATTTATGCTTTTAAAATTGGCCTGGAGCTTGGCTATGCCTTTTCTCTTTTCTCCATTGCACTACCAAGACTACCTACCTATCAATGACTGTTAGCTAGCACGGCATTACTGAGTGGTCAGTGGTCCTCCCGGCGCCGAAAGCTCCGGAAGAGGATACGGAACGGACGGGGTCCCGGACATTTGAGTCCGCTTACAACAGGCAACCACTCCATCAATCAGTCATGAGGGAAACTTTATCATGACCGGATTAATCGTCCGATACATACTTTACAATTCCCATTCCATTTCCCGCATGGCAGAATAAGCGGACATTTTTACTTTCCCTTTAGTCTGTTACTTTGACTTTAAGGCAACCTTTTAGAATCATCATTCCGCTATGCCACGGGAGAGTGTTGCACGAAGAGTCTCGACCTTTTGTGTTACATTACATGAGAGATAGATTTCTGCATGCTGGCAGCTCACTTGGAACAAGCCAAGATCTAACTAGATGCTGCTGGATGTGCAAAGTCTCCCTTGTACCTATTGTTTCCCTTTCCCAGATCAACGGGAACGAGAGGGAGCCTTCAAAAGGGCGCCATTAACTCGAGAGGCGAAGCTAATGTACCGAACCAGGGCTGAACCAACGAGGGTTGCATCTCAAGTGCCCTGGGCGCTAACAAAATCCTCTGATCGCGTGCGACTGTGATGGGGGGAACTGCAAATGCAAGCAAGTAGGCAAGCAAGTACCCGGCGTCAAAGCTTGGTGCAGTACATATTGTATGGTGTAAAACTGCTGATGATGACGGCTATACACTATCAAAAAGGGAACTCAATTGCAGCTGCAGCGGACTATTTTTCCTCATCTGCAGGTTTCTTAATACTCGACCAATCTTACTGATACACAGGGGTTCTTGTGTTTCTCAAAGTTACAGTACTGTACCTTTATCTTTTAGACATGATTTACAGGGACAAGAGACATTACTGAGCATGTTTTGTAGAGCCTGATACGTCATGGTATGCACCGCTGTGTTTCGTGAGCTCTAGTCTGGCTATGATCGTCTGGAGATCAAGAGCCGTTCTTGTCTATCTGGGGTAGGCCTTGTCTAGGGAAAGCCTCTCCATACCAACCCAAGTCAGAGCGTCCTTCTTTTTGCTGATGAATTTGCCTTGAGGTGGTTGTGCCACCGGCAGAGCCAAGCCAAAGACAAACCAGACTAGTCTGTCGGACATAGACAGCTTAGATGCTGTGCGGTACAGTAGTAGGTCTGTACTGTATGTGCAACGGCCCCCTCCGTGTAGCATAGCACAGCGCGGGGAAAGGAAGAAACGGGTTGGATGGAAGAGACCTTAACGCCTTGTAAAGTGAGATGCTGCTATTCAAGGTTCGATCCTGCGTTGGGAGGCTAAGCAACAGAGTTCGACGCCGGCAGAGAGGCGATCCCTTTGCCTTGTTATCATACAGTATCTTTATAGATAATAATATTGTTGTAGTAACAGATAGATAATTATTCAGGAGATCAACCAGGGCTTGTGTAAATAAGCGAGTGAGGGTGGACGAATTATGAGCCGTGACCATTCCATCCATCATCTGATTGCTCAAACAAACATGAGATGAGACGTTCCAAATGGAGTAGAATATCAAGTGGCCCAAGACTGTTTCTTCGAGCTGTCAAGGATGTTTGACTTGAACATGGACCCCATCCCCCGGGATGTCAATGCCGCACACGCACCCCTCCACTAAAGGTAACGTCCTGCAGTGCATTGCGGGTCATTTCTACCTACCTTACCTAGGCTAGAGCATGGACACCTCCATTGCTGTACCGCCGTATCGTATCCTCCCTGTAAAAGTCAAGGTCACTCGGTTTCTCCCTCCAAGGTTTCGTTTCAATCCCTTGGCCTAGCTACCTAATCTACTACTGTACATGTACGGAGCAGCCATTCCCAGCTGTTTCCTTCCCCTTTTTATTTATGTGACAAGACAACTATTTATATAAATGCCGAGAGAGACCCTCCATTTGCTCGGACACTCTCTTGACTAACTGCAACCTACCTACCTAAACAAAATAATACCTGGGCCCATCTTGAACTTACATACTGCTACCTACCGCTGCCACGTCTTCTGCAGTCCTCCACCATTACCCAGCCGTTGCTCAAGTGATCACAGACCCCGGGAACCGTTCTTTCTGATATTTACTTTCGATCTGCTCGTTGTTTTTCTCCTGCTCTTTTGTTACTCTGTCTTCTCAACTATACAACTTGCTACGGTTTCACAACCACTCAACTACAATTCACCATATCTTATCTAAGTCTCGCCAAAGAACAAAAGCACAACATGACTGCTCGAGTCGCACCTGGCTCCTCATCCTACACTGAGCCACCTACCATCATCTCCCCAACTGCCGACCACGATGTTCGAGGCCGTAAGAGAGAACGAAGCATGACCCGGCGAGGCAGCGTCCGCTCGTTCGGAGCCGCACCAGCAGACGAGTCTAGCAACCTCCGAGGCCGCTCTCGTCGTCGTGCTGCTTCTCCAGCTTTAAGTTACACATCTCGACCTTCCTCACCTCGAAGGGTACCTTCTCCAACACGACGCCGTCTGCTTCATGCTCGTCTTCGAAGAGAGCACTGCCCTTCCCGGGTTTCATCCCCCATTGAACAGCAGCTCCAGCAGCATCGACCTGCTCGTCGAAGGCAGCGAACTCGGAGCCAGAGCCGGGGCCCTCGGTTGGAGATGGAGCTTGGATCTCAACAGCTCACCGATGGCCTGTCCGGGTTGCGGAACGAGGTCCGAGCCTCTTCGTCTGACACAGCCGACGAAGTAAAGTCGGACGCTTAATATTCGATAATACTACCTATTTGAAGGAAAGGAACCACTTTCAACTTTCGATTCTGGTATCCATTACCCCTGCCCCATGATCAGATGTATAAAGACGAAAAAAACCGGAAACCAGACCGATACCCATATACCTAATCCATGTTGTACGATGACGGGATGTTGATTTTCTGTTTCCGTTGCGTTGCGCTGAGAGCTGGTTATCTCGCATTCACAAAGATTGTGTCCTGCTATTAAACTGGTTGCATATGGAGTTTCATTTGTTATCAAGAAATTGAGATCTCTTGACTTTACTTTACTTTGGGTACTTAACTATGAATAAGACGGCGCTGGGAGGATTGGATGAGATATTCTACTTGTTGTTTATGAGGCGGTTGAACGATGATACATATATCCTGCATCTATTTCATCCAATCAAATAAATTGATATTTCAATCATAAAGAGTCGTCTTCCAAGGCTTAAGTTGTCATGATAAAGTAGCCTAAATGGCTGTCTAAGCTGGCATAAAGTGACTAAATTGTTTCATCTCTTATGTTTCGAGGCCAATTCTTCTAATACCTTGAGGGTAGTCTAAAGTGCAGGTAGAGTCAATGATGATCTGGACCTGAAGTGCAACGGTCGGTCCCATAATTTCTCTTGTACATAAGCTCTCTCATTGGTTTGAAACTACCCTAAGCACTTTTTTGATGGAAATGGACTGATGTTAACGACATCGATATTTGCTAGAGGGTCCAGGTCCAGCTCAACTTTTTCTGTTGCTTCAACATAGCGACTGGAGCATTTGGTGTCCTGGGGCGTTCTCTGAATACCCTTCCTCTCTCTCTTCTACAGCTCTGCCGTGTGTACATTACAACTAATAACGGCTTTCGTTCTTTCCCTTACCACCTTTTGGATCCCTGTAGCTCGACTGTTCACCTTTCTATCTGCTTGCCACCAAGCATGACTGTGTCTATTCTCAACTCTACGACTTAATCCACACTCTCTGCCTGGCGCAAATGCTCGAACGAACCGCTGCGGCTGTGGAGTCGCGCAGCCTTCAACGGATAATTCATAGGTCCTCAAATCGATCTCGAAAGCTACACACAGGCTTCTGGCAACATGGCGCCGCGGCTATCGATATTTCCAGCTCTCTCCCTGGCTCAATAAGGCCGGTTGGAGCTGCGACTCCCGAACCGGAAACACAGCAGCTCCAAGCGAATCTCTTCGCCTCGGTTTTGATGCTCGACTTCCTATATCCTACCTCGACTATACCTCTCTTACGCCGTCTGTATCCCGACTTACCGAATCCTCAAAATGCGCAACGAACGGCGATTGTCCCGAGTAGACGAACTTACTCTTCAATAACGACGCCACCCGGCAATGACGAGACGACAGATGAAGCGGGTTGGCCCAACAAGGACTCGAAACTCCAAGATCTAGACCCAGAGGATGACACGAATGTATGGGTTGGCACGGAGGCAATAATACCGAAAAGAGGCCAGACGGATTTGGAACTGCTCCAAAAGATTATGGGCACCAAGGGACGTCATTTTCAGCAAGCTTGGGATATATACTCTGGGATGGATAGCGAGCAACGGCGTCTTGTGCGTGGTCCTCTCGTCAATTATCTTTCCCACTCCCACAGTATTGTTGAGACAGGACGAGCTCTGTCGGTCTTTCGTCAGATCCCCACGCCCGAATGGACCAATGAACTCTTGTCCGCAGCCATCCTCCTCCTTTTGCGATCCGGAGACCTACCAGGAGCCGTGGAAACTCTCAAAACAGGATTAGAGACCGGGGGGCTCAGCCACGGCCTGGAATTTCTGATGGCAGATACCATCAACTCGCGGAATTGGTCAGTTGCTCTGGATGTTTGGACGACATATCACAAGAGGATGGTCAGAAGTAATCCCGGTATGAAGCCGAATGTGGGACGATTGCAGCAGCTTGGGTCTCTCAAGAAAAAGGGAGACCTCTACTTTGCTTTCAGAGCCTACCTGGTCGGCGAGGGCAAAGATCAACATAAGGAAATTCAGAAGGACGTGGCTGCCAAGAGAGCTTTGTCTGCACTGCAGAGATTCTTCGCTACATTGGCGCTACGGGAGCCATGTCCCCCGGCTCAGGCAAGCATCATTCTCGAAGCTCTTGGCGATAATTTCGAATATAACACATATATGAACACCATGTTTAATCGTTGGTACGATAAACTAGAAGATCGATACACAATGGAACAGCTCCCCGCCATTTATCAAAAGCAACGACTATTACCAGATGCAGCGCCTGCCATGCCGGTGTACCGCGGCTTGTTCAAAGTGAATTTCCCAAGGAACAGAGCTAGATTGGAAGAATTGCAGCAAGACTGGGTTCGAATCAAAGGCGGCCTGAATCAGTGGGGATACGAAAAGTATTTAAAATACTATGCATCAAAAGGAGATGTGCCATCAGTTAAGAAGCTCTGGGCTCAGTTCGCGAAGGAGTACCCCGAGATAATTCAGGAACCCCGAGGATTCAGGAGCACGATCAACGTCTATGCTCAATTAGGAGATGTTGAGGGCGTCAAGAAGGAGATGAAAAGGATGGTCGAGGAGTACAAGGTTCAACCCGATCTCGATATCTGGAACACGTTGCTCAAGGCTTATATGAGAACCAATGACTACGACGGTGTTTTGGATTTGTTTGATCAAATCGCAAGCCAACACCAGCCAGACTCTTACACTTATGCCCACGTCATGGCGATGAGTTCCAAGAAGGGTGACCTGGACACAACTCTGGAATACTTCACCAAATCACAGCGTGAAGGTGTACCAATCTCAAAGGAGATGGGACTGTCTTTGGTGGTAGCTTACTGTCGAAGCGGTCAACTCTCTGCGGCGGAGAGTTTGTGCATTGAAATGACCCACCGCAAGATTGCTTCGCAAGCCATCTGGAACCAACTGCTCAACTACAACGGCGTCGAAGGAAAGATTACAAAGGTGTATGAATTACTCAAGCAGATGAAACAACTCGGAGTTGAATGGGACGACGAGACGTACGAATTTCTTCTCCAAGCCCTCGTCAGGGTCAACCGAATCCCTGCGGCACACGCGCTTTTGAAACGTGCTGTCAATGAACATTTGTTTCTGGTCACACCCGATCATTATGCAATTGTCATGGCTGCGGCCGCACGACTTGGAGAGTCTCCGGTCGTGGAGACTCTTTTTGCTCAACTCCAGAAATCAGAGCTGCCTATAACTTTCAACGCTTTAGTTGCTCTCGTCACCCATGCCAACAAAAAGAAGCCAGGCGCCGACCGAACGAGGTATCTAGCGAATGAACTCGTTGAATACTTCCGACAGGCGGCCGCGGCTGCTAAGTCGAGCGAGTCTGCACCTGAAGACTTCGCCGATGCCGGGAACATTGCAGATCTCATGCGATCAACTCCTAAAATCGGACGAGCAATTGCTTTACTTGTCGAACTTCGAGAATTCATCTCGATCGAAGAAATGATGGGCTTGTTCGTTCAGATCTTCCCCCAGTATAAGACCAACCAATTTCCGCCTGACATCATGTCTGCTTTGATGCATGCTCATTACATGGACGAGAACTACGACAGGGTTTTGGAACTTTGGGAGAAGACCTGGGCAGACGTTTATGCTTCGAGCCGGAAACGCTCAGGAGAAGGCATTGCTATTGGTACTGAGTATGAATTGTCTCGCGTCGTAAATGTAGTGGCACGCATGTATGGAGAGACGAACGATGGAGCAGGCTTGAGCAATACTATCGACAAGGTCATTGCAGCAGGCTTCAAGCTTACCCGAGAGAACTGGGTCGTCGTCATCAGTAACCTTTCTGAACTGGGCAAGTGGGATCGTGCTATGTACTGGTGCGAGACATTGCTCATGCCAACTTGGGACGGATGGGGCTTCAAACGAGATATCCCACACAAGAGAGAAAACTCTCGCATGTTGTCAGCGCCTCCAAGACTTGTCCTGCGGTTACAGCAGAAGTGGCTGGAGATGCGCAAGATGGCTGCCTGGGATCCAAATGTCTCTCGTCTTCTCTCTACAGTGAAGGAGAAATACCCCCGTCTGCACCACGCGTTCACCACATCGGAGGTCGATGTTATACCTACAAAGTACACTGTCAACGGCAAGGAGGTTGAGCCTAGTGAACTCGACAGTATACTGCAGAGTTTGCCTTATCTGTCGCTGCTGAAGGTCAGGGACAACCTAAAGAGACAACTGGAAAAGCAAAAGAAGAGCGAGGGAAGCCTCGGAACACCAGGAGAGCCTGTCGACAGGGTCCAGTGGAAGCAGGATCTGCAAGCCAAGGTTAACAAATTCGCGAAAGATTGGTATCTTACACGCAAGAAGGGCTACGATGAGAAGCTGAAAGAGCAAAAGCGGCAAAGGTGGCTGCCCCGCGATCTTAGGAAAGAAATTGAGATCAAGGCTTCAGCCATGGGCCAAGAAGACGTGGATGTCCGAACCGCTCGCGAGCAGTTTGCTTACTGGAATAAGTTCTGGGATCGATATGATCAGCGTCGTCATGGCGCGAGAAGGCAGCCTGACACGAGGAGTCGGCCAGTCGCCCGTGGTCGTTCAGGTTACCTCACGAAAAATCCGATAGAGGCCGCAAAGATGCAGAAGTTGCGAAACAAGCGTGCTGATGATGAATGAAGATGTAAAATAGATTATGTATGAATAGCTCTTCGGAGGTTTCTTCAACCATTTGTATGATATACATGTCAAGTCATGAGTTTGAATACCCTACAGCATTATTGCGAAAGACCCTGAGGATCTAGACGTATGGAGAAACTGATTCTCATCAGAAAAAAGGTTTGTGTTGTAATATATTCGATTGCCTATCTAAACCTTGGTTACATAGCCGGCCTGGTATCCAAATACTCCAAAAACGCCCTGAAAACACTTCAACTCCTACCCAAGCCATTCCCATGTTCAGCCTAGCTGAGAAAAACAGTAACAACGCGACTTAGAGCAATCAATGCTCTGATCTCTATCCCAACTCGAAGATATCTAACAATGTAAATGCCCGTGCTGTGACAGGGTTTATGTACAGTAAAGCATGCATGTTCATGCTGTCATCTGTAAAATTTGTAGTAGCTTTTGTCTAGGGAGACATATCATCCCCACGAGGTGTTTCCGGGGGAGAGGGTTGCTTAACCCCAAGTGAACGCAAGCGCTGTGAGAGCAAGCCCTCAGCACCACCGAGTGAACCTGATCTATTGAGAGCAAAGGCATTGCCGCCATATCCCGGCTCTCCTTTGTTGAGCTTCTCATAAAGTGCGGGTTCTGGTGATTGACCGGTCTTCGAATCCTTGGTTGAAGGGCGACTGGCTTGAGCCGACCCAGGAGACCGGACATCGTTACCAAGGATAGCAGTAGTGTTTGTACTATCGCTGATATCGCTGTTGGTTCGTGCGTGAGCGGGAAGATAGAAAGGAATCGGATCGATTGGTAAGGTGTTGCCGCCAGCAGAGCCTCCAGATGGAGAATCGTTGGCAGGGAACATATTTTCCACAACGTCGAAAGTCCGGGAAGGGCCCGGAAAGAAGCCAACGCTTCGTCTGCGAAGAGCCTTCTCTGTGGCTAGCATAGCAGCAGGGCCAGACTGCACAGGTAAAGGTGGATGCATGACCCGAATTGGTTTATAAGGAGTATAGCGAGGCTCTGGCCATGTTGTTTCATTCCTGAGCTTCTCCTTCCCATCAGGGACACGGTTCGCAAAGACGATCCGGATGCTCTTGTATAGATAGTACCGACCCTTAGCAGGACAACAGATGTGCAGATGAGCGAGGTACCTCAGGATAGGCCGGTCATCAGTGTTTGCCCCAGCTGTGGTAGGGGCATTGTCGATGATGGGACCAGCCGAATAGCTGCGCTGACGCACAAATGTCTTTGTTCCTGGTTCCATGCCTGTAAGATCATATGGAACCAGGAAGAGCTTGACAGCAGTCTTGTTCGGGTTCTTGACGATGATTTGAATTTGTCCCTTTTCCGGAATTCGATAACTTCCGCCTGGAGGAGCTTTTGCCGCAACAGACCCGGACCGGCGAATGGCCCGAGAATTTCGACGTGGAATATGCTCAGAACTCTGGTTCTCAAGGCCAATGTCCATCACATCCTCGACTGGTTTCCGTTCTATATATCGACTCTGTGCCTTTTTCTTTGCTCGATGTTCGTCATCTGGATTGGGCAATCCATTTTCAAGGTCGATTTGACCGACATACGGGCTCGGGCCATCATCTGTGTTGGAACGCCCATGGGATGTGCTGCTGTAGCTATAGTACACAGCTGGGAACGAGAGACTGACATGAGGTGGGCACTTCAGACTAGACTTGCATTTGCCCCTTCCTAGAACGCCGATCTGTGCGACAAAGTCTAGTGGCTTGGAAGGGGTTGTCGACATGCGACCTCGAAGAATACTCTCTTCGTAGGAGCCAACCATAGATGCATGCTGAAGTGGCGAAGCCTCTGCTGCCACGGAAGACCTACGCGGCCGAAGAAATGCTGGTGTCGGTGGTGAGGCGCCAGGTTGCATGAAACTTGGAGTTGAAGTTAATGACCTTCGAGGTTGATGCGCCTGGTATGGAAACGCCTCTCTTCGATAGGAAGATACACGTTGTGGTAGTGAGTATCTCGGCGAAGGAGACATCCACGGTGAAGAAGTTGTTGAATTTGCCCTATAGCGACTTGTTCCAATATATCCGGTAAAACCGAATGAATCCGTTGGCAGAGACATATCGTGTTCTTCAGAGCTCTGAGCTTGTACCAGAGGGCTGGTAGGCGGTTTGTATACAAAACTGGACGACAAAGATGAAGACAGAGGTGAGTTGGTAGATTGGAAACTCTCGACACTTGCTGGAAACGGTACTCCTTTGTCGTGCTGGAACGGCGTGTAATGTCTAGGGGGTGAAGTCGCAATCCATGGAGTTTCTGCTGGAGCAGGATATCGACCATTATGCGGCCTACCGGCTGGTGTGGTACGGTCCTTGGCTACTGCTTCTTCCTCAGTGAAGTTACCACTATGAAGTGCCGATCTCGGTCGTTCAATACTGAGGCCATCGCGCAGTCTGTTGTCGAAATCGGAATGGGAATCGGCCTTCTCGGGTGTTATTTGAGCGGGCGCAAGCAAAGTTGAAGGTTCAATAGGCGTTTGGGGGAGCTTTGTCTCGATATCGGAATTTGGATGTTGTACTACAGACTCAAGCTGTATGAACAGTGTTAGCAAACACTCGAGCACACAAAATAGAGTCGTAACGCACGTGGCGGTTTGGAATCCATATTGGGGGAGATTGCGCTCTCTTGAGTCTCTCGATCAAGGAAGCTCGATCCGATATCGCATTTTCGACGCCTTCGACTCTTTCTGGGGTTTTGGATCGTGGTGGGCTATCCGGGATAGGCCCTTCACACAGCTCAGTACGGATGCTTTCTTCTGAGAGACGTCTCAGCCCAGAGGAAGCCACATTGATTGGTGTCGGTTCAATAAATTCCGGTTCGGATTCAGATTCGTGACTATATAGATCGGCCTGGAAGATAGGCATGACGGCGATATTTGAGAGCTGTGACAGCAGCCGTGCGGTGTTTGAACAAAATCCGTCATGAATGTGTAGGGAAGAAGAGACCGGAAGGTGGTTAAAGTAATAAAATAATCGTCATTAACAGGGCGTTGGTTGCCGATATTGAGGTTGGGGTGTCTTGCAGATCAGATCAATTTATCGTACTGTATGTACCGAAAGAACCGGCCGGGGTGCTGAAGCTGGTTACAAGAAGTTGCGCGAAGTGGATTGGTAGACAAGGGTTATGATATATCATGTCATGCAAGCCATGAGGAACTGTCTAGACTGTCTCTGTCAGGCACGGCGTGGGTCACCTAAAATCGAGAAAAAGCGAAGCTGAATATGGGGAATCTGGGATCGTGGGACGTCATCCACCGATATGACGACAGTTCAAGAGCGACGATGGAGAGTCTAATCGGTCCCGTCTTCCCCTGGAGAGGTCAAAGGATTGCGATAAAAGACAAAGAGGAACAGAGCGAAGAGAGGGAAATAGTTGTATTAAAGTAGGAGACAGAAACGATCACGCGATTCCAAGTTGATCGTGTCAAAAGTTGGTAGGCAGAAGAAGTTGTGAGATAGAGCAAGAGCAAGTAACGGAAAGCGAGGCGGGCAAAAACGGCAGGGTCCATCGAGGTAAATGATACGAGGGACGGGGACGTTAATTCCATCATCAAATGGGGGCCGATGGCGGTGAAAGAGCGTGAATCATTCCCTAGAAAGCCCATTTTACAAGCCTACCTTGCCTAGGTATGGATACAGCACTACTTCAGTTATCTGAACCTCGACCAAAGGGATATGTTAAACCTGATTTACTCCGAACATCCACATTCCTTACCTGTTCATGACTTTCATATTGTCTTACCATTAAACAATGTCCTCTTCAAACCCTTTCTTGATCACAGTACACTACAATGTGGAGTCGTCCTCAATGGCCCCAGATATGCCACAACCTGCTAACGACGTTTCTGGTTTGGTCTACGATGAAGCATCTCAAGTGAACTCCATTTTGCTACTCACAAGACACAGCAAAAGAGGAAACTTTTCACTGCGCTAAAAACTAAGTTCCAGTCACAGAAGCCAGTCCCTTGCGGAGACTCACGTTTAGCGCGGTTGGGAATGAACCCTGATATGCACTTTGCTGTGCCGTGTGATGCAGTCTTGACGTGTAAGCGGACAGTAAAGAAGGTAGAAAAGCAAGCTGAACCAGGAACGGGCAGCAGCTTACAGTATGATGCGGATACTGTGCCTCTTATGGACATTAACAGCTGTTCAATCATACATTGATGGGCTTTCTTGTTCATCTGTGTGACCTGGCAATGCATCATAAACCCGAAGCAGATATAACAGCAGTTTCTGAAACAGCCACTACGACTCTGGCCCAACGGCTTGATGTGCGTAGGTAATAGATTGAAGTAAACGGTTGAGTTTGAATTATCCGAGTATCTGCTTCTCATCTCAAAGTACCTTGATGTATCAAAATATTGGGATCAGATTACAGAGTGCAGTACAGATGACTCCACTGTAGGTGCTGTCCCAAGGTGAGAGGTAAGCTCCACTTCTTCAGCGAGAACAAAAGTGGATCCCATAACTCCCATCCTAATTCTCATCAACGACAACTTACAATTCTCATAAAGAGACTTACAAAGCCACAGACATGGCTCCCAAACATCAAAACGAAGGCGCTGATGCCGCTCCAGAGGCCAATAAGCCTAAGCATGGCTTCAGAGTCGGTCCTGAGAATTTGCCAGACGGCCCCTGGCGACGAAAAGGTTTGTCGCATTCTCCTGTTAAAATTTTCATTCACATCGCATACTTACACTTTTATCACACAGTCACCAAAGTCAAGAAGGAGTTGATTCACAAGGCAAAGGTCAAGAAGGCTTATGCCAAGATCAAGGCTCGTGAGCAAGAAAATGCGCAACCCGCAAAGACAAGTCAGCCCGTTCAGGATGAGGATGCTGAGGCTGGCGATGGCGAGACAAAGCAACCAGAGCAAGAGGTCGAGGTTATGCACCCCACACGACATCTCATGCTGGCAGATGAGGCAAAGGCACAGGAGAACTCAGTTGGCGAGCACAATCCTGATGGCAACAGACGGCGCACCCGACGACCTGGCTACTATGACAAGCAACTCACCAAGGCGGAGCAACGTCGCCAGGAGCAAGAAGCTCGACAGGCTGAGTTTCAGCGTAGGCGCGAAGAGCGTGAGCAGAAGATCGCTGAGAGGGAGCGCTTCAAGAAGGCTATGGCAAAGACGAGAGATCGCGATGGCAACAAGAAGCTTGGCAGGGAAAGCTCCATACTGCTCGAGAAGGTCAGGAAGATGGTCGGTGACAAGAAGAAATAACGAGGTTAGCGAAACGGCATGTTGAAGACTAGGAGAGGGCGTTTGAGAGTTTCTGTTACTGGGTTAGACAAAAGTTGACACACGAGTTTGATACCAAGTGGCCGCCATAATCACATCAATCCAAGGCCAAATAATTGTTTGAGTTCACAGACTGTCATTGATCATCATGATATGAGACGTGTTGGTACAGCGACTGTCAGAAGATATGTGATATCATCAATTTTTTAAGCGCCATCACAAGTCTGCGATCGCGTTTCAAGATGATTCATAACACGCGGATACATTCGCCAGGTTTGTTTTAGCATGAGTAGCTCGTATCGAGCCAACCTATCTTGTGACACCATGTTCATGATTCTGCCTGAGTCAGGTCTGAGCCCTATGCTGTTCTAGATACGAGCAATCTGTTAAATATTGTCTAGAACGACAAAGCTCCAGGGTCAGTAATTCAGTGTCATTGTGATTACTATATAGGAAAGGGCCTCGTATGATATCCCAGCAAGCATGGTATGATATTCACTAAATTGACATTGGCCTCATTTTGACTTCTTGGCTGGTTCTAGCTTAGATCAAGTGTCAACCAGAAACAACACGAGGCACTTTGGGAATCACCACTCATCACCTGCTGGTTGTCAGATATCCGTGCCTCAATTTCAGCCGCTGTTATTGTTTTAACAAGGATCAGCTTGCGAGTATCTAAACTCTTGAAGCATAGATAACCTCAAGTAAGTCACTTGCAAGTCGTTCTCGAAAAAACAAGCAAATCTTCAGACTGCTAGGCGCTCAATTAGGAAACCCACCACGAAGACGGGGTTCTGGGATGAAAGCTTGTCAAGCTTAGTGCCTATAAGACTTGATTGTATAGACCACGACTACTACAGTGATGCTTGGCTGCAGGTGTTACATTTGTGAGATCCAATTTTGAAGATCCGGTGTAAGTTGCCGGGCGCGCTTATGATCAAGGACGAAAAGCTGATACTTGTCAAACTGCCGCTGGCTAAAAGGGTACAGACATGAAACTTGATGGAATCGGCTAAAAGACAGAAGTTATAGTGATCTGCGTGGGTTGCAAGAAGAGTCTTTTGCTGCTGTAGAGTGAAAACGGCCGCAAAAGGATATTACAGCGAAGAGATTATCCATACTTTGAGGAAAAGACAACTTGAAACAAGCGAAGGTGATGGAGCTGGGGTTTCAAGATATGCCTCGCTGACTGTCAAGGGAAGTGATCAGCTGAGTGACAGAGACATGGAACGGGATATGCCGCGGTCGTCTGACTGGTGAGTGAGATTTATCTACTACTACAGTACTACTACAAGGCTGGGTGAAGTCAATATTGTGAGGGTTGCATGAGGTTATACTCGGATACGAGTCTAAGTCTGATATTGGGTTTATAAGCTGACACTGACATTAACAAGGTAGTGCCGGTAATGTCAGCCCTTGGACAACCTTGTCATGATTCTAAGATAGAGACAAGTTAAAAAAGAGGTTGTCTGATGCTCACTCAATTCATATTCGAGGGAAATTGAAGTTCCAGGGACGTGGTCGTGACAAGCTCCAGTCAAAATCATCGAAACCCCTGCACTCGAAACCGATCCATGCAGCCAAATCCACTGAACTAGACCCTTTTCTCACACTTGCATTGAATATCTTTTCAGGGTCGTTGGTTTCATGATGGAATCTTTCGGCCAACTGTTGTGAGTGTGTCTAACCCTAGATGATCGGGCTGATAAAGTCACGCTGTAAATGGAGGCGTTGTTCTACTGTACTGTATGTACTCGCATTACAGTAGCATTCAAGATATACATATACGGTAGCGATGTTCTACCGAGACAAGGGAGAAGATCCTCTTGCTGGCCCATCACACGTTTCATGATGTGCGTTTCGTTAATGCCTTCTTCGGGTCCAGGTTCTCAAGACCACAAAATGTGTTGTACGTATCCGTACATCCATGGGAAAAAACTCAGCCAATCTGTCTGAAACAACCGAACTTGAAGGGCATGTATACGATGAGGAGTTGAGTTTCTTTTTTTTTCCCTTACTAATACCGGTTATTAGCTTACCGACTTTTCAACCTTCCATGTATTGCTTTGCTTTTGCCCGCTATGATCTTCAGTTATAGGAATTAACAAGCACAACAGTTGAGACATACATATGTATAGAACCTAATTTATATGGCTGCTTGCATTTGAGTTCCATCGTGTTGTGCGGGTATCCGTTTGGTGGAGTAGAGTTTGTACAACTGTTCTGTACTCTGAAGCTCTCCTGCCAGGTTGTTTTGCCACTGGCTTGACTTCATTCCTCGCTTTCATGATTCGAACCTCCGAGTTCCAGTCCTCCTGGCACTGTGGTATCTATCAACGGTGCTGTATTCAATTGCAATTGGCTTTCAATATTGCAGATTTATTGCTTAGACATATCTACAAAAAAAGCAATGTCTCATTAGTGATCTTATCCCTCCAGACCCCGCCTGAGCTGCCCGGCCATCGGATCGACGCTGCAAAGAAGCTGGAGCTCGATCCCCTCCCCTCCAAAAGGTACGGTAGGGCACGACAGACAGACCTCCATGATCCAGCCGCGTCCGCCACAAACGCCTCTTTTGTTACTTTGCGTTGCCTGTTCCTGTTACTCCCACATGCATCGAGAGTTGTGTGCACTTTCTTTGACCAAAGCTTAATACTCTCTTGTGCGCCCCCAGCTTCAGCCTCTTGCTAGAGGTTACCCTGCCCCTTGGACTCTGCGTCTAGCGGCTTGCGCTAGTAAGGCGTCAGGTTTGTCTGTTTCTTCAGGCGCATTGTTAGTCTCAGGACGGTCTCTTGGATGGAGATGGGAAAGAGATTGATTGTGGGATGACCTGTAATGATAGGTTTGAACCCACGAGATTGTTAATCAAAACTGCCCTCAGCTCGCTACGCCTCGTATAAATCCGTTGTGCCTAGTAGCAACGTGGCAGATACAACAGTATCATAACCTTGGCTCAGTCTTGGAGCTGATGTTGACAACTTCACCGTCTTTGAATAATCATGCGCCCCATTATGCCACTCAAGGTTTTCCCCAGTCATGCCGTAGCAATACACACGAAGTCTAACATTAGCATGTGAAAGAGTTGATTCAGCGTATCTTCCGGTCAAGGGCGATTCAATTATTCTACTACGTGGGTCAATATCATTCCAATAAAGGCTCCCTACTATAGCTGGCGTTGAACCGTTAAACACGGCATCTACATGTCAATATCGAATAGGCTGAAGGGCGGGCGGGAGTTTAAACATCCAATCAGCCTATGTACGTTTCGTTCTTATCCGAATCAAGGTTTATCGTACCTTACAGGACGAAACAGACAGACAGACAGACAGACCGTGCAGTGCACCTTGACCTTAATATTCCACAGCATGTATCATCGTATACGAGGCAACAAGTCATCAATTGCGTGTGTAGTTGCGCGTGTGTACTCTACTCAAGAAATGCCCCTGATGTAGGTACTACTGTACAACCCCTGCTTCTCCAAAAAAGCCCGACCGCTCAAAGCACTCGACATCTCTTATTGAATGACAGTCTGCCAAGATGGAGACTTTGGTGAGACTGGAGATCACCTCGAGCCAAGCAGTTGCCAGCCCAGGCCTGGAACGGTTAGGAGCCGTTTAGCGCGTTGGTCCCCTGGGGCTTGACCCCTCTCACTGTTCAGTGTCCCAGCCTTAGTGGGTGATCCCCTGGGACCTAGGAACCCCCCTTAAGAACCTCCAGCTCTGAGTCCCGCCCGTCTTGAGCTGGACTGGAGCCCCCCCTCTTCAGTGGCTGTTCATGTTCATCCCATCCACATTCGGATCCTACTCGACGTCTCCATTCATTCCAATCCTCTGCTCCTCCCAGGACCACGACATATCCGGATCAGATCCAATCCAATACGTCCTCTCTTTCTCTTTACCCTTTTGCCTTCGTGCGGTCTGAACATAATCAAAACACTTTGTCATACATCATCCCTTGAATTTGTTACGTCGTTATTGTCATTGCCTTGCCTTGTCTTTCTTTGCCCTGGGTCGAATTTACATTCAGTACTTCATCCAGCTTACATCCACTGGCTGTTCCGTTGTACGCCGATCCCTCCTGCAGTAACGATATCGACTGGGACATTTCCCTCCATTACATCGCTCATCTCCCATCGCTTAGCTTAGCTTTTCTCTCGTAGAGATTCCTTCGCTTCCATTGCCTCCTACGTCGAATCTACAATTACAGCAACCTTCTGCAAAACCCGGCCGACCTTCTAGCGAATCCATCGTTAGACACCCCTTGTCCGTTTCTCAACCTGGGCCCTTGTCCTCATCAAACCCTCCACACGCCCCCTGGTTTGGTTTGGTTCCGACTGCTTGCTGTTGGCTTTCGCTCTGGCTTTTGACTTATTAGCCTGGCTTTACTGGGCTGTCCACTGCTTCCTGAATTTTGAACTCCATTCAAGTTCCTGTCAGTCTCCCTCTCTGTAGGGGTACTTCCGTCGACGCTGTCAACAAATATTGCTACCCCGTTCGATCGAACATATACCGACCGCCTCAATCACTTTCTTCCCGCACCGATTCCTCGACGACTTCCGCCCACCGCGATCCCTGATCCGACTCCTTTGCCCCCCGGTACGACATCGTCCATGACGCCTGCTCTCTAGCTGCGTCGTGTTGCTTGCTACCTTGGGCTGCAACAATTCTGTGTCTGAATGCCCTATCCGCTCTAGGCACCACATTTCGATCGCTCCGCCCCAAGTTACGAGTTCTAGTTTCACTCTTTTCTCAGCACATTGCCCACAATGGCCAGTATCGTGGAAGATTATTTGGAGAGTCCTGGAATGGAACAGGAGACAGACGATGTCTTTCCCTGTAAAGGCTGTGGAGAGGTACGATGTTCTGCTCTACTCATGAGAGATTTGGGAATGAATTGCTAACAAGCTGCAAAGATCCTCGAGGAAGGCAAAGCGTTCGAATTAGGTACGTTACAAACTGAAGAACACTTCTGACGGTGTGTCTGGGTGACTCGAGACAGTCACCAACACTTCACCGCAAGAATTACAAAGCGCATTTCACCATGACACAGCAAGCTGACATTCTCAACAGCCGGTAACCGATGGCATCTGGATTGCTTCCGTTGTAACACCTGCGGAACACTTCTCGACTCCGACGCGAACCTTCTACTCCTCGGCGATGGATCTCTCATCTGCAACAACTGCACATATAGCTGCAGCGCCTGCGGCAATAAGATTGAAGACCTAGCTATCCTTACTGGGGAGCAGGCATTTTGTGCCACATGTTTCCGTTGTCGCAACTGTAAACGCAAAATCGAAAACCTTCGATATGCACGCACTTCCCAAGGCATATTCTGCATGGGTTGTCACGAAACTCTGATGGCTAGGCGTAGGAAAAAATCAAAAGCTGCAGCCGCTGCAAAAGCAAGAGAAAAAGAGCATTCACCTATGATCACAGAGAAGTCTTTGCCCGCTCTTCCTGCGAATGCTATTCCACCAAACGCATTTTCCAACGACCGGGTAGATCCTGATTCGGATACTGCCACGGAGCTCTCTCCACGACCTCGGAATCACACCCGCCATGAGTCTTCGTCTCGCAGCAGTTCACGACCAGCTCGTTCTCCTGAGCGAAAGCCCGATGGCTTGAATCTGCCCTCTACGACCTACCGAAGCAACCGCAACTCAACCATGGTTTCGAGGAATGAAAACAATGCTAACGATGATGGCTTCCTTATCTCGGTCGCCCTAGATCCCAGCCCACACCCAACGCCGAAATCAACTTCTGATAATCTGGGAGAGGGTAAATCGAAGGATGGAGACTATTTCGGTTCGGCAAAGCCTTCTTCTGAGAAAAGAAACGACTCTCGTACTTCGACCCCACATATTGCTTTCCAATCGAAGGGCCGTCAAGCATCTACATCAGAACACGACATCCCGCCCAAGCTACCTGATCGGAAGCATTCCAAATCCTCACAGCGCGAGTCCGCCAAACCATCACCCGCTATCGATGAACAAAAGACGAGCGGTCGCCGACCACCCACAGAGGACTTTAAGCTGCAAGAAGCCCCCAAGAGCAAGAAGCTTCTCTCAAGGAGCAGTTCGCAATCGTCCAGCATACCTGCCGAGACGAACTCTGTGAGAACTAGCAATGGACAGCCAAGTAAGGCTGGCCAGGGCAGTCTACCTCACTCCGATAGTAACGCAACCACACCCGCTTCTCGCTCGTCGCTAGAGTCGAGGTATCTGGATGAGGACGAGCTTCGTGCATCGATGGATTCATCGACCAGAACATCCTCTAGACCAGAGAATGCAAAGCCGCTTGCTAGGAAGGATGTCCCCTCTTCATCCGGCAGAAATGGTATTTATTCATTCAAGCCCCGGAGCTACTCACAGACACTGACAGGAAGGTTAGCAAATGGCAGCAGCCGCCAACAGAGCCGACAAGAATCACCCGACGATCCCACTCCTACGCGCCAAACCCCGTCTCGAAGTATTTCGGAGCAAAAGAAGACCTACACGCAACCACGTTCGGCACCCGCGCCTCCAGGCTCCCAGAGCAGGGGCCAGAAAGATGAAAATGGCGAGCCCAAGGTCTCGCCAAAGCTACCTAGATGGAGCAGTGGCGGCGACTTCAGCATGGACGAGGATATGGCACGGATACTAGGCACTGACGAAGGCTCTACATCGATTCTGCGCAGAGTTTCCAACGCGGTAAGACACGGTCGCACCGGCAGCGTGGAGTCACCCAGCCAGATGCATCCAGGGAACAGACACACCAGGAGCATCAGTGAAACTACACGAGCCACTGGATCACCCCGCTGGCCCAGGACACCAGTCGCTGATGATTATCATGCGCAGGACATCAGCAGCCCCATGTCACTGACATCGGGTGACGACCCTGCCTTCCTCAAACGACAACTACGAAACTCCGAGCAGCGAGTCGCGGAGCTTGAAAGGCAGTTCACTACTGAGAAAGATCTTAAGAGCCTTAACAGGAAGCTTGTGGAGAAGCGAAAAACGGTTTCTGTTCTCGACACACAGACTGAGATTATGATTCGACAGCTGGAAGTGTTAGCTGGTTATGTTGAGCGAGCCAAAGAAACTAAGACACCCGTAGACCCTCGAGATTTGGAAGAGTCCGCGATCAAGGAGTTTGTTCAGAAACTCGATAAGGTCAAGTCGGCTATGTCTGCCGCCATCGAGCAGCTTCATGAGGAGCGGGATCTATTGTGCGAAGAGAAGGACCAAGCCATTGCGGATCGAGACCGCGCTCTCCTTGAGTTTGAGCAGTTATCATCTAAGAACGCACAGCTTGCTGATATGAACAACGATTTGACACATCAGATCCAAGAACGCTTCAAATCACAGATTGGAGGCGACATTAAGTCTCCTGGTGCTCTTGGCATCTATGGCGTCGGCAAGGGTCTCAATGCCTCATCACTCAACCTCGACGCTGCCAGCTTGTCAACTGGAGCCACATTGGTTCCCGCTGATGAGGAGCCTATCGTTGAAGCTGGCCCTACTGTGGTACAGGTCAGAAAGGGTCAGGCCAAGAAGTTCAACTGGAAGAAGGGTTCCAAGGGATTGGCGCAAGGCGTTGCCAAGGGTGTCAACAGAGCCGTTGTCGCATTCCAGAATGACCGCGAGAGAATGCAGCAACAGGGCGGGCTAAGCGGAGAGAACATTGGCATGCCCTACAACATGACAGTCGCCCAAGTTGAAGCTCCAGCTGGTGTTCCTTCCAACGGTCATGTCACACATGAGAAGCACAGCACTGCTTCAGCGCTAGCTAAGAAGCAGGAGGAGCGTGAGCGTGAACGTCAAGGCTTTGGATTCTTCGGAAAGAAGAACGCAATGCCCAAGTCTGGCTCCGCGGGTACTATGAATAACGCTGAGGCAGCTGAACCTGCTACAGTTCTCTTTGGATCCGATCTCGCAGAGCGAGCTGACCATGAGCGCCGACAAATCCCTAGCGTGGTAACAAGATGTATCGAAGAAGTTGAATTGAGAGGCATGGATCAGGAGGGTATTTACCGAAAGACTGGTGGTAATTCACAGGTCAACATGATCAAGGATGGTTTCAGCAAGGACGAGAACTTTGACATCTCGGATCCCGACCTTGACATCACGGCCGTTACCAGTGTACTGAAGCAATATTTCCGCAAGCTTCCAGTACCCCTACTTACATTCGATGTGTACGAGCGCGTTCTTGAGTCGAACGGTGAGTTTAGCTCCTTTCCTTTCACGAGACCAGTAAATGCTAACAGTTGACAGCCATTGCCGATGAAGAGGAACGAAGCGATCACCTACGTAAGACGTTTGCCTCGATGCCTCAACGGCATCGTGATTGTCTCGAGTTCCTCATGTTCCATCTTGCACGCGTTGCTCAGCGTGAACCTGAGAACTTGGTATGTGATACCCATTATTGGTTGTTTATGTCAGTTACTAACAGAACCTCCCAGATGTCTCCCAAGAACCTGGCTGTCGTGTTTGCACCTACCATTATGCGCGATACAAGTCTTGAGCGTGAGATGACAGACATGCACGCCAAGAACCTTGCGATACAGTTTGTCATTGAGAACAGTAATACGATTTTCGAGGATGCTTAGAGAGCCCGAAATATCTATTCGGACAGGACTTACGAACACCGTATCCCTTCATATACGAGATCGAGACCGAGACCTTCAAGTTGTGGATTCTTGGGTTACTCTTACAGAGACGCGATCTAGGGTTATGGTGGAAAAGGGGGAAAGAAAATTATTCGGGCACTCGTTGGATTTGAGGGCGCCGATGCTGGTTTGCTTGCATGTGTGATCCAACCCGCAGGGCGTTTTGTGCCAGGACATTTAATGATATCCAATTCTTTTCTCACGACTGTTTTGCCTTGTTTGTTCTGCTGGTCATGGCTTCTTTAGCCTCTCCCTGTTTTGTGCTTTTTTGATGATGGCGGGATGAGGGTCAAGGGGGGAGTATTGGTTAGCTTGTGTACGTTGATGAAGGGTGTTGCTCGCATGGATATATTCACTCTTGAGGGTATTGTTTGTATCTTTTTCGTACCCCATTGGTGCGACACTGGCATCATTGCACTTATAACATATATCAACATCTTGTCTATCTAGGCTGTATTGATAATGTCCTATCGTTGCAGCAACGTTTATTCACTCGCTCACAATGATATCTTGTTGCATGGCATCTGCTTAACTGTAAAGGTCTTGAAAAGCAAGTGACTATTGCAGTAGCGTAAGTAGACAATTTTCGTCCCACTGGTCTTGACACTTGTGTACTGTATCTACCTGCATCTCAACGGGCTCTGAGGAAGGAAGGAAACCGCCACCACTTTCGCCTATCTTGGCTTGATGGAAGTCTCTGGCTGCACAACAGAGGCAAAGAGGGGATAGATAGGGACTAATGAATTTCAGCATCCAACCAACACTCACTCTTCAGCTCTTATTTATAGACGCTGCATGCTCAGCCTCAGCCTGATTCGGTACTTCACAAATCTTGCACCAGAACCTGATTTTGGTGTCTAAGTACTTATGAGTTCTTCCCCGCAAGATGGATCTTGATATCCCAATTTCTATCAGCATTCTACCCATCCTGGCGATGGTAATGGCTGACCATGGCTCACCAAGACACGAACAATTTGTCGCACGTTCTCCAACCATGGAAAATCGTCAAAAACCACGAACATAACCAAACCAATATCACTGCTCCCGCCTGGGTCAACTCGCCCGACATTCGAGGTACCTTCGATATCCTTCAAAGCTGTATATTGACGCTCGTTGCCTGTATATACACAGCTTTGCACCTCGATGTTCCTATCAAGACGGCATGGCATGAAGTGTTTCTCTACAAGCTCAAGTGGACGGCGATAACCCTCTTTGCGCCTGAGATTTCTCTTTACATGGCAGCAGACCAGTTGCAGCAGGCTTGGAGTCTAAAGGCCAAACTTCTTGCCCTGCAGACGAGATCTCCTTCGGTCAAAGACCGTGTGAGTTCACTCCCAGACCACATCACCAACAATGGTTCTGACAACTCTGCTCTACTATCTAGATCGTTATCGATATGTCTTATGCCTTTTTTATCGTCATGGGCGGTGTTCGAGTGAATGTTGACGACATTTTATCCTTTCCCGACCTTCACGACAAGGCCTTTCGACACTTCAACCCTACGAACCGACCATATTCCGTGCGATTGAGTCCTCTGACGGTGATATGGCTGGCAGAAAGAGGCCACTGGATACCAATTTCGAAGAAGAAGATCGATGATAAGAGTAAAGCCGACTATTTTCAGAAATTACTCGTCATGACACAAGTTCTGTGGATGATCATGCAATGCATCATGCGAAAGATTAAGAACTTGCCCCTCAGTTTGTTAGAGATACACACCATGGTTCATGTTGTGTGTGCTGTATTTCTCTACATGTGTTGGTTTAGAGTGTGTTCTCAGAATTGGACTTTGAACTCGTTACTGACTGTTGTTAGAAACCTCTCGATGTTCAACAGCCAGAGATTATCAGACCAGAGACTTTCAAGGGCGAGATAGCCCTCTTGATACAGCGCCAATACTATCCTAATATGTCAACCAGATTGGCTTCGTTTCCTCCTCAGCAAGATCCTGATCGGTTACCGCCACCTAGAAGAGGTGGTTTGATACAGCCTGGCTGGGTCGTACCAAGATCATCGAGATCGAGCTACAGCCAAGAAGTTGAAGAGCTTCAACCACTTCAGGGTACACCTGCGTCCTCGCAGACATGGAGTGACTTAAATCGGACGAAAGATTCAGCAACAGCTGTTAGTCAGGCGGAACGAAGCAATATATGGACCAATTCACGGCCAGGGCCTTGGGTGAAGCCAGAGCCAGGATTGGAGATGTGGCCAGGAGACATTCTCCCTTCCGGTCTCCTATACCACTCCGAATTCACGACCATACCTCTCATATTGACAAAAGAGTTTCTCTGTCGCTGGGACGCCATACTTTCAACTTTTCCGTTCTACAATCGTGACTCGCTGGCCACTACAGCCAAGTTCATCAAAGTGAACGAAACCACGTGGCACTTCGAACTGGTAGACCCAAAGAACGACTTGGGGCCTCAAAATGGTCAAGACCTTTTTCTTGCGCGATTACCGGAATTCAAACCGGTCCTAGAATGTGCTTATAGAACTATGCCTTTCGGCGAAGGAAAAAGAAATCTGGACATCAACTTTAGTTTCTTTACGGAAAACGAGAATGTCTTTGGTCTTTCTGGCTTCTTTAAAGAGTTCCCCTGGTTGGCTGGCCTCTTCTTGGTCCTATCGGGTATCTACGGTGGCGTCCATCTTTCCGCCTGGAACTGGCCCTTTCCAAGCCAGCTGGAGAGGCTGATATGGATCGTAAGCTGCTTTTATATCTCCGTTGCGTTGGTGGTGTACTTCCTTATGTCAGTGTTTGATCGGCTCCTTGATACTGATCCGGGCGATACGGGACAGGCTGCGTGGTTGTTCACGTTGGTTGCGTACTGGCTTGCACTGATTACATATATGGCAGCACGGGGATTTGTTGTTTTTGAATCCTTTTACAGTCTTAGGCATGTCCCTCAGGGCGTTTATGTATCGCCTGCGTGGGTTGAAATGTTTCCTCATTTCTAGTATCTTAGGCACTGTTAACGTGACTGAGATATTTCGTCCCTTACTCAATGGCAGAGTTGAGTGTTCCATGGCCCTAGTACATGGTCACATGTGACTAGCTGAATAGGCACGCTGAGAATAGATCCATAGACATAGTGGTTGCAGCACTACTTGACGCGTGATAGTGACATGGCGCGCTGCCATTTGCCAATGTCGCAGTTAGGTTCGTGAATAACCAACCCACTGCAGATAAACAAAGAGTGAAACTGTTAGCTTTGCGTCTATTGTCTCTGCTCAGACCACATCTGTCAATTACATTCCATGCCATGTCTATCGTGCTTCTTGCGGTTCGCTTCTAATAGTCCTAGGGCGCCGCAGCCGCAGATAACCTTGAGATTGATGATAGCGATAACCCAAACCCATGCATTTTCCCCGCGTTCTGTGAACAAGCAGTCGCCTGTTCGCGCACAGCGAGAACTCGGTACTGTACAGGTACAGGGGATCCAGGGACCCTAGATGACTGGGCTTGCTTCTATTGTTGGGGTGTGTGGTTCACCCTGAACTGAAAGATGGACGTTGGTTGGCGCTGGACCTTTCGGGCTGGTTGCTAGGGGCGGCAGAAGAGTTGCTGGCTGACTCTAGAACAGCGGGAGGTTCCCCACGTGTAGGAGGTACTCCTGGCTAGTACTGTAGCAGCAGTCCATGGATCAGGGAAGCGAGGATAGGGGATGACAGACTAGGCCCTGAAGATCATAGCTGTTGGAACTGTCGACTCGTTAATCTAATCAACTAGGTAATCTAATATTAAAAAAAATCTCAACAAAAATGTGCCGCGAGAAAAAGAGGAACGCGTAAAAAGGAGATACGTACTGTTTATGCTGATGGATCCATGGATGCTGGCAGGGGGAACTCATCGGGTAATAGCGCTATGTCAGGTGCCCGGCAAAATGGGGGCAGTTTGATCACTGAGTTAGGGGAGTACTTCTGAAGAAGTGCTTTTACCTCACTAACTACAGTACCAATCTATCTCGCAGCTCTCCACTATCCCTCTACACACTAACCCTTTCGAGGTGAATCCGCTAACAGGGCCACCCTAAAGTCCTTTGACACTATCGATGTAATTTGCGCGACTCAACTGGAGTGCTCTTCCCGTCTCAGCTCTCTGTCTGCCCTCGTCGAATCTGTCGCGATCCCATCTTTTTCACCTTCATCTACTTGATCGTGTTCTTCTTCTCTCCCTCTATTTACGGCACAAGGCACCGTTAAAGTTGCCTTTTTTATCAATTTTATTATCCGAAGCACCCATTGACGTCTTCGAGGTTTACTTGTTCTATTGAATGAGATAAGCCCTGCCTTGACACGGTACGTTCAACGTCGAAACTGTTACAGCCCGTACCCCCCGATCTCGAGCTCGCGCCAGAAATCTTACACGTTGCATCGCGATCAATTCACTGACACGACTATTCATCTTTACACAGGCCATTAATTATACTTTAACTTGTTTGCGCATTAAGGACGAAGGCATATTTCTTCGTTTGTCGCGATTACGCTTCGATCTAGCTCTTCTGAGGTCATTGATCGCGCCGCGCCCCCCACGATAATAGACATCATTCAAAATGGCCTCTCAACGCGAGCGCACTCTGCCCGCCAAGCACAACCCTCTCCTTACAGAGGATGTACCCGACTGTAAATACTCTCCAGCATTTTTCGGTCGCGAGTTTGCATGCTCACACTTTCCTAGATTCTGATATGGTCTCGCGTCGCCGTCTTGGACAGACTAAGCTGACACCTAAGATGGCCGCCGGTATTGACTCCGACCAGGCTGCTCTTGGTATCTTTGACTACGCGCATCTTCGCGCCCCTTTGCCCAAGGGTATTGTCTCAGGAATTTTCAAGTCCAGCCCTAGCAGCTACTTCCTCATGCGACGCAGCTACGATGGTTACATCTCAGCAACCGGCATGTTCAAGGCCAGCTTCCCCTATGCGGAAGCTTCAGACGAGGAGGCCGAGCGAAAGTACATCAAGTCTCTTCCGACTACGAGTCACGAGGAGACTGCTGGTAACGTTTGGATCCCCCCGGAGCAGGCTCTTATCCTCGCCGAAGAGTACAGAATTGCTCCCTGGATCCGCGCGCTACTAGATCCCACCCCGATCAGCACCGCAACTCCGGCTGGCTCGCCCGGCAAGATCATTTCGGCTCCTCCCAAATTCGACGCTCTCAAGGTGTCGCAGCCTGTGTTGGCACCTCCTACTCCCTCGGCTGCTCTTCGACGCTCGCGTCGTTCTGCTAGCCCCACTAAGAGCACCACGAAGCGCGCCCCTCCATCGCCCCGAAAGCGAAGCACCCGCGCCAAGGCCGAAACTGTCGAAACTATCACTGAGAATGCTGAAGCCATCAACGGCACCGCGGAGGTTGAGAATAAGATCGAGGAGACCAAGCGGGAAGACATCGTGCTGCAATCTACCGAATTCGAGCCTGCTATTGTCCTGGAGCCCAGAGAAGAGGATCCCAAGGTCAAGGTTCATGTCGAAGAGGATATTGTCACAGACGAGACTGGTATCGAGACCAAGCGCACAATTACTGAGGTTGAACTTCCTCTGCCCACCGCTGGCGCGCCCCCAACCGCGGAAGAGATTGCTCAGATGATGGACGCCGCCAAGGAGATGGTCCAAAAGAGCAGAGAGAACGAGGCTGAGGATGAAGAGGAAACGAATGTTGATGAAGCCCCTGCTTCTGCTAAGAAGAGCAAGCGTAAGGCCGTGGATATCTCTGTGGGTGATGAAGAGGGCGAGACGACGCCTGAGGAGCAGCCCAGATCAAAGAAGGCCAAGACCGAAGTTCAATTAAGGAAAGCAAAGGTCAAGAACCGAGCACTCCTCGGTCTAGGTGCCACTGTCGCAGTTGGGTAAGTTGAATTTGATCCGAGAGTGTTGAGACGACTGCTAACATGTCAATAGTTACTTTGTTCCTTGGCTCATGAACTTCCTCTAAGTTACGAATTCTCATGTCTGTGGAAAATTAGGCCATCAGTGGGGGTTTGAATAATCCCCGAAATGATCATGGCTGCAATATGGGATGGACTGGTTGGATCGGCGTGGCTATTGTTGTTTTCCAGGTTGCTCTTCGTTTACTGTCGCTCTGCTCTGTCTTAACGGATCACTACCCCATATACTCCCCCTATTGTCTGGGTAAGATGTGCAGGACATTGCATCTTAGTCACTTATCACTACTTATTATACCACATCACTTTTACCTCTTTATTAACCTTACTGCCAAACCTTCCACCCATTGCACATATCCCCTGGGCCTAACAGCTGCCATTGTAGGTGTTGGTCTTAGTTTTGTTTTGTTGAAGGCGTTGAGGGATAATGGGAGTCGGTCGACATGACCAAGGAAGTTCATATGCAAGGACCTCTGAGAGGTATGGACTATGGACTGCGTCAACTTCCATCAGGCTACCTATGTATAAAGACTTGAACAGAAATACAAACAAACTTCAAACATACATTCCTCTAGTGAGTTGCCGTCTGTAATAAGAGTGTTGAATGACCTGGCCAGGTGACGGAAGAATTGTCCTCTAAGTCTTTGGCTACCATAAAGCAGCCTAACCGCTGGTCTAAGCTAGGTAGCATAAAGTAACTAAATTACCTATTTCATCTTTTATGCTCTTAACGGTCAATTCTTCTAATACCCTGACGCCTGGCCTACAGGTACCTAGGTTTGAGGTTGTGGTCATTGATCTGCTGTGACCCCTAAAAAAAAAAAAAAGCAAAATGGAGCGCCTCCTCCCCCAGATTTTAGTGCTGCTGGCCCCTAGAAACTCCCCACAGCGCCTCCCCCGCATTCTCTCTCCGCGTCAAGACAATCTCCAACTCATAAGTCATGGACGTCTTGTCTGGGAGTGTTTTACTCGGCAGCTCTGGCTAAGTACGGCAATGGCCGGCTGTCATTCGGGTAACCACATTCCCCCACACGTCCCCAAGATCTCATGTCTTGTTTCTTATATAACTGATTGGTTTTATTCACTTGCGCATTGAATCAAGTATTATTCCTCGTTTGCTGTTCCTGTTGAAGATTGTGATTTGTTATACTTTATCGATATGAGACCTTCAACACGACTTGGGAGCTTGGTGCTTCGTCGAGGCTTTGCCAGTTCGGCACGACGGTTGGATAACTATGGCTTTATCGGTCTGGGACAGATGGTATGCGATGGTTCCCAGTTACAAAGAGAAGGGATATCAGATACTAATGTGTGTACTAGGGATACCAAATGGCAAAGAACCTTCAGTCAAAGTTGAAACCCTCAGATAAGGTGTCCATCTTTGATATCAACCCTGAGTCTATGAAAGGTCTAGAAACAGAGATGAAGGCAGCTTCGAATGGAGCTCAGGTCGAACTATCAGCCAGTGCATTCGATGCTTCTAAAGATGCTGTAAGTTTCTCACTTGTCAAATGTGATCAAGCTTGTTGACACCTCCAGGATACGGTTATCACTGTTCTTCCGGAACCTCAGCACGTCAAGGGCGTATACGAATCCATCATCACATCATCTCTTCCCAAAAAGGACCGTGTCTTTATCGACTGCTCAACCATTGATCCATCTACATCCCGCCAGGTAGCCAAGACGGTATCTTCGGCTGGACAGGGTACATTTGTTGATGCGCCTATGTCTGGAGGTGTTGTGGGTGCTACTGCAGGAACGCTCACCTTTATGCTTGGCGCTTCACCATCTCTCATTCCTCGTCTTGAACCGGTTCTTCTGCTTATGGGAAAGAAAGTCTTACACTGCGGTGACCAAGGCGCCGGCCTATCCGCAAAGTTGGCCAACAACTACCTTCTAGCTCTCAACAATATCGCTACCGCTGAAGCTATGAACTTGGGCATGCAATGGGGGCTGGATCCTAAGAAACTAGCAGGCGTCATCAATGTCAGCACAGGACGATGCTGGCCCAGCGAAGTAAACAATCCCGTAGCAGGAGTCGTCGAGACAGCGCCGGCCAACAGAGACTACAGAGGCGGCTTCGGCATCTCGCTCATGAAGAAGGATCTCAGGTTGGCTATGGTAGCGGCGGAAGAAGCGAACGCAAGGATGGAGTTGGCCAAGACGGCGTTTGCGGTGTATGAAGCTGCTGAGAAGGAGGAGAAGTGTCAAGGAAGAGACTTTTCAGTTGTGTATAGGTATTTGGGTGGTAAGGAGGAGCAGACTTAGAGGGAACACTGCATAGATAGAATGGGTTATAATAAGCTTTACGATGTAACGCTTGATAATTAAAAGGAACTTGTAAAAAGAAGAGATTGAGTTCAACTTGGCATGTGAAATCTCTCATGCACTGCAACACAAACAAATAATATGGGATCGGCAATCTATAAAGCACCGAAGTCCTGTCCTGTACAACAAAACATGTCCAAACGGAGCAGCTTTGGCCCGAGATGTTCTTGTATCAAACCAGGGGTCGGCCGCCAATAAAAGAATTGTAAGCATAAGCGAAGAAGAAAACGAGGGATCCGAGATAATGCGAGAAATGCGAGGAAAATAAGCATTTGGAGCGTTGACCAGATAAGCGATCTACCGGGAATTATGCCAACCGAACCTTGGCGAGTTCTTTTCTTGGCGCTAGCTTCTATTTAACCCTACGAATCAGCCAGTTCCAGTTCTTTTACGTCTTCTTTTGAAGTTGTCTAATGTAATTGTAATTCGTCTAGGAATCTATACCCGGAAGTCATGTTCCTGTTTGGTTAGCTTAACACACGTAAAAACCCGGAGCTCTCGGGGTTACATTCGAGTCAGCGCAGCAATGATGGGAAGCCCTCTACCTCTCTCATATATGTACTCGTCTTTCTCTCTTATTCCCCTGATAGTTCGGAGACCATTTTAGCGGCCGGTCCATGTCAGGTAATCACTTCATACGAAGAAGCGGGTCGTTGTTCTGAAACGAAGTCATTAGTCGTCATACAGACAAAGAGGCGAACGAACCCCCAGCTATTATTTACATTAGTTTTCTCTTCGTATTTACCTTTTTTGCCTTCTTCAATACTTTACTATCGAGTGTGCCCATCATGAACGAACTATTCGCCCGTCGTACTGCGACCTTCGACGAATGCACTGATCTCTCTGCTCTCTGCCCTGCCAAGGCAACGGTTCTGGGCTATGTTCCTAACAAAGGCTCCAGTATCTTCTTCATCATCTGCTTTGCGATTTTGTTCTTTTCTGCTGTAGGAATCGGTATTTGGAAGAGAACATGGACGTATGCTGCGACGTTGGGAGCAGGTCTACTGCTTGAGACCATCGGTACATTTCACTAATAACTTGAGAAAAGGATGTTTGATGCTAATGCTGCTTAGGATACGTTGGTCGTCTCCAAATGAACCCTAACCCTTGGAATCAATCAGCTTTCCAGACTCAAATCTGCTGTATCATCATCGCTCCGACCTTCATCTGCGCCGCCATATACCTCACCCTCAAGCACGTCGCCCTCGCTCTCAACCCAGCTCTCTCACGATTCCATCCTCGATGGTACCCTCGTGTCTTCCTCCCCGCCGATCTATCATGTCTTGTCGTCCAGGCCATAGGAGGCGGTGTCGCAGCAGCAGCCAAGCGCGGTGAGCCCAAGAAGGCTCAAACCGGTAACAGAACCATTATCGCTGGTGTCGTCCTCCAGGTTGTTGTCCTGGCCGCCTTCGGTATCATGGGAACGGATTACTGGATCCGCGTGAGAAAGTACATTCATAGTTCAGAGGTTAACCCTGAGTCGCTGCGTGTCTGGAAAAATAAGAAGTTCAGGCTATTTGGCGGTGCTGTCATGGTCGCCTACTTTTCCATTCTCACACGTTGCATCTACCGGTACGTTCCTCCCCCTATCTTAACTCCAGTGTTCTGGTGTCTGCATGTCTCTTACATCAGCTGACGCGAGGAAATAGAATTGCAGAGATGGCGGGCGGTTGGGGAAACCACATTATGCAGGATGAGCCTAGCTTCCTCGTACTTGACAGTACTCTTATCTTTGTGACGGGCTTTTGTTTGACTGCTTTCCACCCTGGTATCTTTTTCCCTCAGATGGCCAACATCCGAAACAAGAAGACCTCTGAGGCTGGAACGCCCATGGAGTCTTCATCTGGTGAGGAGAGAAAGGTCGAAAACTCCCAGAATGCTTAAAAGTCTTTGGTTGGAATAGATTGGGAGGAGAAATTGATATAACGCTTTTGGCATGGGATTGTTTGGATCAGGGCGCAGGGTGTTTGCTAGGAACGATATTAGATCAAATATTGAAGGCTCAGACGAGACCTGTTTGAACGTTGTTTATAATGCTTTCTATCGATATTAGGACTTGACCAGTCTATCGGCCTCTCCGTCGTCATCACTGTCCGTCTCCTCTTCTTCCTCGTCATCATCTTCGTCTTCGTCTTCCTCGTCGTCTTCCTCTTCTGAAGATTCTTCTTCCGTCTCCTCCGATGATTCCTCGCTTTCTTGTTCTTCTGCAAGCCAGTCATCCAAAGTCTTCGCGCCAACCGCTTCGCCTGTGCCTAGACCTGTACCGTTGGCCTTGGTGGGCATGACTGATTTTGCAGCCTCATCCAGTCTGTCACTAGCAGGCAGTGTGCTTCTTTCAACATCGTACTTGGAACTCTGGCCACCTTCAGGCTCTCGAAGTCGGCGGTCAGGTTGCTGTCCCTCTTCGACCCAGTCTGGCAAGGGCTCGTAACCCCTGAGGCCATGAACACCACCACCACCCGCGAGTACCAATGTGGCAGAACCTAGCAAGAAACCCTTTCGAGATTCAGATGGGCTCGGCGCCTGTGGAGCAGGCTTCTCGGCGAGCAGCATCAATGTCGCTAGCTGAGGTACTGCAAGCAGAGATCGATACATTCTCGCACGATCACGAAGGTCAAACGATGTGTCATATCTGACAAGGAGAAGAGCATACTCCCATAGTCTCACAATAGGGTGAGTGTCTGTGTCCATGGGTGGATCCTCCTCTGCATCCTGCTCCTTTTCCGCTTCGCTCTTGCGGTTGAGGTGGTGAAGATACACCTTGGCCGCTAAGAGCAAAATCTGTTGCTTGGCTACTGGCGATTCGTTTGTGAATTCTTTAAGCAGGATTCGAAGAACATCTGGCGCAATGTTGTCTTCGCCGTTCAAGCCTGAAAACTCGCCCACCAGCCAAATGATCGTGGCGCGCGCCTGGGGATCGGTCGCCGAGTCGAGGTTCTTCGCCAACCGAACAACCGTTCCAACATGTCCCTGGACATCCTTTTGTATCAGGTGACGAATTACTGTCAGCGATTCGGCAGCAAGGGTACCATCCAGACTTGTGATTTGGCCCAAGAGTAACTTCAAGCATCGAGGAGCTGTAGTAGTGTCGGTTTGGGCGCAGCGGCCAATAGCGCGCACAGCCTCACGAACCAACGCTTTGTTTGTTCCCTGCGAGAAGTGTTCCAGCTCCTTCAGAATAAGACTCTTGACGTGTGATGGACTATGGGGGAAAATGATGGTCAAGATCTCCAGTTTCAGCTCCCATATAGGAGCTGGATCAGTAGCCCGCACAAGGAAGTGACTGGCATATTTAACAAAGTCTGCAGGTCGAATAAGACACACAGAAACAATATTGAAGAGAGCAGTCTGCTGTATATCCTCGGCTCCACGAAGCAAGGCGATCAAGGGGCCAATAGCCTGCTTCACATATTCTGGTGTACCAATGTCAACATAGCATCTAGTAACGGCGACAACAACACCAGCGTTTCGGCTTTGTAGAAGAGGTCTAATTCCGTTCAGTAGCAATGCGAGATCTGGATCCAAAACTGAAGATCCTTGACCTCGACTAGCTTGTCGCGATTCGCCGTAAAAGTCGTCCACCTTCTGGTCCTGGGAGGTTTCGGTAGATTCGTCCGGTGACTGAGATCTTCGTGGGAAGCACTTTCGTGCGTAATACGTCATGAGTCGCAGTGTAGCCAGCTGACTCCATTCATCCATATCCACCACCTGCTTTATCAGAGCGCGATAATGCTTATGTATAAGATCTATCTTGTCTGGGCAAATCTCTAGAAAAGCGGACACGGCAGCTCCGGCGACATAATACTGCTTATCCCCCAGCAGAGTGGTCAGGTTTTCGATCAAAAGCGGCGCTTGACTCGGGTCTAATCGATGGCATTTTGGAATCGCAAGGGCAGCCGCTTTCCGCACGTAAGGACTCATATCGGCAACACCCTTCTTGATAGCAAGGGCTACAATCTGGCTAATGACGGGGACTCGGATTCCGGACATGGTCTTGAGGGCGAGAGCTCGGACTTGAGGGTTTTGGTCGGATAGCGATTTCTGGATAGTATTGATGGATAGTAGGGCGAGGTCGGGTTCCTGTTCGGCATGGTGTATGAGGTAAATATAGACAAGCTTCTTGATCTCGATATTCGGGGACGCAACATTCTTGACGACGGAAGAGAAGAACGGTAGGGTCTTGTGATTTCGGTACATCATCTGCCGCATCACCATTAGTGCCAAGCTCCATCTCCAAAGAGGACAGCACAACGCACCGCAATAACACGCCGTAGCCCATCAAGAACCTCGCGCTCGTTGCGACTATCCAATAACTTCTTCATCTGGTTCCTATCCAGAGGTCTGGAGCTCGTGCGCGCACCGCGCGTCGCCTGGGCTGCGTCGAGGGTGAGCTCCCTCGCTAGGGAATCAGTTAGTTGAGTATCGAATAGAGCGGTCAGCGGAGAAGCATACCAGTCTCCATGAGACCCGAGATGCGTGCTATTGACTCCATTGTGCGAGTGAGCTCTGAGCTTACGTCGCGTTGAGAGAGGAGGGAGGTCTTTTTGAGGTTGGGTGTAGGTGTTTGAGATGACGTTCCTTAAGCGATGGTTGCCGCGGACAGTGGAAGTGGAGGGGCGTGACAGTTGGTGGGGGATCTCGACAATATATCCCTACCTAGCATCTTCATACTGGCATTTTAACTTGACCAGATGCAGATCTAGGCATTGCAAATGATGCGATGTGGACTTTATAACTTTCTTCAACAAAGAAGAATTTCTGGCCTATGACCATGCTCACCAATTCTACAACAACTTTAATATTTCATCCTTACTGAAGAAGCTACCCTGTATAACTTCACATCCCAAACAATGACATCTCGGCCTATTGTCCTCGCGCCGGCGACTCCTTCAGAGCTTCTATCATATATCATATCTTACCACAGATATCCTACAACAATAGTAATTGGTTCTTCGAAAGCGGAGTTTCAAACGTCACTCATTGAGGATATCACACACCACCTGGCACTTCAAGATGAACAGCAAGAAGACTACGACAATCCAACAGGGCCTTCACATGCTCTTCTAAAGTCATCGCTATTCCAAATAGCCATATCTCGCCATATACGAATCCTATTCGCGCCAACAGTTACACACCTGCGTGCCTGTCTTTCTGTCTTCACCCCTAAAGACTCTTCAATACCAGCTCCGCCAAACCACACTCCTGGCTCCCGTCCACCCCTTCTTCTGGTTTATGGTCTTTTGGCTCTTCATCGAGAGGCGAGCGAATGGTCTGCGCAAGGGATCGGGAACTCTGCAGCATTATTAGTCGACGCTGCGCTACGGACCGAGTTCAGAGCTGCTGTTATTGAACCAAAAGGCATAGGGGGACATGACGACTTGGAACATCTCGGAGGAGAGATGGTGCCCTTGTTGAATGGCACAGCGAGAAAGGATGATGGTTCATGGAGTGGACGGACCGTTAGCATTAAACAGGTCTTCAATCGGTGGTTCGAATTTGAAGCTCGGGAAAATTGATACACCTCAGAAACCTTATTAGGCATCATCTCAACCATCGAAAATATTGCATCATTGCCATGCTCATTGTAGACGTAAACATCAGCGTTAACATAAACATATCATCATTACACCCTCAACGCCGTCCCGTGGTATCTATTTCCAAGAATCGCCGCCAACCATAACGTAAAGCATGAGAAAACAAAGCAAACATCAAATGAGCAGAACTAAGCAATCGCCTGCTCCATCTCGGCGATGTATAGCTTGATATGTGCCTCCATCTTGCGGTACTCTTCGTGCGCACTATGGACTTCATTCTCAATGTTCTCCTTCAAGTCAAGCATCTAAGCATATGTTAGTAAGTGTAATTTCTACATGAGAACATTCGAGAATACTTACCTTCTTCTCAGTTTGTTCAATTCTGACGCGTCGAACTTCCATCTCCTTGCCCTTCTCCGTATGTTCCTCGGTCAGTTGCTTGTGAATTGCCCGAAGTTCATGCATCTTCTCCTTGGCCTCATGGGCCTTATGATTACTTTGCTCACGCAGCTTTTCTGTGCGTTCCATCCATTTGGACAGCTGGCGTTTCAGCATAGTCTCGGTGCGCTCGACTTCACGCGCATTGTTACCGCGCTCTGAGAGAGCATCACGCTGCTTTGCATTCCGTGCCAGTTCCTCCTCCTCTTTAGCGAGTTCCGAAGCAATCTCGTCAAGAATCTTGATGCATGATGCAACATCTGTTGAGACAACCGAGAAAGAGTCTGTTGATGTCTGGAGGCCTCGGGCTCTTCGGTCCAAAGCGTCGATGTGTGACTTATCGTTGTTGAGGATCTCGCGCAGCTCGGCCAAGTTCTCCTGCAGGTCAGAGGCGCTCTGGAGCACATAAGGTCGCAGCTTGGTGCTTTCTTGTTTCAAAGTAACCTTTTCATGGGTCTTTTGTTCCAATGCTGCAGTCAGCTCGCCCTTCTTTTGCTTCGCCTCTTCAAGTCGTGCAGCGACTCTTTCTTGGTTCCTTCGAAGTTCTAGAAGTCTCTTCTTGAGCTCTTCGTTCCTCATTGTCTTTTCCCGGACTTGAGCCTCCATTGCCTTGCGGTTGTGCTTCATATCCTCCAATCGTCCCTCGTTCTCCTGGTTTTCGGAATAAAGTGACTCGATGCGAGTCTTTGTCGACTCGGCTTTGTTGTAGTATTGGTCGATGACAGCCGTTTGGGACTCGCGGAATCGAACAAAGTTGATCAGATAACTGAAAATCTTAACAAGACGGTCGTATGTCGGTTTGTACAAGTCGTTAAAGCTAAAATCGGTGATGCCACACTCGAATAATAGCCTGCGCAGCGACACATAAAAGCCCATCAGGTTGCGAGTATCAGACGGAATAACATCTGCGTACTCTCCCGCGATATCCTCCGCAGCCGCACGCATGGCCGGCTCGACAGTCTCGCGGGTCGCATTGAGAAGAAGCTCAGCAAACCATTCAAAGATTTGCTGTACATGGGCGGCATTTGGTTTCTGGAGATCTGCGACGGTGAATGTGATTCCGATGTCGGTAATGCAGCCAACGATTTCACGGTCAGGGAGGCGCATAAAAGCATCTGCCTCTTCCTCCTTCTTTCTTGTTCGCGAATTCTGCTGCGAGGTTGGAATAATGCTCATACGCGGATTGTACGCCATAATTGCTGATTTCTTTTGATTGTGATTAATTCGGTTATCGTCTTTTTTTTGGTTGCGCTTTAGGCTAGTCTCTCGCGATCATTGAAAGTGATAAACACCAAGTCAGTGTTGCCGTGGAAACATCGAGATACATATCACGTGACGTCTTATGAGGACCTCGTTGAAGCCCAACGGTTCTAGAAGCTGTGTCAGTGGTGTTTCAATTAAATAAGTTTAACTGCAGATCTTAAACAAGTGGCTTGATTAGACAGTATGGAAGCATGTGAAATGTCTTTTATCGGTCCTTTCTTCATATTCTTCAACTTTACATGAACCATCAACTTCTCGCGCCGTATACTCAGGACAGCCAAGCTTCGGAACCTGGATATCAAGGGTTCTACATCAATCGCTATACTCGAAGCAATGGCCCGAGTCACAGCAACTCATCCTTGCAGTCTTCAATCACGGGCTAACTCAGAGAATATCGTTGATTGACAAGTATAAGCCTTTATTGTATGCATTGCTAAAGATAGGTAGTTAAGATGACCACCATCCTATTATTGGCGAGAATGGGTTGGCAATGCTCGAATGTCCTGCACCTCGTCGTCTCACTTGCAGCCCGTCAACTCGTATTGTGCATTTTCTAGCTTGCGAATTAATCACTCACTCATTGACTGTGGCTGAAGTACATACTGCAAGTGAGAGCAAGCACAGAGAAGCAAGTTGCCGTGATATTCATTTACTGCAACCTGAGCTGTTCAATCACTTCGGTTAGGTTAGGCTTCGTTGCTTTGTCGAAATCTCTTTCAACGAAAACTGTTTGTCAGCAGTTTTCTCGTCCCACGTTCCTATCAGATTCACAGCTTTCTTTCATGGTATTTCATCCACGTGGCGGAACACCAACACATAACATCCGAACCAGCACGGACCGTTTCATTACTTTTCTTTGATGCAAAGCGAGCGAGCAAGCGGTTGCGTACCCCTGAAACGACCAACTGTACCGTGGTTGTGCCTGTACCTGGCAAGGGGGACAGATCTGAGGTTTCGACCGAGAAAAAGCAAATACTGAGTGAGCTAACTCGGAGCACTATTGAAACATTAAAGATCGATTGGCTGTAGGGCCCAGGCTCCAGAACCGATGCTCCCCAATGAAACGAAGCCTCAGGGGCACCGAAACGTTCGCTGTCATTGCCCCAATTGACTGTGACAAAGGAGTGAACCCTAACGAATTTTGGGCTCTATCCAAGGGATCATGAATCAAGAGACTTTTTCTTGACCCATTGACTCAATAGCATTGTCCAGAAACCTATTGAAGTAGGCAACGGGAAGCGACATCTGGTGCAGCGTGTAGTGGAACACAAACATCTCTCATGCAGGACTGTGCCTGATTATCGAGGAGCGAGCAGATTGTCCCTTCTCCTGCATGGCTTGACATGCATGGTTTTGGTGGACAAGGAACCCCCGAGTTACAGCATCTGTTAGAGAGAGGGTTATGGAGGGATGGGCCGCCACTTTGTTTCCGCCGGGAGCGCTAAGATTCGCCGTTTTACTGATGAACAAGGATCTCAGGTCCTTGCAGCATGATTGATTGATTGATTGATTGACTCACAATTGTCGATGGAGATTGATGAGATGTCACAAACAGGAACAAGATGATGGTAACTGGGATCTCCCTGTGATCTCATCTCAACTTTCAAGTGTGAGTGTCTGTCGCTCTCAAGATTGGATGCCACGCGATTCAGGGCATGACTGCAGAGTCGTTGGCCACCCGAAAGCCGGACAAAGCCAAAATCGATCCGTCTGGTCCCTGATTCGCAAACGTTCCAAGTCCAGCTCCGGGTCCAAGCTCCCGCTTCAACGGTCGCGCGTTCAAAGTGCAGAGTGCAGAAGTGCTAATGTTAGGGCAAGGTACATTCCGTGATACATACCTGCAGCGAGTCACTGGACAGAGAGCAAACTCCTTACATACAGGCCCATGACACGATGATGTATGACAAGTCGATTGTGAGACGTTCAGAACATACCGTCGCTGTCAAAGTCTAAGAAGAAGTTCTGAATTGACTGGTTTGCCAGTGAAGAAACCTGAATTGTTGCTGGTGATCAAACCAAGAGCTTGAAGATTTGAACCTGAACCCGAACCTGAACTCTGTGCGATGATGACGCTCCATGTCCATGTTAAGGTTGGATCGACGTTGGAGAGTGGACGAAAACTTGATTCGGAAATAACCCTACCCATGCCGCCATGTTCCTGATGGAAATGCCCAGGGTTGTCTTGAGTACTGAACTTAAAAGAGGCAGTCCTCATATTATTGCAGGTGTCATTTACGGTGACTGACTGGGTCTGTTCTACGATTGGAGTTTTGGTGAGAGAGAGTGATATGAGTGCTCTCTCTGTCTAAATCTCGGTGATATACGCGAGATGTGACGATCGCCAGGTTCCAGGAAGAGCCAAGACAAGAGACGAAGTGGCTGGAATTAAGACTCAGCGATTATGGATAGCCTCAACAGTCATCATCTCCTAAGCAGCATCGGGTAGCGGATACGAATGCCCAGACAGGCGTTAAAAACCCAAATGTCGGGATTCGAGAAAGCGAAGTGACTTCGTACTTGCAAAGAGAACCTAGAATACGAAGAAACACGCAGGGACGGCGCAGCTACGTGGGTCTTTGCAGTGACCTAAGGTACGGATAGGTATGGGAGGTACAGGACAAGGTATTGGTACCTGGACACGGTACAAGATACTTTCGTCAGTTCGATCGCAACTCTGCAACGTGCCGTATGCGCGGGTGTTCAGTTGTCAGCTGTTGTACGCAGAATTGCTTTGTCGAATGGGTGAGAAGAGGGAGAAGTTGAAAACTGAACTCAGGTGGTGAGACAAAGCCGAACAGCTAACTATTGACTGCTAGCAACTGCAAACTGCAATAACAAGGGGTGGGGGGCTTTTTTGGCGTGACAAGCTCGATCGCATGGCGACGAACGAGATCTTCGGACAGGGCGAAACGATCATATTCCCCTTGAGTCTGTGGCAGTTTAGCGTCCAAGCCAATGCAATGCCTGCAATCTATGCTAGAATATCCGTACTCATCCTAGAATGAATTGTAGGCTCACGAGATCAATATTGTTTGATTATTGAAGTTTTTAAAAAGTTCCTGACATGTGCCTGTATCTTTTACTTTACTTAGATTTACCCGCCATGAGACGGAAAAGGCGTCTACCTCGATCCTGTCAAATCAAGACTTATCACAAACTTTAAGTGGAATGAAATTGTGGCTTACAATCGTGGCCAACGGTTGTAGAAGATCGCACACGAATTGGGAGTTTACCACCGATGAAAGTGTCCCCGTGGGCTGGAAGTTGGAGGCATCAACTCGTGGGTTCTCTCATGGTCTTCACACCCCCTTCTGATATAATGTGAAATTGGCCAATCTAAAGGGAGTGGACACTTGAAAAGAAGGGCACGAACTCGACCTGATGCATTGGTTCGATGTCAGAGGTCAGAGGTTAGGTAAATAAGATGAGAGGTATGATAGCTGAGAGCTCCGAGCTCTCTAACGCCAATGCAAAGCCAATGCGATGCGAGGAGGGCGACGATCATCGATGGGTTTCTTGTGGAGGGAAGATCCGAGGGGGCGGCCCATCTTTTTCCTTCTGTTACAGTACTCGGGCTTTATGACAGTATCAAGAAAGAGTATCTATCTCGGCTTCTTACAAGACAGTATCAATACGAATATCCATACCCAATTCCATCTCGTGACACCACAAAGACGCCGAGTTTACCGTCTGTTTGTTTCATGCCATTCCTTCAGAAAAGGCCAAAATAGCATCCGCTACTCCCTACAGAGCTAATCTAGCGGCTGCTGAACTGTTAGCTGGGCTGCCAAGACTGCCCAGCCTCTGCTCAGGACACAAATACCGACAGGGGGCATTGATCAGAGGTCGTCTGTTCTTGGAGCATAACCGTATGCTGGCTGAGGCATGGACAAAGCACTGCAGTTAAATTATTTGAGTAGATCAAATGTAGACTCAAGATTCAGTAGTCAAGAATTAGACATGGTTGGCTCCCTCCTGTGCTGCCATGAATCGTGTTGTTTCTCCCCCCGCCTTTTACATCATCTCCATGCCATTGGTATTTCACTCTGGTGATGGCTTTTTAGTCTGCCTCTACTGTACATCAAAAACACAAACAAATCTCCTAACAATAAGTAACGTCAACCAATACCGGAGCTTTCCTCTTATGCCCCTCTCTGAATCGGGAGCTTAGATGTAGACGAGTCAGCTTGGCGTTCCCCCTCTTGTCAAGTCGATGACCACCATCTGCTGTTGAATATTTGGCTTTTGATACGATTCATTCATTGCATCCGGGCCTTCCATCAGATCAGGTGCATCACGAGGGCTAGGCTTCGGTAGGATGCGGTTTATTGCTTTCATGCATGTCTGATCTGGTCTGCAGAAGATACTGTAGGACTCTCACCATCTCTCGCTTGCTCGCTTGCTCTATCCGTGCTCTAATCCATACAAGTTCCACTCAATATTGCGGTGTTGACCTGCCTCTTCGTTCCATTACGAGGCTGCCCCGTCGCGTAAAACTCCAAGCACCCAGCTAGCGTAAGACAATGACAATCTATCTAGAGGTAACCAACCCAGCGCCAGCGGCGTCAACACAGCGGCCCCTCATAAGCCCTCTCTTAGTCTTTTCAACATCCGGCTCCAGTTCCACTGGGTTCAATTGGGCGCCACCTCATCAGTCTAAACGTTCAGGTGCAATGCAATGCGCAGTTCCCCTCGAAAGAAGACCTGGAAGTCCCCGCCAGTGAGTATAGGTACAAGTAGGGGCTGATTGTAACTTGACGGATACCTATGTACCTCTACCTAGTGAGACGGTTTCGAGAGTTCCCAGTCCAAGTTCCCACTCTCTCTTAAAAGGCCCCGTTGAAAGGGCTCCAGAGTGACGGGACCCTTCCATCGCCACAGACAAGGGGGTTAACCAGGGGGGGGGGGCTTTCCACTTGATCCTCTGATGCGCTAAACCTGAGAAAAGTCCCCGTCTAAAAAAAGGAGTACGTACCTTGGCCGTCTGCCGCTTGGCTTGGCTTTAGCTTGCGAAGGGACTAGGACAGCGCAATTCAGTGACTGTGGGCCACTCCCGCCCTTCCCTGGGGGCCCTGTCTAGCCTGTATCTGTCTAAGTTTCTCTGTCTGTCTCTGTCTCTGCCCGTGTCGTCGTGTCCCTGCTTCCGCCCAAGACCTGACGTCGACTTTTTTCTTTTCCACTCAACCTGCAGCATTTCGTTGGCCCTGGTTCATTCCTTCCCTTCCCTGCCGGCCCCCCGGTGCCCTGAAAAATTGTCCTTGTCCCGCCCCCGGAATCCGCACACACCCAGAGAGTCAGGTCCAGTCCCAGTCCCAGTCCAAGCCAGCACCTGCTTTGCTTGTTCCTTGCACTTTGCCTTAATTACCTAACATCTGCTCTCTGCTTTGCTCTGAGTCTGCTTGCTTCCTCGAGCACTTGATCATTACGCACACACACGTTTTTGCCACACGCACCAAACATCTTCGACAACCACGACTTCGCTCGTGTACTTGCATTCTTCTACATACACAATCACCACTTGTTTCGACTGCCACCGCAGCAGCTGTACTTACTTTAACTTACTTTGTCATCGACAAAGACGAGGTCTTCGATCCCACCAGCTCAGCGAGCCGTTCGACACGACCCTGCAGCTCAACACTCGCTTCTCCTGATGACCAGCTTGGTTCGATCGTTTTGACGATTCCACAATGCCATCGCATATCCGATATAATTTAGACGATTTCGACTGTACATCGGCGACGATAGTGGCTTGCCACAACTAGCTTCAGTTTCTGGTGACAATATTGGAACCATGGCCATTTGGCCATTCAGGCGCCGGAGTAGCCGCAAGCGCTCCCGCAGCGGCGCTGCTTTCTCAGATGTAGAAAGCACGCCGCTGCCTCATAATGAAGGAGCCAAGATTGGCTCAAAAAAGAGACGCACCGAACCTCCCAAACCTCCCAAGCTTCAACGATCTACTCGAACATACAGCTTCTCCCCCGGACGCCAGGATGATATTCGCAACGATCGAGAGCGTGGTAGCTCGCCAGTCCGTGAACGAACAGGTCGAACGATAACTACTGGTAACCTGGAGGAGAGCACTGGAGGTTGGGATCGCACACCCACACTGCGTCCTACACACCAAGCAACAAGGAAACAGAGAAATAAGAGGAGGGAGGACGATCGTAACAGGGAGGCTGAAATCAAGGCAATGAGTAACTTTGAGCCTGTCCGGCCGGCTACTGAGCAATGGAATTCCGGCAGGCCCATGAAGAGAGATTCCAAGCGATCAAAAACTGGAGGGTTTGGCAAGCAACGAGCTGGTCGTGACTCTGACGTCTCTCTTCCCGTACCAGGTTCAATTCATTCCAGTCTCTCCTCCGATTCTGAATTGGGCTCATACAGAGTGTCTGCTCTTGCAGCTCTTGCACCACGACCGACGCTTCGCTATACACCGAACGCGCGATGGACTGCCCCTCATTTGCCGACACCTCACAGACAAGGATCATTAAGGAAAAAGCTCATGGGACAAGAGTCAATTCCGGAGGAGACTTTCAGATCGCACAGGCGTATCGATTCTCTTGCTGACGACCTCGACGCCCGTGATCTCCGGGAACTCATGGAATTGGACAACAAACGACGGGAGTTCAAGAAGCAAAAGGAGAGACAAAGGATGGAGAGACGGATCACACGACGAGCAGAGAAGCAGCAGGCAGATGACATTCAAGCTAGAAAGACAGGTACACCTCCACCAGAGAATCTTGAGCGAGGTGTCCTAGGCCGCGAACTGGTCGGCCTTGGAATTGAGCCTGCCTCTGCTGTCGTGGTGGACACCAAGCCCGAGGATCCAGAGCCCATGGACATCACTGATGATGAGAAAGAGCCTGAGTCTGCTAAGAAAGCGGAAGAATCCTTCCACCGTACTAATACAGCTGCTTCTGAACAACCAACTATGGAGGAGACTATTACAAAGGACACCACGTCCATACGGCACCCATCGGAAGAGGCGGGAAGTGTTTCGCCTGGCACAAGATTTTCTGATCTTCTACGATCAGCCAAATCTCGATCTAGGTCAACCATTCGATCTGACCGAGACCGAATGGTTTCTCCCCCTCCCGAGACAATCGACGAGGAGGACGTTCATGTCCCAAGACATGGTTCTCACGACTCCGATAGCACCAAGAACGGCTTTGCTTCTATCAAGGCATTCCTACGAATCGGCAGCAAGCGACAACGACACGAGGGACCATCGTCCTTTTCCAATACTTCCCGAGAGGAAATGCAGGCAGCGGCAGCCCAATCAAGAGCACAGGCGCAAGCCTACGCCCTCGCTAAGCTCGAGGGTGATGATTCACCCAACTCTTCTAGTGGTAATTACCTATCTCGCAAACCTAGCAGCAGCGCTCCAAAGAGGACGCGATCTCGTTTCCGAGAAGATTTACCTGAGATGCCTCTATCGCCACCAGCTTCTCGTGTGCAATCTCCTGAAGCCGAACCCCCAATGCCTGTTCTCACTGAACAAAAGATTCGAGAGATGGAACAGCTACGATCCATGGGTGTACGTTATGACACACCCACTTCCGGCCACCGATCTATCGAGGCCAGTCGCCTTACACCGTCAACAATGGAACGAGTTCATGTTTCGCCATCTCCTGAGGCCGGCATGTCTATGTCTCTTGCCTCTATCGATTCTGAGGGTTCATGGCTTTCAGGAAATGTTAGCGGCCGACGAGCTGCGATACGTGATAGCATTCGACGTGCTAATGAGCGCGAACGCAACGAGAACCACTCCCCAACAAACAGCACAGATGAAGATCTCGAGATCGTCGAGGATGAGTACATGACTAAGCTCACACCTGGAAGATCTTCAAATCCTGACATAACTGGGCGCCGTTCCGGTGAGGGTCGCCCCAGTAGCGATGAAGAGGAGATCGTACAAGACGATGGGGAGATGAAGTGGGGTGCAGTTGGCTCCCAACCCCAAGTTGTGCACAGATGGACAATGAAGAGCCATGAGGGTCTTTTTGAGATCGAATCTGAGGAAGAAGAGAGCCCGACATCGCCTGTTTCTCCATCGCAAGAGCTTGCCAATGTCCAGGACGCTAGAAGCGTCAACCTGGGCAGAGGTCACGTACGCAACTTTAGCGCGGGCAGCGCCAAACTACTCGATATCACTCCTCGGGGATCTGTTGATGCCAGAGTGAGCTCAGAAAGGCGACGAAGCCACCACCTACCAGCTATGTGAAAGTTGAACTAAATTTTGATCGTTTCAGAAGAAGAGTCTCCCGCAACACAAACACCGTCGATACGACACCTTACACTCCTTTTATTTCCTTACTGTCTCAACTGACCTCAGTCACTCACTGTCTATTTCCTTACCAATTATCAACAAAAACTCGAGAAACCAAGAAAAACACCGAAAAACACAAAAAGCGACGGAGACTCTTCTTTTGATAACGAAAATGTTTAGAACGGCTTGCACGACTGGTATGGGCGTGCGACTCGCTCTTGATGTATTACACGACCTTGATGACCACGGCGCATTCCAAGTTCTTACTAGGATTTCTTTTCTCGACTACATATACCACAACTTTTGATACCCCGCGTCGACCGCCAGTTGGAGTACTGGAAGACTCGACGCGTTTGATTTACAATTTATTAGCGAGGGAGCTAGTCTCTCTTGACCGGACCCCTTTTTCGTGCCCAAGAGGCACTGTCGTTCTTTGGGAAGCCGGCATTGTTTTCCTTATCTATGTGATGAGGAGACCATTTTGCTTTCTATTAGCCGGGGTTTATGGGAGGCGGGGAAAAGGGTTTGATTTGAGCAACTGGGATTTGCTTTTGCATTCAGGTGTCCAGACACAGACTGGTAGCCTGGGATCGAGCTTGGCGCGAGAGTGGTTGAATTGCATGAAAGAATAGATATCTTGCGATGGCGCAACAAACATCGATGGAAAGCGAAGTGGACAAAGTCGATCACCGACTTGCAGTTGTCCACTTCAGATGGAAGATGTAGATGCTTGTAAGCTGATAGGTTAATTGACCAAATCGAACAAACTCCCTGAGATTAAAACATGTTTCATCGACTGTCAAGTGATTCATTAAGATTATGCCAAGTTGAATCATGCAGGTTTAATGAGGCGCATGAGAACAGGCCGGCAGTTGTTGAAGAGTATCTGATCGCCGGGAGCTAGACTAGCTGATGGGCTTGCGGAAATTATCGTTGCATGGGGCTCCTTGTTTGTGAAGGGTACTAGGTAGTACTAAAAGGAACGAAACGTTGAGAAACACTTGGTTACTGGCTTTAGTTGTTATTACCTGTAATGATGTGGATGTTAAGCCTTTCAGATACTACGGAGCATAAACAATAGATAGCGTCTGTCGATCCTGGTCTTGAGAGACTCTGTTGACTGACCATCGCTCGGTTGTTTATTGGGTTCTCAAACACCTGCATGTTCATGTTATTGACAGACGAGCAATTCGAGATGGTGTCGATTTCTTTACTTTCGTGAAGTGGCGAGAGTTGCTAAGTCAGAGAAGTAATAAGTCCCCCACAACTCATACGATGTAGATGATAGATGCTTGAGGCCAAGTACTGAAGAAGCCAATACACGATATAATCTTTTCTACTAATGGCTCAGAGCATGGAGGAGATACTATCCTCAAGATAGGGGTCATTGACTTTGTTTGTTTGCTGTTTGGACTGGTTGGAGGAGGGAAGCCACTTGTAAGTAGGCGAATGCAATACGTCTCTACTAACAAACTTCAACTAATGGTGAGAAGCCTGTGGTACCGTGGAATGGCCTAGTTTCTTTGTCTCGGCGTGTAAGTGACTGGGAAAGGGACAGTAGGCGAAGCGGATGAATAGGGTTTGTTTGGGACCTTGCAGACTGGAGAACTAGCCAACTCTTATATGATATGCACTATGTCATAATGTATGGCATGTTCCAGAAGACAAGCTCGGAATGCTACAGCATACACACTCTCAGGTCTGGTCAAGACGATCATAGAGGGTGCTATAATAGCAAGACGGATAATTGTACTAAAGTCTCTTGAGATCTCAGGGGCGAATACTGGAACTATATGGTTATATCTTTCACAGAATGTCCTGGTTATATCCAAGATCTCGTCTTTTTTTAAGTGAAGCTGTAGTTTCCTACCATTCTTAACGATGCAAAGTGTAGAGGTTTGTCGCGAGACATTAGCTCATTCATCGTCAGTGACCTTGCGATCTGTCAATGTTGGCGGTACTCAGAGATTTGTCTATCACTTGCAAAGAACATGTCTGTCTTTTCAGTTACCTACAGTTGCCACATTTCAGATATCCATCATCATCATACTGCGAACAACACGGATTAATGTACTGGGGTAAAACATTAGATAGACCAGCTATTCTATTACTATAATAAGTATCTAGGTGTATATGTATCCGCATGCCATTCTTTGAGTATGTATAAAAGGAATGAAACAACAAAAAGGAAGGATATCATTCTTATAGGCTTGCAAAAGGAAAGTAAAAGCACTCTGGTATCATAGCCGCACCCCCATTCTGGTTGTAAAAAACCAACCATCAATATAATTCATCATGAGTTTTCCAATCTCCTTCTCCTTTGTTTTTTAAGATTTTGTTTAGTAGCTGCCCTTGCGAGGCTTCCACTCGCGCTTCCTCTCGCGTCGCATGAGGCAAAGATGGACAAACCAGTAAATGGCCGCGGCAATCATGAGCGCAGCAGCAGCCCAAGTCAAACCAAGGAACTTGGTTCCACGGGAAGCAGAAATGCCAACGTTGTCACCAACATCGTTGAGCTTGCTGACACCCTTCTTTCCAGCCACGGTGACGAGGATGCTGGCTATGAGAAGGACGAGAGCTGCCAAACTGGCGATGACGAGGTTGACAGCGTTGACACCGCGACGGGAGAAGAGGAAGAAAGCAGCCAATGCAGCAAGCATGGCGAGACCAGAGAAGCCAACTGCGATGACGTACAGGACGAATGTCGCGAGAAGGGCTTTGTTGAGGAGGTCGATGGAATCTTGGATGTCATCGGGCCAGTTGATGTCTGCAAGGTTCAGGTCAAAGGGACCGACTGAGAGTTGCTTGTCAAGCATATCAGTGAGGTTGAAGCGTTCTAATAAGTGTTAGTGATCGTGATGACTACTTTGGGAAAGTTGTACTTACTCTCTGGTGCAGAGCTGGTGCAGTTGGTTACGTTGAAACCAGCACCAGGGCTAGTGGCATTGGGCTTGTATTGTCCGTCGCATGTAGCCATGATATGGATAGAGTACCACTCAGAGATTCCAATAGTGTCGGCCAACTCATCAGCGATATCACCGGTAACATCGTTAATCTTTCCCTTGATATCGTTCTTGACGTCGTCCCATTTGCCGGAAATCTTGCCAAAGATGCTATCATCTTCCTCTTCGCTGGTAGAAGCACTGTCGTCGACGTCCAAGACGTTACGACCGATCATCGAAGTATTGAGCTGAGGTTGTCAGTATAAGAGTTGGACGTCTAAGTTTGTGTAAGACTTACTCGAGCGACAGAGTACTCCTCCATGAACCCTTCTTTATGGCCGGCAAAAAGACATAGCATTGAGAGAATGAAAGCCACCATGGATAACACCATGGGGAAGAGAACGAAGAACCTCGATAACATGGTGACTGTTGGCTTGGCAGACTGTATGCACAAGAAGGGCGTTTTTGGTAGTAGAGGTAAAGATTACTCTCCAAGTATTTGAGTAAGTAGAGATAGAGCCAAGTTAAGTAAAAGTAAATAAATGAACGTCTAGTAAAGGCTGACGTTGGCGGGTAATGGATGGCTGGGAATATATACTAGCCTCAGTTTTAGCAGTCAAACCCTGGACACCAATGATGCAACAACGAAAACAGCATAGAATCAATGCCTTTGAGACAGACAACCGCCAAAGAATCAGAAAAGCCAAGCAAGACCAAGCTTTGAGGGTCTCTATTTTCTTTGGATGAGCGCATCGCCGTGCAAATCATATCCTCAAACAAAGACGACAACCAATCAGAGACAAAGCGCTTGCGTCACTGACCTTGTTGCTTTTTGTTTCCAAACCGGTTCTACAGGGGTCGAGGGGCCATGATTCAACGTCAGCCACTCGACAAATCGACAGTGAACGCGTGTGAAACGTGCCCAACTTAATCATCTGTTTCTATCTTTGTACAATATTATTCGGGAAAGAGAGGCCTCTTGTATTTCCTGCATTATTTGACTAAACAGTGGATCTTTGATGGGGATGATTCAATTTTTAGAGATGGACCCTGAACATCTTCATCAATTAGGTACAGTAGGTACAGTAGGTACCTGCCTGTAAAGTTAGTGGCTTCTTCACCCACGCGGCTGAGGCTTGCTTGCTCTTCCCCTATGGGCGGTTAACCCGTTGGTTCCTACCTCACTTCTCAAACGCATGCATAAAGTGTAAAGGGAAGGAACCAATGCCGTTATAGTCAATCTAGATCGTGTCTCTTCTCGTAAGCCTCAACTTGACACCTTCACCAACCCCCAGTTTATGCTACGACTTGTCCAAGCTCGCCCAGTCTCGCCTCGCCTCTCGATCACCGACTAACCTTGTTGATCCTCACTAACGACCAGCTTCAACAACCAGAAGCGGGTCATCCGCTCAATTATCCGGTCGGCTTCCGTAGCTCAGTTGGTTAGAGCGTCGTACTAATACTTCAATCTGAATATTCAGTGATGCGAAGGTCTCAGGTTCAAGCCCTGGCGGGAGCAATCCCAACGCCTTCCGGATGTTTCTTTTTGTCATTTTACACGATTTCTTTTGGTGGTGGTGGTAATGGCTGGCTTTGAGTAACGGTAGGTGGGACAGTTGTAACGACATGGCTGAATGAGCTGGAAAGCCATTAGAGGCGGTATTCATCCTAATGTTTTGTGACTTTTTGCTAACATTTAGGATATTCTTCTGCTTGTCTATTCTCTGGCCTAAACTAGGTTACCAAGCTCTTACATTTACCCAAGACTATGGGAAGCTGGCAGGCTTAGAGGAATTCTTCTGATACACATCATCAAGAACAACTGCATCATCATATGCAACGGAACCTGCTCTTCTTGCTCCAGTCCTCCTCGTTGAGTTGGGATTAGGCTATAGGTGATACATACATGAAAGAACTTGAGAACAGCTACGCCGATATGGTTGCATCGGATACCTACGACACGATACCTACAGCTCTTTTTCATATGGTGAATTAATGAACATCTCATTATTCATAAAATAATCTCGAACTTTGTACCTTCAGACCCAATTCGAGTCCCTGTGCTACCAGAGTACAGAGTCAGGGAGACTAAGACAACAATGATTGCAGTCTCTCGAACTGCGCTGGATCGACCGATCTGAAAAGACAAAGACAGAAAACCGCTCCTAAGAGACTTGATTCCTTTCGAAAACATCTTGAATCAACATTCAGGGACACCAAGACTGATGCTACGATCGCGTTAATCGGAATGTCGTATCCAAAAAGGCGTCGTCAACTATCGATGGTCCACGTTGACAGTGACCCACGTGTGACGAATACAGAGATAGAAAATGTCGCACAGCTTCAAAAGAGCTGAAAGTATAAGCTACAGTAGCTGACAGGCAGCTTCTTTATTCAGCTTGAGATGGAAGTCACTGACTCGCATCATGTCCCACTTGAGGAAACGTCTTGACGCCTCATCATACCATCAACTTAAGCTTGCGGTCCAGACAATCCTGTCATGAACGTGGAAGCATGAGGCTTGCTGTTGTTGGTCTGTTTTTAAAGGCCTCTATCATTCTTACAAGGAAATAACTGAGAAACATGCGCAATGTCCAGACACCTGATTTAACGTTATTCCTGCAATCCATGACCACCATACTTCAATAGCCGCATGTCAAGCTCTCACTCTTCTTGGCCCCAATCGCCAAGGCGCGGAGATCATCCCCGGAGCTCTTCTTTCCCGGGGTAACAAGCATTGGATGATTAGTGTTGCTATTTCGAGACTGACTTGCAGGCAAAGACAGAATATCCGGGGTTGCTGTGCAGACAAGCTTTCATTCCATATCGACTTGACTCAAATTTTGCAATCCTCAATTCCCTCATACACAAACAAACCGTCAGCCATGTTGTCATCCTTTCTCTTTTTTTCAGTAAAAACGGCGAGAACGATTCAACGGGTCCTTCGGCAAAATTCGTGGACTTGGCTGAATTGACTTTTTGTAGCGTGGATCGGAAATCCACGAAGGCAAAACGTTTACACAACGTCTTTATCAGCACTGGCTTCCACCACTTGTTTTGAGCAGTCAAACACAGTGCAGTGAAAGTGACACCTCCATATTGGCCCGGAAAGGATCTTTCTTTTTTCTTTTATCCCGCAAGTGGCGTGTTAGACTTTTTACTTAGATCTATGACTTCTTCCAAATTAGTTCGATGGGGATGGGAACTGCCTCAACGATGAGTACGTGGACTTTGGAAAGACTTGTATCGCCACTAGTTCATACGACAAAACCGCTGTGAAGGTTTGTATCGTGTAAGTACTTGTGCCGCAAAAAGTCTTGCCTCGATCGGGGCTTCGAATTGGTTCGGTTGAGTGCGTGCGTGTACCTGCGTCCTGCGTGTGTAAGCAGTATTCGTTGTCTCGTCGCCTCCATCCCATCTGCTGGATCAGATTCTTAATAATAAGACATTGTTCCTTCTACTGTTTGTTGTTTTAAGTCTCATCCTCTTCCTTCCCTTTTTCTTCTTGTGCTATTTATTCCTCTTGTTTCCCATCAGGACATACATTCGTTGATAGTCCCGAGTTAAAGGCATATTGCATCTTCGTACACTTTAATATCCTACCACCTTACATCCTTCATAATGCCTTCTATCAACGGCCTTCTTACCATGGCTGCGGCCGCTGGTTCTGCAAGCGCTGCTTTCCAGGGCTTCAACTATGGCGCTACCTTTACAGATGGCAGTGTCAAGGCCCAGTCCGACTTCGAGAACGAGTTCAAGACCGCTGCTGGTCTTGATGGTACCGATGGTGGCTTCACCAGTGCTCGTCTGTACACAATGATCCAGGGCGGTACACCTAACCAGCCCATCTCTGCTATTCCTGCCGCTATCAAGACCAAGACCAGTATGCTCTTTGGTCTTTGGGCTTCTGGTGATGGCTTTGCCAACGAGATTGCTGCTCTGAAGAACACTGTCGACCAGTACTGTGACCAGCTCGATGGTCTCGTCGCTGGTATTTCCGTCGGAAGTGAGGATCTTTACCGCATTTCTCCCACTGGTCTCAAGAATAACGAGAACCCTGGTACTGGTCCTGACGTCCTCGTCGACTACATCAAGCAGACCCGTGACGCCATCAAGGGCACTTGCCTCGAGTCTGTCCCCGTCGGTCACGTCGATACATGGACTGCCTACGCCAACTCATCCAACAACGCCGTCATCGAGGCCTGCGACTGGCTCGGTATGGATGCCTACCCTTACTTCGAGGATACCAAGAACAACCCCATTTCCGAGGGCGCCCAGCTCTTCAAGGATGCCTGGGACGAGGTCAAGGCCGCTGCCAACGGCAAGGAAATCTGGGTTACCGAGACCGGTTGGCCTGTGAGCGGAAAGACTGTCGGCCAGGCTGTCCCTTCTCTCAAGAACGCCCGAACCTACTACGAAGAGGTTGCCTGCCCCATGTTCGGCGATATCAACGTCTGGTGGTACACTCTCCAAGACTCTGCCCCCCAGACCCCCAACCCCAGCTTCGGCGTGATTGGCTCCGAGCTCACCGAGAAGCCCCTCTACGATCTCAGCTGCAGTTCTGAGAGCAAGAAGGGTACTCTGGTCAGCCGCAGCGACGACAAGTCTGGTAACGTCGAGCACTACTTCGTCAGCCCATCTTTCGCAGTCAACGAGAAGAACGTGACTGTTCCTGTTGTCCCTGTTGCCAGTGGAACTTCCACTACTTTGGTCGCTGCTACTCCTTCTTCCAGCTCTGTCGCTGGTGCTGGTACTGGATCTGCGACTACTCCTGTTCCTGGCAGTGGTGCTGAGCACTTGAACTCGATGGGCGCTGCTGCTGTTGCTGTTATCCTTGCTGCTGCTCTGCTATAATGCAGCAGATGACTGGATACGATTAATGGTTCTGGAATATATTATGAAAAGTAATGAGCTTAATGGGTTTGGACGTATATAGTATGCATTTGAATATATGAACATGAACATTCTAATCGCTTTATCAACCCATGTTTGCGTGAGTGATTCAATGATCGTGACAGGGTTCACTGAGAAGACGGCTGAGCTGAATTGTATTGGTAGGACATAGCTGATCTGCGAAGGGAGAAGTTGAAGGGCGATATTAGTCGCGTGACCCTGCCTAGAAAAGGGTCTCGGAGCTTAGCCGCCGTGCTTATACTCCGTCATATGAATTGTTCAACGTGGCTTTTCGAATGGATGCAATTGGGTTCCTTGTATCATGAAACTCTCATGAGACTACATCATTTTTTGTCCATGTTCACATAATCAATTGTAGCTCACAGTCAATTTATTTATAAAGTGTCAAGTCAGGTCCAATTTAACAGGGAGTCTAAGGGAGTCAATAGCTCTCGAGCTCCCCTGCATCAAGTGGACACTTCAGCCTTCAGGCCCGGGGCAGCGACTCTCTATTGGTCAAATTTCATCTCGGCCCCTCCCCCTGGCCTAGCCTCGATCTACCTCCGGTCCGTGGTAATGGAAATTGAACTATTCTAGGAAATTCATCCCCGTTTTCCAGCTTCAACTTTCAACATCAAAGGTTGAGTTGAGCTGTGAATCTTGACTATCGTTATTCCTTCGCTTCTGTACAAGGCTCTTCTTTCTCTTTCAAGACCTTGTTTTTTCCGGGTTGTGCTTGTCGCCCTTTTTGGAAAGCTGAGAATCTCGAAAAAAGGACACATATAAGCTATCATGGCGCTCACTCGCAGGAGCGTCGTTTGCTCGGCAGTTTGTCTTGCTCTACTCGTTGGTCTTGCCTACGCGGGCCATGGTCATGAGCATGTCGAGGCTGTTACTGGTGTTAACACCGATAACATGAGTCTCGAAGAGCTTGATACTCAACTCCAGGTACGCTTGAAAGCTCTCCCTCGAAAAGATCCTTTGTGCTGACACCAATTCCTACAGAAATGTCCTATTGTCGAACAACTCAACGCTTCCAAGCACGCCCATCATGCCGCCGCTCCTGAATCGTTAACAGCTCGTGCCTTCGCCATTCTCTTCCCCGGTTCTCCCGCCGTCAACGCCCTCCTCGCGACCCTCTATATCTCTGGTCCTCCTAACTTCCTCCTCGCCCTTTGCCCGACCAACATCGATCCCGCCTCTCTATCTGTTATGGTTGCTTTTGCTGTGGGAGGTCTTCTCGGTGATACTCTGTTCCATCTGCTTCCCGAGATTTTCGTTGGCGAAGACCATGATGAGGCTGTCAAGTTCGTGCTTGTCGAGCCTAACCGTAACCTTATTCTGGGATTGGGCATCTTGGTTGGTTTCATGACCTTTGTCGCGATGGATAAGGGTCTTCGAATTGCTACAGGTGGAGCTGGTCACGATCACTCCCATGGACATGGTGATGCGCATGCCCACTCTCATGGCGAGGATAAGGCTATTTCTTCTGGCGTTGATGGTGTGGATAGCGCTGTCAAGTCTCGCAAGAAGGGTGCTGAGGACAAGGGCGCTGTTGTTGCCAATGCTGTTGACAAGCCTGAGAAGGAGATCAACCCCAGCGTTAAGCTTGGTGGCTACCTCAACCTCATGTACGTTGTCGATTTTGCTTTGCCAGGAATTTGCTAACGAAAGCAGCGCCGATTTTACTCACAACATTACCGATGGTTTGGCCATGTCTGCCAGTTTCTACGCCTCTCCCACCATCGGAGCTACCACCACTGTCGCTGTCTTCTTCCACGAGATCCCCCACGAGGTTGGCGACTTTGCACTCCTCATCCAGTCTGGCTTCTCCAAGCGAGCTGCTATGGGTTCTCAGTTCATCACTGCCCTGGGCGCTCTTCTCGGAACGTTGATCGGTATTGCTATCCAGGAGTTTGGTAGCCCTGACAAGGATGTCCCCATGGGCCGCCACGACGGTATCTGGGGAACAAGTCTCGTAAGTCCAATAAACTCTCTCATTAACAACAAGATACTAATCAATAACAGTCATGGGGCGACATGCTTCTCCCCTTCACAGCCGGTACATTCCTCTACGTCGGAACCGTCGCTGTCATCCCTGAGCTTCTTGAGACCGGCCCCAACAAGGCCAAGGAGCTCAAGAATATGATCATCCAGTTTTCAGCCGTTGCTGTAGGCGCTGGCATCATGCTGTACATTTCTTGGCACGATTAGAGAAATATCCGACATTGACTGTAAATCTGTGAAAGTGTTTGTGGAAATAGATGAAGCGGATGTAGTAGATGCGAGCATTCAAGATATCATGATTTTGTTCGGGTGTCGTTTTCGATAGACGTCTTTATAGCACGGGGAGCGAGTGATATCAAAATATAGTTGAATTGGTGCAGAGGTGGTTCAGATATGAAGATCATATTATGCCAAGATTGGGTCGATACTTTAGGCCGCAAGTTTGACTATCAATGCCTTGCCTGTCAGAAACAAAATTCAATTATTCTTTACCAGGCGACATCATCTTCAGATTTCAAGAAACTCACCAAAGCTTTGATGTCAAGATGACATCGTCTCAGTAGCCTACTCGTCATAAACATAGTAACACAAGGATGTATTCAAGGCTTTCACTTGGTCCGAGAGCAAAACCTCCGGACCAGTCTTGCCTGTCTCGCGTTCCTTGCATTAGTTGGTCTCGTGCAAAGTGCACTGTTAGCAAGAGGCTCATTGCTCGGGTGAGTCAACCTGGTGACAGGTGGAGTGGTGTGTGCTTATTCATGACCAAGATGATGGCGATCGACTTGACCCGACATGAACACGCGTCATCATTTTTTACAGTAGGAGGGGATGGAAGTTGGTTTCCGTAAAATTCACGATCGGTTACTGCTCTGGTGATTGTAAAAGCCATAATCGAAGTTGGCTGTTTTGAACGCTGGGTGCTTTGGACAAACGTTGCTGAGTTCATCGTGGAGGTTCAGGGTAGTTCCCAACCCATGGTGGTAGTATTCCAAGTTGTTAGTGAAATCGTTCAAGATATGATCTTACATTACCAGAATGACTGAATAGCCATCACTTCATACGCCCTTCAACTATTGTGACCCATCGAGTAACTTCTCATTCCTTCGATGGAGATATGATCTCCAACTCAGATGGCGATAGTATCATGTCACTGGACCCAGTTCAATGATCATCAACCCCACAAGCTAACAATCTCCTCACTGATCAGAACAAAACAGAACCACTGATCAACATCGCTAACAGTACATGAACACTGTAAATCACTTGAGCCTCACTTTATTATTCAGCAGCACCGCTTATCCTTATCACTCTTATCAGATCAACGAAATAAGCCTTTTCACTCGGCAGCAAGCCGTGTCTGAGCAGCCAATGGCAGACCAGAGCTCGGGCCCCACGGTGGTCCTTGGACCCCTAAAACAGTGCAGTACCTCAGGCATGAGCCGAAGCCCAGGCTCTCATGCACGGCGGCTCTACCCAGACCATACAATCCTTACAGATTCTGTGTGGATCGCGGGTGAGCGACGCGACGCAACGCATCACCATCTGCTAAGATGAGGGTTTCGTTAGTGCGCAGAGCAAGGCATGGATGTCTTTAGTGAGCTTCATTCCGGCATCCGACTGTGGATATCTTCAGTATCTATCTACACTATTGATCCTCTTGACAAGACAAGAAGCGAAGGAGCTGAGACGATAATGAATAGGGTCATGAATGGAAACCATTTGCCGTGTAATAACACCGTATGGAGTAGTGGCAGTGGAGTTCAAGGTGCTTCTTCGGTACCACGACCCAGGCAAAGAAACCCGTCCATGTCTGGGCTTGCGTTGAATGGCCACAGCAGTTGCTCTTGGTGAGCTGAGCATGGCAAAAATGAAATGTCGTGATCCAGAGAAACGTGGGGTTCATACTCCCAAGGTGAAGCCACTCATACCGAGATGGAGACCTTTGCTGCCGGTGGTGGCTCTTGGCTTCCTGATTCAACCAAGTATAGGTGGATTCTTGTGGGTCGCCACAGCAAGATTTTCAGGTCTGCTGAGCCTAACGAAGCCCAAAGTGCCTTTCTCCGTTAAGAGGACTGGACTGTAACTATCGTGAAAGGACAAAATGTCAATATTGGTTATGGCTCCGGTAGACCTCAAGGTGGATAATGAGAATGGACACAACGAGATGAAGAGGCTGAAGCGGAATGAAGAGAAGGGGAAAAGGGGGAGAGGCGTGAGTCGAGTTATCTTTTGCTTCACCGACTTAGACGGCTGAGAAAAGTGAAGCAAAACAGAGGAGAAAACTGCAGTCAAGAGGCAGTAAGCTGGGTTTCTCCAATTCTATATAGCCATGGGTCAACGTGTCGCGGTGTTTCAACTATCGTGAGTTTTGACTCTTGGTGTTTTGGTCGACCAACAACTCCCGATCAGCAGCGAGAATGTGCCTGTCCGAAAGGAGAAGGCATGCAAGGGCCGTTAGCCAACCAACTGACACGATGCACATCCGCATCGTGAGACGGTGAGGAGATCTTCCTCGGAGGCTAGCAGCATCTCCAGTTTCTGTAGTCTCAAAACCTTACTGTACCTTACTCAGGCTGCATAATAGCGGGCTTATTACGGTAGCGTAGCGGGTATTCCCAGATGCATCAGACTCATAAGTGTTTCCACTTCGGAGAACTTGACCAAAATCCACCGGACCTGAGCTTACTTTCCCCGTGTTGTTGACTCAACTCGACTCTGTTGCTCCCCGCAGTTGACAAGATCTCGTTTTCATTCTTTTCGTCCATGATCTACCGCATGCTGCATCACAACGGCTGCCGAGAACCCATAATTACTGTAACAATTTCCTTGATTTGCGTCGACTGCATAAAAGAAGATTGTGGGACAGTGGAATGTTCCCCCGGAAAGAAGATGCACGTCTAACTGAAAGCTTTCCTTTTTGGATTGTCTAACTGACGATATCGGGGACCCTGACAGCCATGGCGAACCGAATTTTCTTTCTCCATCCAGCCACTGTTCCTAAAACAGAGCACGTTGTAGGCGCTTCGACCACTCTTGTCAACGGCATGGCCGTCGGAAATCGGCCATTGGCTGCGGCATCGTTTAATCGCGATGGCCAACAGAATGGTGGGAGGGGCAATTGGAGAAGGATAAAAAAAAAGTCAGACCGGCGAGGGGAAAAAAGTGTGAAGCGACAAAGGGAGGGAGGGTCGAGACTGGGGGGTGTAACAGAGTTGAACAACAATAACACCTCGAAAGAATTAGGAAGACGGAAACGAAGCCCACGATGCGAGACGAGGCGCTGCCACGCATCGTGTTCGCTGGGGCTTGTCACCCGTGTTGACTCGGGTCTGTTCTGGGGTCCAAACTATCGTGTCCTATCCCCAGGTCAGACCAGGCAACGCAACACCGGCTGGTCTCCATCTCCAAAGCTTGTCCTGCGCGTCTCGTCCTGACAGGGATAGCTTTAGCTTTAGCTCTGAGGAGAAGCGAAGCTATCCTATCTGCACTTCGACAAAGACAGACAGAGTCAGGTCGAAAGAGCTAGGGATCACGAACAAAGCCGAACTAGCTTGGGCCGACTCCAGGTTCTCGAACCGGGCACAGACTTGTAAACGGTTAAACGCGAGGGTACCCCCAGCTTGCTCAATCAGCAGGCCAGATCAAATGAGGAATTGCTGTAGGAGCCATCATGTAATGGGAATTCGAAATATGCGACTTCCCCCTGTTGTGTGACTTGTGTGTCTAGAACACTACGCGGCAGGCCACGTTGATTCTCACGATGCTTCCCCTTGCCCTAGTTAAGCAAAGCAATGCAATAGAGATGGGGACGGAGAAGCGGCAAAAAGGTCCCCTTGGAGCTGAAGCGCTTCAGTTCTGACCGCCGGTCTACGGCATTGTCACCGATGAGATGATAGCACAGGCTGTTTTCTCGGAGACGAGCGATAGGATGTGTCAGATTTCTTGGTAAGAGATGATACTGTTGTCGGTCAATCTGGGGATAATTTACCCCAACCCGCAGAGGTTCCCCAAGTTTGGCTGACCCTCAGTGCATGTGAAATATGAGCGAGCGCCTCAATAGCACATTCTGCATTGCACGCACAGGCGAGGATGGCAAAACGTGGGGAATCATGAAGTCATCAAACTCCAGTTGCTTCCCCAGTTCTCGGTGACATTTCCGTCATGATGAGAGTGTCAAGCCAAGGCATCGAGGATTGAACATCGTCAGTGACGTGCCTCGATCTCGATATACATTTTGTGTTTCCATTTTGGTGTCATGATTAAGGAATATTATCTCCGGGCCATGGTTTGTGATGGTGGGAGGATCTTCTGGTGAGGCTCTTGGAAGCCGGGCCGGCTGCCACCAGAAAATGCTAGAACCATGCAACATGTGCATGCATGGAAACCAAGAAAGAAGAATGGCTGGAAGCCACAACACAAAGATTCTCTGTTCCTTGCAGCATGTGCATTGAACGTAAATCCGATATGCCGGACTTGAACTCCGAACAAACCTTCTCGAACCATGATGGTGACCATGACCTTGATGAAGCGGCGGCACCCGAAACAGTCACCGAAACAAACATTTCCGTTGAATGCCGATTTCGCGATATCCATCACCCATGGTGAATCAGAAAGACAGTATAGAGATAAAGGGTTTGTAGTTTAATTGAGATTGATGTTTTGATGTGGTAATTTCAATTTCACTTACACAGAGAAATGCTCTCAATTCCGTGCCAAGAACTGTAGCGTCCTACCTTAACCCAAAGTTAATCCTCCATTAATGAAAGAGAAGGCTTCCACGAGCCTCCTCTCCTGCCGACAATCGGATGTTTTATTATTAGCAGGTGTGTGTGTGTGTGTGACCATCTCCAACGCACAGGCAGGAACGGGATCTGTTGGAGAACGGTCAGAAGGTAAGAGCAAACAAGGGCAGGGGCTATTAGGTGCTTGTGCTAAGTGCTAGCCAATAGCTCGAGTCCAGCCAGCTGCTAGGCTACGCTAACCTACGGGAATGAGCAGGAACGCCTTACCAGACACAGCTGTGGGACAGGAAGGGGACCCCTTTGACTCTTCTTTCCCTCACAGCACTTGCATTTTGCATTCTGCATTTGGGATCTTTCGGCATTGGAGACCGGACCCACCATCGACGCTAGTCATGCACGATTTGTCGAACCCCGGTCGAAGAAAGAAGCGTCTATTTTTTTCTTTACAATACCCCCACTTGTTGATTTTTTCTTGTAAGTGAAGGCAAGGAGTACCGGTACCGCTATGGAGCTTCTGGTAGTCATCGTGGGTATTCCTGAGGTAAGAGAAGAGGGTCTCATGTTTGATCTGACTCTTCAAACACGCTCTGGGTGTGTAAGTCGAGTCTGAGACGAGTCTGACTTCCGAGCAGATGTCGGGGCTGGAAAGGGAAGCACGGCAGCAAAGAGTGCAGTTAGAAGTGATTGATATTGTTGTTGTTAGTACGGAGTAATTGCGTGAAGGTTCATCATGTCTGGTGATCAACACAATCCGTGCTCCCATCCCGACTTACTCCAAATCTAATGCCCATGCTTGTTTGATGCCTTCTCCAACTGATCTGACCTATCCTGTTAAACCTTCTACAGAAAATCATTTGGAACAAAAAAAAGTCTCTTCTCCAACCCTTCTGGATCGTCAGGACGTGGCTAAAATAGTGCTTGATGATGTGCTCAGTGTACCATCCCGATCTCAAGCCACCTGCAATCAAGCAGCCCTTTCAAAAGTGCAAGTGCACTGTAGAATGTGTAAGCAGGGTCGTCATCTACTTAGTAATTTACGTATTCCTGAATCATCAGCATCATTAGAAAGCGATATTGACAGTCCCATTATCACGGATTGTGATAATCCAGTACACCGCAATTGCATGAGCCGGGCCTCTTCGTCTGATTATCCAAATCAAACCATCATCAAACTACTCGCAGTCTCGACCACGATCTAGCAATAATTGCACAAGAGCACGCGGCCCTGAGGAGCGAGGAGCGAGGACCTGGGAGTGAGGCCCACCAACACAAACGCAACACCGACTTACAGTACACACACCCCTGTATCTCCAACGCCCCTCCCCTGTAACGCAACTCAGCAACCCAGACAGGGCAAGCTCGAGCACGAACCAAAGTAACGGTACGGTACCGTGAACGGACCTGGAGTCGCCGCATTTTTATATGAATAGTATATATATCACTCCAGCCCAGCACCTCTACACATATCGTCAACTACCATATCAGTTATTCAAGAACGACTTCTTTCTTCAGTATTTTCGAGATACTACAATGTCCACTCCTGCCTCGGACAACGGACCTCGGGCTAACCGGCCTCGAGTTGATCCTGCCAAGTCTGGCATCGACATCAAGCTCGACCAGCACTGGAGCTCAAAGTCCTACACTTCTGGCTCCAAGGTCACTGGCAATGTCATCATCAACTCCCCAAGGGATGTTGCCTATGATGGCTTTGACATCTTCTTCACAGGCACTGGTTACACTCGTGTTGACTTCCTCAGCCAATACTCCAGTGCCAACTACGCTTCTCGTCCTTTCATGAAGCTCCGCATGCCTCTCAACTCTTCCGACTTCCCTCGTAACCATGTTTTCGAGGCTGGTCGCACATACACCATCCCCTTCCACTTTGTGGTCCCTCACCAGCTCACTCTCAGCGCCTGCAACCACGCTGTTGAGCACGAGGGTATCCGGGATCACCACCTCCAGCTTCCTCCCACTATGGGTTTCTGGGAGCGCAACGACCAGTCCCCCGATATGGCTCACATCGAGTACGGCATCCGAGCTGTTGCCACCAAGAACAACGGTGAGGAGGGACGATCTGCTCCTTTGGATGCTTTCCACATGATCAAGGTTCTCCCTGCTGTTCCTGAGGATGCTCCTCTTGATATTAGCGCCAACGATGAGCGCTACTGCCTCACCAAGACCAAGCCTATCCGCAAGAACCTCTTCACTGCTAAGCAGGGCGAGTTGAAGACCACTGCTTCTCAGCCCAGTGCTATCATGCTTTCTGGAAACTTCCTCAACGCCAGCAGCACCAACTTGAAGGTCAACTTTGAGTTCAGCTCCACCTCCAAGGACGTTGCTCCTCCCAAGATCAACTCCGTCAGCGCAAAGCTTCACTCGACCACCTTCTTCAGCAGCACTCCCATGAACCACCTCCCCAACCTGGGCTCTCGCATCAAGCATGGAAGCAGCCCTTCGCTCACCTACTCTACCACCACTCCTGTCCCCATGCGCCCCGATGCCCAGCTGGCTTGGGAGAACGAGGCCCCCGCCTCTCGACGTGATTCCGGCTACGACAGCGCTATCTGGAACGAGGGAGAGTCTTCCGAGTCCGACGATGCCCAGCGAACCAAGAAGGCTAGCAAGTACAATGTCCGCCGCTATGCCACCCTCGATATCCCCTTCAACCTGCCCACCAGCGGCAACAAGCTTTTCCTTCCTACTTTCTACTCTTGCATCAGCGCCCGCGCTTACATCATTCACCTCACCCTTTCCGTCGGACCCATGAACACCAACATCAACCTGAGCATTCCCGTCCAGGTTGCCGTCGAGAACAGCTACGATGAGGTTGACGACGAGGAGCTTCCTTCTTTCGACGCTGCCATCGCCGAGGCCGACGTCGACTACCACCTGCAGCCCCGTCTTATGCAGATTCCTTCTGCCCGCTTCATGGGCACCAGCAGTCTTCCTGGTTACGATGACATGCGAATGCGACCCGTCGCAGTTGCCTAAGAAAAAAGAATCTTATGGCTACCAAAAACAACATACACTTAATGGATATTAATGGAGGAGGATCTACCAACAAAAAGTTCTTATGATACCACGTTTCCCAGATAAAAAGGAGGATTTGGAAACTTTACGACTTTGCTTTTACACATTTTCTTCAACTAGATTAGATGCATCATTTCAGCGAGGAGTTTTCGAGATTATTTTTCAAAAACGATTCGATCATGTCAAGGAAAGGGTTTCTTGACACTTTTTGGAGTTTGAGGGATTTGCATATACACAACCAGCATTAACATTGGGGGAAACGGGATTAAACAAAAAGGGAAAACCAGGCACAGCATTCCTGGAAGCGATATTTTTACTATGTATTTACATGAAGACGTGGCTATGCCACATCACACCACTTTTTTGTTAAGAATGATAATATCTTCACAACACTATTATGTTTCCTCAATGTGATGCAAATGTCTCCTGTTTCTGATTAGTATTCGAGAGCAAATATAACAACCTCATACCGTAAGTATATTAACTTGGACAAGTAATGCATTTATCGTTACGTATCCAAAATCTTAAACAACACCACTTTCGAGTCATCGAGTGTTTCTAAAAAGGTAACGGCTTGAACACGGGAATCATGATCGAATGATGAGCCACGTGGACGAGTTCGGCCAAAACCGCTGCACTCCCTCCGGAATGGGAATACAACAGATGTCGTGTTACATTGACCTTTTCCATGTTATTACCGCGACGAATCTCATGATCTTCTCCCTTTGCAGTATAGAGACAAGACAGAGAGCACCATTGGTTGAAATTGGGGGGCCAAGTCGGGATCGTGCAGGACGGGACGGGAAGGGTTGGGGGTTGTGATTGGTTGGGTTCAATTGAGGTTGGAAGTCAAAATTTTGAGATAAGATAGTGAATGGGCCTACTGAATGTCAAGGCATATAGGATGGTGTCACATAGAGAAGAAGAAAGTTGATCAAAGAATACGGTCAATCTACTTTACTTTGCCTTTTGACTCTGCTACTGCTTTTAGTTCGATCTGAGGGTGGCCCTAATTGGAGGGTGGATGATTGTTACACTACGACAACCTGACTCTATTGCCGTATTCTCATTCTTGGTTGCATCTGTATCCTCGCCAGAGTAACCAGAGTCACAGTTCCTAAGTTTCGCGCTGGATGTATTTCGAGAACCAGATTCGCAAGGTACTCAAGGAAGAGAGGATTGCGACTTGTGTTCCTGCATGGATTCTTAACTTGTGAAACAAGCTGCCTATTGTAGGATATATTCAATATCCTGTCTATAACCCCAGCCTAATTCTTTTGTAGCTTTTGCCTAAGCCTTGTAACTTTAGCTTACTATCTAATAGCATTTACTAATGTTACGATTAAGAATACTCAAAGTATAAATATAGGGCGATCTGTATTCATAAGTTCTTGGATAGGCACCTGTCCGTTCGACGCAAACATATATACAGAAACAATAGCTATATCTAGCACATACGACCATACCTACCAGAAAATACGGGATCCCGTCCGCTCTCCCATAGTCAAGCTGGTAAGGGGCGGATTAGTAGTTGGGTCGGTGACGACCAGCGAATCCCCGCTGTTGTATGTTTTGTGTCTTTTTGCTCCATGAGGGTCCAGTTAGTGAACTAACGAAAGTCACGACAATATAAAAACATATGCATTTAGTTTGACTTGTCCTCTGAAAGTCATACTAGCGAGAATTCTCAGTCCAGTGATGCTAGATATGACTGGAATACCTTGCCATCAGTAATACATATACACATACGGGGCTTATGAGAGAGTTCTTGACTTGATAGATCTGCATCATTACTTTCTTAGTCATACATTGTTCTTGTCAACTTATACGGAAGAGCAGGCGCGACGATTTTACATGGGTAATATATCTCGAGCTAGATAGTACTTCATCTTTCAACTGTATGAAGTCTTTTCAAATCTATATATCCATGCTGACCCATTAGTAAGACATGGTGCTTACGAGATTGACGAATATCCTCCTTCAACACTCAACACTAACTACTTATGATTAGAGAGGTATGCTAGCAGTATCTGTGTGATATGGGTGACAAATAGAGCACTTTTCTGTGGCCAGTACTCGTATATAGATCTTCCTATTCAGGCTGCAACTAAAAGCCCAATCGTACATCAAGCAAGAGTCCACGCGCAATACAACAGCCGGTGGCGGTTTAACAAGAAGCTATCATAGACTGCAGTTAGTTCATTTTACTGATGCAGCGCTCAAGGCAGTGCGAAACAATACGATCCCAGTTTCAATAGAGATCATTATCCAGCGTCCGCCATAAGACGGAGGGGACGATCCCTAGAACAAAGACATTAAACGCACGGCTACCAAATGTTGACTGCCAGCATACCAACGCAGTATCAAGAATTGTATGATGACTGAGATTCAGAAGTAGTTTAGATACAGGGAAATAGAGAGCAAATACCTCGCTATATCCTTGAAGCGCGATGAAGACGAAGGCCATTGTTCTCAGCGGCGTAATCAACCCAACCTCAGCCTCAACAGCGGTGTTAACAAGACAATAGGGCACGACATAGTTTCATATCTGACAGACAAAGAGAACGGGGAAACGTGATCCGAAACTCATGCGGGTTTGTCAGGACCCGGTTCCTGGATCTTGGGATTTGGCGTTAGTTGGATAAGCCATGTCCATTGTAAGTTGAAGGAGCCACCGTTATGTAAGACCCTTAACTGATAGCGATCGGCAAGTTTACCATGAGACTGGCCTCAGCTTATAGGCTTGGTATTGTTCGTTGGTTTGGTGGCGTTGAAGCTTTGATACCACTGTGTCGGTATTGAACAGCAATGATTTAACTAGGCCAAAACTTATGGCGAGCATAGGAGGAAGATAGAACCAATATATCGAACGAACTTGTGCTCTTCAAATTTATTTATATCAAAAAGCTACTTTGTCTTGGACTATTAAGAAACTGATGTTGATAGTCACTATATGCTTGTATCCGGACCTAATCCCGATGCTCGGAGTCGCAGCGTGCATTAGCCCAACTCATCAAAAACCAATCCTGACCAAGCCGCTCATGCATGGAACAATACCATGATTAGCCCCCAGAAGCCATGTTTGCCTCCCAGTAAAAGTCTACCAGCCTTCCTCCACCATAACTACCATACATGCCCTAACGATCAAGAACCGTTGGAGTAATTAAGCAAACAAAAACAATTCTCTAGATAAGAACAATATTAAACACGGGCCAAGAAAACCCCGAACATACAACAATATAGTAGGTAGGTAGTTGTAGGTAGGATCGGTAGAGACTAGACTCAGTAAAGGAAGGGATGTGACAGAAAAAAACCTCCCTTGCTACAGTGAGTGGGGGGGAGGCCAAACTCCAGATTCCAAGACTCTCATTCTTTACTCTAAACTCATTGATTGTTTTTCTTTCTGTCTTATAGAGGTGTCATATAAAGACGAGCGACGTTCGCTTTTTGAGAACAACATCCACAGTCTCAATCACTCTCATTCAGTGAAGGTCTATATACGAATATCCCTCTCAGTCCCAGTCTTGGTCTCTCTTTTGACTCATCCATACTCCGTCATATCATATTGCAATGGACGCTCAGGAATTCCGCGAGGCTGCCAAGGCTGCTATTGATGAGAGTAAGTCATGATTATGATCATACCCATCATGATTTCTTTAAGTTATGATGAGAGAACTCCCAATTGAGAAAACTCAACTCCTCCCCCGCACTCACTCACTCACCACCAAAACTACCATCACCAACACTCACTAACTATTTTATAGTAACCGATTATACCGAAAATGTCGCTGACCATCGCGTCGTCTCAAATGTCAAACCAGGCTATCTCCGTCCTCTCCTCCCATCCGCACCCCCAATGGACCCAGAACCATGGTCCGCCATCCACGAAGACATCCAGTCCAAGATCTTCCCCGGTATAACCCACTGGTCAAGCCCTCGCTTCATGGCCTTCTTCCCTTGCTCCAGCAGCTACCCTGCCGCTCTGGCCGAGATGTACTCCAACTGTTTCAATGGCGCCCACTTCAATTGGATCTGCAGTCCTGCTGTTACTGAGCTGGAGACCATCGTCATGGATTGGCTTGCGCAGGCGATGGGACTGCCTGAGTGTTATCTCAGTGGCGGGTCCACGCACGGCGGTGGTGTTATCCATGGAAGTGCCAGTGAGGCTATTCTTACCAACATGTGTGCTGCGAGGGAGAAGTATCTTGCTGCTGTGACGGCTCATCTTCCTGATGATAGTGAGGAGAAGGAGGATGCTCTTTGGAACCATCACAGCAAGCTTGTTGCTCTGGGAAGTTCAGGCACTCACTCGAGTACCAAGAAGGCCGCTCAGGTTCTTGGTATTCGGTTCGCTACTGTTCCTGTCTTTGAGGCCGACGGTTTTGCGCTCAAGGGCAAGGCTCTGGCTCTTACGATCGCAAACCTACGAGAACGTGGTCTCGAGCCCTTCTACCTGACTGCCACGCTCGGAACTACCGATGTCTGCGCTGTCGATGACTTCGAGGGTATTGTCCAGGCTCTCAAGCCAACCTTTGACACACCCCAGGATATATGGGTTCACGTCGATGCCGCCTACGCAGGGTCAGCTCTCATCCTCGACGAGAACCACCATCTATCCAAAGCATTCTCTTCCTTCCACTCCTTCAGCTTCAACCCTCACAAGTGGCTTCTCACCACCTTCGACTGCTCCGCTGTCTGGGTCCGTAAGCGAGCCTGGCTCATCCAAGCACTCAGCATCAAACCCCCTTACCTCCGCAACCAATTCAGCGACGACGAGCTGGTAACCGACTACCGCGACTGGCAAATCCCTCTCGGTCGACGTTTCCGCTCTCTGAAGCTCTGGTTCGTCATACGCAGCTTCGGTATCAGCGGCCTTCAAAAGCATATCCGCTCCGGCGTCGAGCTTGGTGAAAGTCTTCAGACCAAACTTTCCTCTCGTGATGACATCTTCACCATCTTCACGCCCGCGCGATTCGGCCTCATCACTTTGCGAGTCAACGGTGCGGATGGAAAGCAGATTAATGATCGTACAGAGGCGGTGTATGAAGCTATCAATGCGGCGGGAGAGTTCTACCTTACTGCTACTGTTGTGAATGATAAGTTTGCTATCCGTGTGTGTACGGGTGTGGCAAAAGTGGAGGAGAAGCATGTGCAGCGCCTGTTTGATATTTTGGTTGAGACAGCGGAGGCTGAGATTGCCAAGAATGCATAGAGGTGACGGAGATACATTGGTAGGAAAACGAATTAGATATCCAGGAACAAGTAATATGTCAAGAAATATGTGTGCCTGAATTGCCGATGTTGTATTGTTCATCTAAAATGCAAACCTCCATATGCTCACTGTATCCATTTTTGGAATGCTCCCCTGTTTACCGTATTCATGTATTTCATTATCATCATCATGTCTCCTCGTACTCTTCATCCTCTGCCGTTGATAACAAACCTCATCGACTGTACCCTCTATCCCGTCGATAGTAATAATCATCATCATCATATTCCGGATACCGACTGCTCGATCGATACCTACTTCGCCCCCTTCCACTATCCCTACTGTCCTTTCTATCCCTACTATCCCGGCTCTTGCTATCGCTGGAATCACCATCTAGCCACTCATGCTTCCTCTTGTACTTGTCGAAGTCGTGGTTGAGGAAAGCGAAGGCTCCCAAAAGGCCGAGGACAATACCTGGTGTCCAGTCGAAGCCACTTTGGCTTTGAAATTGTTTATGTTCTTTACGAGCTTCGGCTCGTTGTTGACGAGGTTGTCGGTGGCTTCGAGGGGGTTCAGAGTAGGTATCTCTTCGTCCCATTGTGACGGTAGTTGTGTAGTATAGATTCGGATTGTAGAGATTCAATAAATGAGTTGGTAGACGGTAAAGTGTATTGTGTGTCCCAGTGCTTTGTACTGCTTGGATATCCGTATTGCCTCGATAGCTTAGGGAATAATAGAAGAGAATAAACTTTACAGTGACAGATTGACAGAAGAACCCAAAATTAAGGTAAAGCCCTGGCATCAAAACCGTTAAACTCTGTCCCCGCTGCCGGTGCCGGATTGCATTCCCGGCACCACTTGGGCAGTCAAGCATTGAATATCATTGATCGATCCTCATCTCAAAGCTTGACATCGACAGGGATTCCAACTTGGGGGTGACGTCCCCTTGGGGTTGGCGTTGTTACGTGCCAGGGTCCAATTGAAGGACCAGGCCCGGATGATGTCACTCATATCGTCATCTCTCCTCACCTACAAAGCAATATATCATTCCAATGCGCATTCACGTAATATTGCAGTACCAAGACTTATCAGGTCACTTGACTCAAATGGTGAGCATTGATGATTGTCGAAATCGACATTGTATTCGAGAGTGCAGAGACAGCTACTGAAGCTGAACGCTGCGTCAAGTTTATATAATATATATAGCAAAAAATCAGATACTCGCTCGTCGCGGTGCCATTGTGCGTCTCAACGCCTTCTTGGCCTCCGTCTCTTCAACCAAAGGCAAGACTCCTTGCTCTTTCATCTTGTTGAAAAACTCTTGTCCGTACTTGTATCCCAGCTGGTATAGTTCATCAAACTTGTGGAAGTCGAGCGTTCCGTAATCGTCAATAGGCGGTCGCATGTAAATGCATCCTGCCATCGTCTTGGCACGCTCAAGAGCATCAACACTCGACACATAAGCCAATCGTCCCTGAATCTCCGCAAGTGTAGGAGGATTCGGGTGGGACGAAAATGGATTCCATCGGTTGACAAAAGCCCATGCTCCAGATAGTGAATCACCGTACGTTTGTGGTGTATCATCGTCCAAAGCACCTACGTCGATAGCAAAGATTATGTCAACTCCAAGACCCTTCATGTGCGACACAGTCAAATTGTCAATGTAGCCACCATCAAGCAGCATACTGCCCTCGTCGCACAGAGGTGGAAGCAAACCGGCAAGGGACATGGAGGCTCGGATGTACCTCCAGGCATAACCACTGGTATGAAACTCCGCCCGACTCTTACTGATGTTAGTTGTGTTGCAGTAATACTCAAGCCAAAAGTCTTCCATTTGCGTGTCACCCAATGCTTTGAAAATACCACGGTTGAACTCGTGTCCTGTAGTGTACGAGGCGGAAGGATACGTCAAATCGAGAGCAAAGCGCCAGAGACTGGCCATACGACCAGCAAACTTTTTGGCGAATCCGAACATGGGCACAACATCTGCATGGCGAGCGTAAAGGGCTCCAACAAAGGCACCGATTGAAGTTCCTCCAACCAGATCAATAGGAATACCGGCTTCTTCCATGGCCCGAATGATACCAATTTGAGTGATACCTCGTGCGCCACCGCCGCCAAGTACAAGTCCGATCGATTTACCGCAGAGGCGTCGTGCAAGGCGATGGAAATCGCCCTTGAAAGGCGAGTCAGGCGAATAGTACGGAGTATGATGCACCTTGCGAGACGTGTATTTCTGGATCTCGGCCTGCAAGACCTGCACACGCTCTTTGAGAGCTTGACCAAGTTTCTTCGGAGCATGCACTGGCATCTCGTTGGTCCTGAAAGCCATTTGGATATGGCAGTGGCCCCCGTTGATCCACATACGATTTTGGAGCCAAGCACGGGTAAGTCCAGGTCGCGAGTAACGTTCAGTATGCAACAGAACAAGCACCTTTCTAGCCGTCGACTTCATGCCGAGCATAAAGCGCTCATACTCACCAATGGCTGGTGATCCTTCAGCAAGACCCACCAAGAGAATACTGTCTGCTTGCGTGATACAAGTCTGCGTCCATGGGGAGTTGACGTTGGTATCTATTCAACATGTTAGCTTGCAGCCCCCAAATAAGAGTTCAAGAATGAGTTGTAATGTGGTAAAGTCAGGAAAAAATTAGAGTTATAGAACCAACATCGGCTTTGCCTCTGGAGTCTATGTGTGATTTTATCATCATACAAGGAGTTGCTGTAAAGAAAGAAAAAAAGTGATTATTGCTTACCTGCAACATAAACAACCAAGCCGTGTTTCTCTTCCAAATCAGCAAGATACTGTGAAAGCCTAAGCTTTCCCATCTTGTTGAAGGCGTGCTTGCCAAGATGGTTGAGAATAGCGGCTTGGTTAAGAGAAGTGGCACCATTGGCTGGGCCAACTTGCGCGAGGGCGTTCATGAGACGGTTTCCAAACTCGACTACGGGCACACCCGCAGTAACAGGAAGAATAGCAACTGTTCGAAGATTCATATTTGACTTTCGCATCAGTGTCTTCGGGTTGGTACTGGCGTCCTTGTACGAGAACTTGGATGTCTCATCAACAATAGCCCTCATTCGTGATGCGATGATCTTCGAGATCTTGATTGTGATGTTTGGGTGCTCCTGAGCCAAGCTGTTGAACAGCGTTCGAGGGAATTTTACCAACTCGGTATCTCGAATAGCGTGAAGAGTGCCGGGGCGAACGGTCTCCGTAAGCACCTCGAGTTCACCGACACTATCACCTTGGCCAAATTCAGCCAGAGCGGTAACGCCACCACTACCGCCCTTGCGTTCTTGAACAAGACGCAAACGTCCGTTCAGTACAATGTAAATCGCTTCACTCTCGTCAGCTTCATGGAAGAGAACCTGGCCAGCATTTACTTGAACCCATTCCAGGGCAAAGTCAATATGCAGAATCAGACGAGGTAGGATGTTTGTCAATCGTTTAGCCATAGTAAGAAGAACGATCGGGTAACGATCCACGATGCGCTCAAGCGAAGCTCGAGGCAAGAAGCCCACGTAAACGTCCGTCTTCGCCACAACATCAATGAAAGACCTGTACGAGGAGACGCTTCCAATGTAGCCAGCGAGTCCACCGGGCTTGACCAAAGCGACGCTGCGACGGGGCTTCTTTGACGCTGACTGTTGAGTCTCGGTCTCAGCCTGGTCTCGTGCAGCTTCAGTCCTTGCCAAGTTCGGGAACGATCCCATGTCGGATGGGTTGGGAGATGCTGGATCTGGTTGAGATGTACCAAATCCATTGGACTTCAGGATGTTGTGAGCATCGCCCTCGCTGCTGGTGCCAATGTCCAGGAATCCATCAACGACGTAGTACAGACCGGGGTTTCGCTCTCCCTGCTCTACCAGAACCGAGCCCTTGGGGAAGAAAACAATTTCAACCTCGTCCTTCATGTCGCTGGCAAGAGCTTGGGCACTGACAGAAGTGTGCAAGGCAGTCCCGTTGGATGTCACCGATTCCGTCTCGCCATCAACTGAGCCATCAAAGGGAGGCATGAACCCAAAAGCATTGTTTTGGTTGTGAAGTCTCGACCGTCGATGGTCGATTGATACCAGTCTGGGAGAACCTTCCATAGACTCTGGTTCACGAGACACGCTTCCATTGGTATCCAGTCCAAGTGACTTGAACATGCATTCCAGAATCGAGGCACGGAAGAGGTTATCTTCATCAACAGTTTCCCGTGGATCCATTGTCATGCGGCCCAGCCTCCTCGAGTCAAAAGGATCATTGAAGAACCGATCATCCTTAGGGTTGGCGCCTTGACGTCTCATCGACGCTCCTGAAACAGCCCGTTGATCGGTTGGGGATATGCGAGAAGACCCACGACCAGCCAACTGGGTGTTGGACAACAAGTCTCCGGGACTGGGAGTATGAGGCGAAGCTCGCTCGCGAGGTGGCGCAATGGTGCCAGTGACGACTGAGGTCCCTCTAAGTTTTGTCATCGACTGCAACATGGCCTCCTTCCGAAGACCGGTAGTGGACCTTCGTCGGTTGGCAGATGCCGAGTTGTGCAACGCAATGCCCTTGGTGTCATCTTCCTCTTCGGTACGCTCACGCTCCCGCTTAAACTTCTCCTTGAGACGTTCCAGGGCATCGCCTCGCAAGATGTTGGGTAGCTGACACATGGTATACTTGATCATGCTCTTCTCCGTTTGCAGTACCTCGCTGGTCAAGCCAAGGTAGTTAAACGCCTGGGCAAGAGTGACTCGCTGGAACCTAGAGAGGATGACATGCACGATATGCGCAGTAGCCTTGGGGTAGATCTTGATGAGTCTTCTGAATGCACTTGCGGGGATGATCGCAATCGTCGTATCAACTGTGGCGCGGGCAATAATATCTGGGTGAGCCGAACCAGATGTCGCCCTGCTTGGCATAGGTGGCCGGGTGGGACGAGGAGGAGGAGTGGAGCCATCCAGTGAGATAGGTGGGATGCCAGCCTGATCAGTGTCCAGACCAGAAACGCCGAGGCCTTCTGGCTTCTTCTCATCTGCGTCAGGGTTTTCCTGTGCATGAGGAGTGCCAGGCATAGAAATGTTGACATCCGAAGGCATACGGGAGAGATTTGGCTTCTCAAAAGTCGGATGGCGAAGGCCACTGCTTTTGGCAGGATGCAGGGGCTCATCGTCGTCATCCTCATTCGCCCGCAACCTAACATCTTCTGTGAACAGAGACATAATGGAGAAGAGCGACGACATGGGCGCTCCGTTGCGAACTTCTGTCAAAAGCTGATAGGTCTGCTGACCAGGCGCAACATCATCCTCGTCGGATGAGTCCAAGTCAAGGTGTCCTCGAGATGCAGCAGCGGCGCGTGGACCTCGGTTCGACTTGACAAAAATCTCAACCAAGCCATCAACAACGATACAGAAACCCTTTTCTTCTTCGAGGTTGATGGTCTCTCCAGCAATGAGCTTTCGCGTTTGCATGCTCCTGGTCAACTCGTGAAAGACGGGTCGCTCAAGGTAACCAAAGATCTTGATAGCACTCAAGAACTCGTCCAAGTAGTTTGCCAAGCCAGACTTGGTATCACCCTCATGAGTATCTGGGAAGAGGTCGATCTCCGGCTCTTTGCGCTGAGGCTCCGGCGGCAGACGAGAGTACATGTTGAGGATGCGATATCTCACAACCCAGCTGACAGCCGACACGACAGTTGCCATGATAAACATGCTACACGACTGTTAGAAGTGAAAGCCGTCAGAGTATATCGGTTGACATACAGTGTGGTAGCATTCATGGTGACAGTCCAGCTTGTTGAAAACAAGTGGAACAGAAAGGAAGGGACATTGATAGTCGCAATCCGAATCACCCAGTAAAGGATGGTCGAGGTAACGTGGAGAAGAGATAAAATCAACCACCCGAAGAGGCCGAACCAGGTGTTGGGCTCATGGGCAGTGATAGAGGGCATAGTGCTCATGGCAGAGGGAGGAGAGCTGCTGAAGCTGAGGGCGTGGGCGACAGTCTCAGCGACGTCGCCCGCCATTTGAGCGGCACTTGACGGATCAGATGCCATGGCTGATGATGAGAATGCTGCACATCATAGCGTAGCATCCTGTAGAAAAGAATCGCGTGGAAGCGGAGGGAGTTTGGGGGAAGGGAGAAATTTGGAGGTGACGAGGTTTTAAGAAAAAAAGAAAGCGTGACTGCATTTCCTGCACGCGAAAGCTTTTAGCTTGTGATCGAGTGCGGAGCTACAGGGGAGCTTGGATGCCGAGGATTGGCCGGCCAAGACCCCACTCCACTGAGGTTCAGTGACTGAGGCGCTGAATTTGTTCCGGGCGGGCAGGAACCCAGGTGGGTAGTGGAGGGGCATGCGTTGGTGCCGTCACTTTTCATTGTTCTCAAGTCGGGCTTTGATAATCATATTGTATTTTACGTTCTCTCTATCCCAGTGCATACGACTTGTTGCGATCTTGGCTGAAGATAATAGACGGTAAAAGTCTGTTTTTCTCGGGCCAAGCTACAGCTATTAACAGCTTTTTTGACCGCTTGATCATGCGCTTTTGAGCTGAACATCCCGCGACAACTTTCAAGATGCCTTTTGCGCAACTAGTCGTCGGCAGCCCAGGCTCTGGAAAGAGCACTTACTGCGATGGCAGTAAGTTACCAAGCTACCCTTGATAATATCTAAACTGATCGATTAGTGCACCAGTTCCTGGGCGCTATTGGGCGAGCCTGTTCAGTCGTTAACCTCGATCCTGCGAACGACCATACAAACTACCCTGCAGCCCTCGACATTCGCAACCTGGTCAAGCTCGAAGAGATTATGAAAGATGATAAATTAGGACCTAACGGTGGCATCTTGTATGCCCTTGAAGAGTTGGAACACAATTTCGAGTGGTTGGAGGAAGGACTGAAAGAGTTCAGCGAAGACTACATTCTTTTCGATTGTCCCGGCCAAGTCGAACTATATACGCACCACAACTCTCTGCGAAACATATTCTACAAGCTCCAGAAGATTGGATTCAGGGTTGGTAATCCCTGATGTTCGAGAAGGCAACAATTGACAGTGTACAGCTCGTTTGCATCCACCTCTCCGACTCCTTCTGCCTCACACAACCGTCACTATACGTATCGAACGTCCTCCTTTCCCTTCGTGCCATGATTCAGATGGATATGCCACACATAAACATCCTCTCCAAAATCGATAAAGTCGCCGATTACGATGAACTGCCTTTCAACCTCGATTACTACACAGACGTGGACGACCTTACATATCTGACACCCCATCTCGAGACCGAATCACCCGCTTTAAGAAGTGAGAAGTTCGGCAAGCTCAACGAGGCGATCGCGAATCTGATCGAAAGCTATGGTCTGGTGCGCTATGAGGTTCTGGCTGTCGAAAACAAGAAGAGCATGATGCACATCCTTCGTGTTATTGACCGTGCTGGTGGATACGTCTTTGGCGGTGCTGAAGGAGCCAATGATACCGTCTGGGCAGTTGCGATGAGGAATGAGTCGTCTATGCTGGACGTGCAGGATATTCAAGAGCGCTGGATCGACCAAAAGGTGGAATATGATCAGATGGAGCGCGAGGCCGAAGAAGAGCAGGCTCGTATACAGGAAGAACAAGCCATGGAGATGGAGCAATCACAGCCATCTGCTCCGACAGGTGGCATGGATCCTGATTTTGGCGACATGTCGGTACCCAAAGATAGTGGGATCAAGGTAGTTAGAAAATAATGATACCCGTTCAGCCATCTGCATCGCCCATTTCTTCGTCGCTTGACGCGTCATTGACGTCGAGAAACATTTCTTCCTGGTTGCGCAGGGAACCGAAAGCAGGTGTGGGCTCAGTCTCTTCTTTAGCAGCGAGAATGAGTCTTTTGGCCTGGCGAATAGCTTCCTCTTCAGTCTTGCGCATGGTTCCACTGACGCGCACGACACGGAAGATGCACGGTCTGCCATCTTTCACAGGAACGTGATCCATGAAGGTCAATGTGGACCAGAGCATCTGATAGTGAGCTCTCGAACACCTGAGAATGAAAGTTGAGGTTGCCAAAGACAGGTATTTCACTATAGCCATTTCAGTAATGCGACGCGATAGAGATTTATTGGGTATTACTCACCAGACAAGGACATTAATGCTCCAGACCCATAGTCGCCATAAAGTGACGCGACTTCCGCTTTAATTCCTTTTGTAAGAGCGCCTGCAGTCAGTTTTGCGACTGTTGGTTGGTGATGAAGAACTAAGTCTGGCAAATTTGAATTTGCAGCCTTTGCAGGGTCGGCTGGATAAACGATGTTGACGAGGAGATATCTCTCTTTAATGCGCACCATTTTGAGTGACTTGTAGGGCAAAATATGTGTTGTTACTAGAAATGGTTGAAGTTGTGAAGTAAAGTAAATAAGAGCTTGTGACTGGATGAAGAATTTGGGTTGCATCTCCGTACAGTTGACGACTTCGGGGGTGACTGAGTTCCACCATGACCGGGTTGGTGGGGCCGCAGCAAGCCAGCAACAGAGCTCGTTCCCCGCCGCTATCAGTCGATGAACTCACTTATATGCTCACCATATTTATCTACTTTTATCTGTCAATTTCAATCTCAACTTATACGTCTTGTCAATCTGAATCGAAGGTCTTAAAAATCTATAGCAATCCATATCCAATTCCCACCACGACCATGGCTTCTGGTCCTTTAAAGGCAGCCCTTCTTATTGTCTCAACGACAGCAGCTAAAGATGCATCTGCTGATGCTTCAGGTCCCATACTTACGCAAGTATTTAAGGATGAAGGAGACGGGAAATGGGAATTCCATGATACAAAGATCGTCTCGGACGATGTCCTCGCTATTCAACGCCAGATAACCGCCTGGACTGATGGGCCAGATAGTGTCAACCTCGTTGTTACAACTGGTGGCACTGGCTTCGCGACAGGCGATTCTACTCCTGAGGTGAGTTACCAATGAAGTGTATCCAAACAATTGATATTGAGAATTGGCTCAGGCTGTAACTCCCTTGTTGCATAAACAAGCTCCAGGTCTCGTACATGGCATGTTAGCTGCTTCACTCACTGTCACACCTTGTAAGTGATACTGTTCATGTTACTATCTCAAGTAAGACTAAAATCATAAACAGTTGCAATGATGTCACGTCCAGCAGCTGGAGTCCGTAATTCGACCATCATTGTTACTCTACCTGGCTCGCCCAAGGGTGCTAAGGAAAACCTTCAGGCGATCATAAAAACCCTACCTCATGCCTGCATCCAAGCGGCAGGTGGTAACTCGAGAGCCATTCATTCTGGTGGAGTCAAGAAGTTAGAGGCCGAAGCGGGTATCTCAAGTGAGAACAAACAACCTTCAGCTTCTGGCCATGGATGTGGCCACCACCACGGACATGGTAATGGTCACAGCCACGGCCACAATCATGGGAGCCTTGTTAGACATACAAAGCCTGGCACTACTTTGTCGAACGACCCTGCACTCGGACCATCTCGTCGATACAGAGAATCACCATACCCGATGCTTCCAGTTGATGAGGCACTGGCGCTGATCGAGCAGCACACCCCTGGGCCAGAAGTCGTCACTGTATCAGTTGATCAGACAATTGTGAACTCAGTTTTAGCCGAGGACGTAAAGGCCAGAGAGAATGTGCCCGCTTTCCGCGCCAGTATCGTTGATGGCTACGCCGTTGTAGCCCCGAAAGACGGTAACCTAAAGGGAGTCTTCCCTGTTACAGCCATATCTCACGCAGCACCTGGAGAAATTGGTGCTCTAAAGGAAGGAGAACTGGCTAGAATTACTACTGGCGCTCCCTTGCCTCCTGGTGCTACTACTGTTGTTATGGTAGAGGATACCGTCCTCAAGACAATGTCTGATGATGGAAAGGAGGAAAAGGAAGTGGAAATTCAAATCGAGGGTGTTAAGGGGGGTGAAAATATCCGCGAAGTCGGTAGCGATGTCAATGAAGGCACCGTGATTCTCAACAAGGGCGAGACGATCAGCGGTGTTGGTGGTGAGATCGGTCTGCTCGCATCTGTGGGAGTCTCAGAGGCGAAGATCTACCGTCGTCCAGTGGTAGCCGTACTTTCGACTGGCGACGAAATCGTTGAGTACAACCGCCCAGGAGATCTGAAACTGGGCGAGGTCCGTGACACGAACCGAATCACTCTTATGTCCGCCGCAAGGGAATGGGGTTATGAGGTTGTTGATCTCGGTATTGCTAGCGACAAACCTGGTACACTGGAGGAGACTCTTCGTGATGGACTCCGTCGCGCAGACTTGCTCATTACTACTGGTGGTGTTTCTATGGGCGAGTTGGATCTGCTCAAGCCAACAATCGAACGTTCTTTAGGTGGCACAATCCACTTCGGTCGAGTTGCTATGAAACCCGGAAAGCCAACTACCTTTGCTACGGTTCCGGTCAAAGACAACTCTGGACAGCGGGTTACGAAAGCCATTTTCTCATTGCCTGGTAACCCGGCATCTGCTCTGGTCACTTTCCATCTGTTTGTGCTTCCATCACTGCATAAGCTGTCTGGTGCTTCCACTGTAGGCCTCCCAAGGGTTCCAGCCGTCATTTCGCACGATTTCCCTCTAGATCCTCGACCCGAGTATCACCGTGCTGTGGTGACGGTTGGGAAAGATGGACTCCTCTCGGCGACCAGCACTGGCGGTCAACGCAGTTCAAAAGTCGGCAGCATGAGGTCCGCCAACGCCTTGGTGATCCTGCCTAGCGGAAAGGGCAAGCTGGAGAAGGGTTCAAAGGTCGATGTTTTATTGTTGAACGCTGTTCAAGCAGCTTAAAAGGCAAAGACGACAAATGTCGAAAGAGAAGGAATGGATATTCAATGTCATGATAACTTGTAATCGATCAACATACAATGCCGAGGGTTGGATAACTTCTTAATCTTGCGTAACATATAATTCAAATCCCGCATCGTGATGTACACCACCTCCTTCAAATGATACTGGTACTGATACAACCAAAACACGTCCTCCCGAGCCAATCTTCCAAACGCCTGACCAAGTATTATTGGCGCAATGCATGCACGCGCTCCGTCTCTTTTGGAACACACAAAAGTTGATGATGCCGGCGGCGAGGCCGCTGGGCTTGATGGATGTCTAAGGTGGGTGATGAGTTTATTTCGTCTCTCCAAAGGCAGGGGCCTTGCTGGAAACCAGGAGGCCGATGATAAGACCGAACAAGCCAAGTACTGAGCTGAAAATCTCAATGACCAGGATCTTGACGAAACTGTAAAGGTGTTAGAGAGGACGGCCATACACGGCGACAAAGAATATATGACGTACAGAGAAGGATCGGCAGCATCGGCGAGAGCAGCACCACTTCCGTTGATACCAACGGCAACACCACAGACAAGGTTGCACATGCCGACGGTGATACCAGACCAGAAGAGGGCATATCCAGTGTAGTAGGAGCTGGCGGAGTAGAGCTCGGCGCCGCTAACGTTTTCGACCTTTTGGGAGAAGACGATAGCCATGATGACGCCGTAGATGGCGACGACCTCACAGAAGATAATGGAGATCAAGTTCTTGGTTCGGATGCGGGGGGCCTTAACACCACCACCCAGAATCGACGAGCCGGTAATGAAGATGCCCCTGGACGTTGACGTTAGAGCCGTGCATGACATGGATGAGGGTATACGCACCATGCTGCACCAACAACAGAGAGACCGATGCACATCGCAATGCCCATAGAGGCCCAGGTATAAGGCGAAACGGATTCGAGGAACGCGCCGACATCGAAGGATTCACCGCTGCCGGTGAAGAGCATATCTACAGGACGGCGTCATGGTCAGCAAAAGTACACCAAGTCTCCAACTATCCAACACCTTGCTAGGATGGGTATCGCGTACAGGCTCCAACGATGGTCAAGAACGACCCAATGCCGCCCACTCCATAGTATAGACTCATTGCGACGGTGTTCGTATTGTTATATCGACGATCCGGGGAGTTGAATTGTTGGCGATGGTAAGCGACGGATGAAAGTGGCTTATTCTGAGCTTTCTAGGAGCTCCTGTTTAGAGGTACCTTGAAGCTAGAGGCGATGCGTGTCCAGCAAGCAAGCAGGCAACTGGAATAACCGGGACCGACGTCACATGATGCGAGGCTGCCACTGTGGCTGGTGAGATGCTTAGTCAGTGCCCTCTAGCGCATCTCCTCCTACAGGCAGCTGAGTCTCATGAACCTTGCCTTTAACAAACAATCGACCGCCCAAAGCCGAAATAACAATTTGATAACCAGACCTTTTTTTACGCACGAAAAACCGAACCGAAATCATGGCTACCGGAGCGCAGTCTTTCTATGAGCTTTACCGCCGTAGCAGGTACTGCGAATCCGCCATACGCTGCTTTGCGACAGCTTAACTAACATGGTCCATCTAGCATCGGCCTCGCTCTGACAGACACTCTTGATGATCTCATCAGTGACGAGCGCATCAACCCCCAACTTGCCATGAAGATTCTCGGCAACTTCGACCAAGCTATTACCGAAGCGCTCCAGAAGAATGTCAAGGCCCGTTTGCAATTCAAGGTAAGAGGACAGCTCCGATGCTCGGCGCCTTTGTCCAAGGCAATGCTAAACACCATTACCTGCGCAGGGAAGCTTGGACACGTATAGATTCTGTGATGAAGTCTGGACCTTTTTGATCAAGAACGTGACATTCAAGATGGATAGTGGAAGCCAGTCCATCACGGCGAACAAGGTCAAGATTGTTAGCTGCAACGCCAAGAAGCCAGGCGAGGGACAATAATGGAATCGGCACAGCGACAAGACAGATCGACTACGAAGATGCGGTTACACAACGGTCATAGATTGGGCAACTACCGAAAGATTGAATTATTAGCATTGGGTGGCGTCTGGGGTATTGCTATTCTTTAAAACATCCATACAGAATATTGGTTGTGGTGGGCTTTAGACGCTGAGCTCAGCGCACGCGATGATGGGCTCGTTGGACGCATGAGCATAGAATACCGAGAATGATATGATGAATTTGATTTATTTGTTTTGCAATTGAGCTCTGTATAGTGCAGCAGCACGGCGCATCTATGTTCGTTTCCCCAGATTTGAGCGATAAGGCTGGTTCCTTGAAGCGCCTCTCAACCGGGGCCTGTCCCCCACTAAAAGACCACTTCTCAGCCTCTAACAAGCTTGCCAAGTCCATCAATCATCATCATCAGGGGCCATTTCGATCTCATCAACAAGCTAAAACTTCCGAACTCTCCGACAGCCATGATTCGTAAACGACAAACAGCAGCTTCTTCAGAACCTGAACCTTCTCTTTCATCTCTGAAGAGCGAATCAGCTTCTACAATGCCGTCGCCTAGCAATTGGAGTATGCGATCGCAATGGATGTTCTTTGCGGTTGCTAGTGGTGCCTGTGCAGCTTTCAATGGAGTCTTTGCGAAATTGTAAGTATTATTGATATGGGCTGATGCTAAGTTCCACCGAATTGAGGTTCGTTCTAGGCTTCTAGTCTAGATGGCTTAGCATAATACGCCATGTCCATAGTCGAAAACTCTTGCTGAGTCTTACTTAGGACAACTACACAACTTACTACGAACCTATCCAATGGCATCGCTAGTCTCATCGGCCTTTCGTCCCATGAACATATTGTTGAATATGCCGTCCGAGGTGTAAGTTTCCTCAACCCTCGATTGAACCCGCACTAATCTCTATAGCTCTTCTTTGTCCTTAATCTCACATTCAACGGCGTGGTCAGTTACTCCCTTGCTACACAGGACTACTCTACTAACACTAGCCCAGATGTGGACTCTCTTCACCAAGGCTCTTGCCCGCGGAACTTCCACAACGCAAGTGTCCATCATGAACACTTCAACCAACTTCATGGTTACCGCTGTCCTGGGTGCTTTGATCTTCTCGGAGGTTCTGCCACCGCTGTGGTGGGCTGGTGCCGCGCTTCTTGTTGCAGGCAATGTCATCGTGGGTCGAAAGGATGAGACCAAAGATGCCGGTGCTGCTGCCGCGGCTGAGGGGCCAAGCTATGTTCCTGTACCAACTGAAGATGAAGAAGAACTGAGAAGGGACGATGATGAGGATATCATTGATTTAGGAAGAGTGTCAGATGAGAGGTCACGATAGGTATTAGTGGCACGCCAGGTATGAATAGACATGACATATATCAGAGTAGATAGCCTCTTAGATTTAGTTGAAATGTTTGGTTATATAAAAGAAATAGATTCGATTCCAAAACGCCAGCGTACCATGTGGATCTCTATAGTTTAAATATCACAGCCTGACAAGCACATATTCGTACAATCACCGCCGGCTCTCCAGCTCTACACCCTCATCAAGCACTTCTTCATCGCCGTCAAGGATCTGCCCTCTGCCCAGTGGTCGCTCGTCATCAGAATTGCTACTCAAACGTATGCGACCTCCGGAGTATCTTGAAACCCTGCAAGAGAACCAATTACCGGCTCTAAGGAGTAGGTTCCATACTTGCTCCTGCCCTTCTTCGATACGATGGTTGTCCTTGGGGTTCTCGGCTGCTTCGACCTTGAATTGATATCTCAGACAATCTTTCACAGTGACAAGGCCAGTAAGCTTGCCATGGTACTCGATAAGGATAACACGAGGGCCGATCTTTTGGAACAACTCCATGACAGTTTCAAGAGGTAGTCTTGGGTGAGCTGTGACTGGTGTTGCGTCAACATATCGGCTGAAGTCGAGAGTCTGGGCATGCGACGAGTCGCCATGGAGGGATGTGGTTGACAGATTTGACGATGACGATGCAAATGTGCACTTCAATGTCTCGGACAAGGGCGTTGTTCGACTCATCTTGTCAATAGCATACCGCAACTCAGTGCTGCCGATATAGCCGATAAGGACCTTGGTATGCTTGTCCTCCACAACGGGGAAGCCTTGATACCGGTCGTCAGCAAGAAGCTGCTGGACTTCGCCCAGAGTAAGTCCATTGACAGGCATTGATACAACTGAAGTCCTCATAACTGCCGAAACAGGTACGCCAAAGTTATGTTCCTCTTTACTGTCAAGGAACGGCATCCCGCTAAACCAGATCATCCTATCGGCAATACCTCCCCTCCCGAATAGCTCGCTGATAGCTTTAGTAACACCAACAACGATCATGGTGGGAAGGATGTAGTTGAGAGCACCGGTAAGCTCAAACATGATGACCACCACGGAAATCGTGATGTGCATGATACCACTCAGCGCAGCGGCAGCTCCGAGCAGAGCATACGTGCCAGGCGTGATACAAGGCTCGTCTGGTTTGCACGCAGCGAAGAAGACACTGGTAGGGTTGGCTTCGTGAATAGCCTGGACGATAATTCCAACCATTCTTCCAAACGAAGCTCCGATGGCCATAGAAGGAACAAATATACCAGCCGGGACCTTGCATCCATAGGATAGGATAACGAGGAACAGTCGCAGGAAGGTAGCTATAAAAAGTGATACGATGTTCCACCACCGCTTGTTTGGCTCGCAGAGGCCATGGTAATGGTCGCCAGTGCTACACTCCGAGAAGAGAAGCTCCATGCTCTCTGTCATGTCGATCCTTAAGAAAGCGTTAGGGTAAGCAATGATAGCAGTACCAGCTGCCAACAAGGTCGCTTCAAGGACAGCATAATCCTTCAAGTACTTCTTTCGGAAGGACTGAACCCTCAAATTCCACTTGATCACAAAGGCACCATAAAGTCCTCCGAAAATACCAAGCAGGATATAAAACAGCAATTCAAAGAAGTGCCAGTCGTTCTTATACTCGACCTGGAACATGACCAGTTGACCAGTTCGGAAGGGATTCATAGCAGCAAGGACAGCTGTTGCGACCAGAGCACAGAAGTAACTGCGCCATAGAGTCTTCAGGGGAAACTGGTTGGACATCTCCTCAAGAGAGAAGAGCACACCACCGATAGGACTACCGAAAGCGACGGCAACACCAGCAGCGGCTGAAGCGCTCAGAAACTCCCTCGTCTTGGAAGCGTTGCGCTTATACTTGCCGAAGAGTCGAGAGATGACATTTCCAGTACACACAGCGTAGTGTACACTGGGACCTTCTTTACCAACCGAAAGGCCGGATGCGATGGCCAGGGGTAGACAAATCGATTTGATGATCAGAGTCCACCAGCCAAGGAAACCTTTCATAACGAACCCGGCAATAATACACTTGATCTCGGAAATGCCTGAACCTGCGGCATATGGTGCGAATGACTTGACCAAGGTGCCGGCGACACAAGCAAACAGAGTCTATCCAGTCAGTTAATAATTGGCGCATTTTAGAATGCGAGTTGACTTACCGCAAAGACAAGGTATACGAAATAATTAAAAGGCTCAAATCCTGTCCATCTGTGCCATTGATCGCAACCTGTCTCCTGTCAGTATAATCCAGCCAAGACTGTATCGAGAACACCGACATACCATTCTCTTCTCCCCAACAGCAAAAGTTCTCGTTCAGATAGAACCCTGTCTCGCAGTAGCCCATCTTAACATCGGATAGCCATTCTGTAATAATGTTCAAAAGTGCAGCGTTCAACCCAATCGCAACACCAATGATCGTCACCACGATCCAGGCTTGCGCCGCATCGTAACTCTTCCATAACTGATATCGCCATTTGGGTTGTCCCATATCATATCGGCCGGCCGCTTGCTTCTTCCGCACCTTACGCTTCGCTTGCTCGCGCGCGGCATCTTGAACCCAATCTACCGCACATATCAGTATCGAGAGTTGTCATTCGTGGTCCGTCGAAGCGCATACCTATTGTTGTAAAGTCCTAGACCCATGGTTAGCGTCAAGATGGTACGCCTGGCGCATCCGAACTTACTTCATATCTCTTAATCTCGGCAATCTCCTCCTCTATGAGGGCCGCCCCTGTAGTAGATGTAGCGTTCCCCGCTTCCTGATCCGCATTGGAGAAGACGGATGATAGACGCGATACTACTGAGGGACGCCTTTCAGGTCCAGGAGGGGCCAAGCTGAAAGATGATTGTCGCACGTTCATGGCTCGGACAAGGCGACCATTGTCGATCGGTCGACGGTTCTGGGGTCGCGCAAGTTGAAACAAAGAGACCAAGGAGTTGGCAATGCAGCTAACTCGAATCTAAGCGTTATTTCTGTTCCAAAGGATCTCTTTTCGCAAAGGTTGTTCTATGCTAAAGTGTCGTAATGGGCAGCAGGGAGGCTGACACTGATATGTGGCTTAAGCTCTAGCCACAAAACCGCGTTTAGTGGTTGCAGCATCGCGTCTCAACCGACTTTCTTCGCGTATGTCTTGACTTTATCTGAACGACGATTCCATTTATACCAAGTTTGGATTCTCGGAAAGCACTAAACTTGAGCAGTCAACTTCTTTCTATTAATTCTTATTGCTTTTATACCCTCTTACCATCGGCAAACCTCTTTAGCGTCCAACGCAGCCCAGCCCCTGATAGCAACTCTAATCATTGAACTGCATAACTCAAATCAAGGTAAGTTTCCATTGTAAGCTGAAGTACATGCTTTCTTATTGCTCGATGCCGTATCGGTTTGAATCTTGCTGAACGCCTGGTGTCGAATCATTTGTGCTTTGCTGCTTGAACGTTGTCCCCATCATTTCCCTTATGGATGTTTCCCACACCTCTATCCATACCGACCTGCGCCTCGGTTTCCCCTGTGACCTCCAATTCTAGCATCCACTACAGACCAGTATCAAAGTCATCAACCTCAACACATTCTAACATTCGCAGACTCATACTTTATACGCGCCAATAATTCCATCTCTACCATCCACCATGCCTTACAACACTACAGCAATCCCTCCTCGTAAGGAGCCTACAGGACAAAACCAACTTCCTCGTAGGTTTAACCACCCAATTCGAATTGTCATTTCCTAACATAAATCCAGTCTCAAGAGTCAAGAAGATCATCGCACAAGACCCCGAGATCGGCCTCTGCTCTAACAATGCAGCCTTCGTGATAACCCTCGCTGCTGTATGCTTTCTCCCCCTTGCCTTTGGGCTCTGTACTCACAATACATAGGAGATGTTTGTCCAGCATCTGGCAGAGGAATCACATACCCAAGCCAAGCTAGACCGCAAGCCCCGTCGAAACATCCAATACAAGGACGTCGGTAAGTCTATTTACTCTACCTTTCACCATGGCATCAATTAACTTTGTCAGCATCTGCTATCACGCATCATGACAACCTCGAGTTTCTCGAGGACACTGTACCAAAGACGGTGCCCTACAAGAACATCAAGGCCTCTGCCGCAGCGACACGAGCACGCCTCCAAGGTGACAACAATAACAACCAGACTATTAATTTCTCAATGGCAAACGGCGCTAAGAAGCCTCATGTGAATGGCAACTCCATGGGCGCCTCTGCGCATCTCAATGACCCAGAAGATGATCCCAACTCACAGCTGGAGATGGAGTCGAGACAGAACAGGGACGGAGACGTGGCCATGACCGGCTAGTTACCAACTATACTCGACGATGAGGATCGGGTCAAAGCAGAGCTGAGACGTCGATCAGAAGGCTATACCGACCAAATCACTGGTGGAAAAACAAACAGACAAGAATAGGACATCAACTAAGAGTAGTCATTGCGAGGGGATGTATATCCCAAAATAAGAATAATCATGATGTTTTCTGTAAACCCCATCCAGATCTTTTGCACAGCTGTCTTGCTCCATGCATGTGAAGCATTATTCCTCCATGGCATCTCCGTGAATGCCAGAAGGCAGACGTCCCTCGTTGAGCTCCTTCTCCAGCGCAATAATCTCCTGCAGGCTGGTAGCCTTCTTGATACGCTCCTGCAATCGCTTCTTCTCGGCATCCGTAAGCTTTATTCGTGAAAGCTTGGAGGGGGCTTCCGAGCCGTCGGCAGAGGCGCTGAAGTTGGTGGTCTTGATACCTTGGATCTGTGCATGTTGTTAGTTTCGGCTTGACCAGCTTGCTCTCGAAAGAAGTAGTACGAACCTTGGCAGCCAGGGCAGTTGGCTCTTCCTCAGTTCCAAATAGTTCGCGGGCATGCTCCCTCTCAGACTCCTTCACCTTGATGAAGTCGAGGAATCGCACGGAAGGGCATTTCCAGAGCACCCAGTATCGGTAGTTCTACACCGCGTATCAGTACGAGTCACCGCCATTGTCGCATTCCTGACTCACCTCTTTCTTAGATACAGGGTTATCAGACAGCACCAAGTGCGTCAATCGAGGGAACAGCGCTAGCGCGTCGAGGTCGGCAAGCTCTGCGACGTTGTTCGACGATAGCACCAGGTTGGAAAGGTTCGGGATGGCCTTGGCCAGAGAGGGCTGAATGTTCGAGACGCGGTTTCGTGCGAGGAGAAGGGTCGTTATGCGCGGCGATAGGGGGAAGTTGCCCAGTACTTGAATGTCATTATCGGTGAAGTCGATGGCATCGTGAGGCTATGCGGTCAATCTATTAGCAATTGTACAAACAGTAGAAGATTGGGAGCTTCAACTTACGCCAGCAACACCCAAGTTCTCAATGGCTGGAATTCGGTGTCCTGTTCACGCCGCAAAGACGATTGTATCAACTCTGCGCTCTCTAAAGATCAAAAAGTGTAGCATCTGCCCTTTTCAAACGCACCTCGGAGATCAAGCTCTCGCTCCTTCAGAGGATTGAGGTAGGATAGGGAATCCCGAATGAGGTCGGCGGTGAGCCTCATCTTGGATCTAGGGCTGTTACCTCGGGTTCAGATATGGTATTTTACTATAGTCGTTGCTCTATAGAGTCGGTATCGTAAGGTCGGTGAGGCTAATGTGTACGAATGTTGGCGGTGTTGATTGATATATGGCAAGGCTGATGATCTCGACAAGGCGGATGGGGAAATTTTGGTGTCGCGTGTGGCGGAAGCTTAAGTGTGGCATCCGGAGTTCAGCCACAATACAGCATCAACAACTTATAGGACAACATGAATAGTCCAAGGTGAATAAGAATTAGATGCTAAGGAATTTCATGTTTTTAATTGTTTCTAATTTTAAGTGTATATGTAGATACATAAATAGATCATGAATGAACTTACTGGGAGCCGTAGGTCAGAGTTTAAGATACAGATATACTTTTATACCTACATACAGCAGATATGCAATCGTTATTCCGAAGAACTTCATGAATCAAGGCATACTTATAAGTCTAGACAGAACCAAGTCTTAATTTATTACTCTATCCATAGTTCCATTTTATCGTATACCAGCTAACTAAAAAGTACTTGCTCTTGCTCTTTGTTTCTCAGCCAACTCCAGTGGGATGCTTCTAATTGCATCCCGATTCTACTGAAACACAAACACAACTCCCATTCGATCCACCGAAACGCTCATGGTGTAGGGAGACTCCAGCAACGCCATATCTAAAATAGCATCCATGTGTGACTGCAGCAACTGTTGCTGTTGAAGGGAGATAACTGTCGATCTTGGCGGTCGCGCACTGGATGATTTAGCCTTGGATCCGGAGCCCGCATTAGGAGCTGTCGGTGCTTGTCTAGGAAATCGTTCCATATTCAGTGTAAGCGCCGTCGACGCGTGTGATGTTGTATAAGTCGGCTTGGCTTGTTCTGGTGTGAGTCCGCTGTAGATGAAGGAGCTCTCCATCCGTGAGAGATCCCAGAACCGTAATCGTTTGTCTGAGCCACCCGTGACAATGAACGCGTGTCTAACGTCTCTAGAATCGTCCACAGTTGCAGTGCCAACAACCATAGCGCGAACACCTCGATCGGCGTTCGCGGTTTCGCTTGGCTCGATATCGGTAGCGTATCGTCCAAGCATACCTTCCCGCTTGTCTTCATCCACGTCCCATGCCTCGTACCCCTTAAGCCCGTCTTTGCTACTTCCAACCCGATAGATTTCTCGGCAGACGGTCTTCTCGAGATCCCAGACTGTGACTTCTCCTTGACCTGTTCCTCCAGAGATGCATACCCATTTACCACGACCCTTGGTAGGGTGTATGCAAATCCTGTAGATTGATCCTTTACCTGGCAGACCCCAACCCTTAAGTCTCATCTTGAAACGCAAGTCCCAAAGGTCAACTACTCCATGAGAAGTGCCCACGCAAAGCCAGTTGCGCTTCCTATCCACACAGAAACAAGTGGGTGTTCCATGGTGCACTGGATTCTCTAGAGTATAAAGGAGATCCATTGTTCTCAAGTCGATGCCTATGATCTTCGAACGATTCGTGGCGATGATGAGCACCGAGTTTGATTCTTGCCTAAAATGCTCGCACCACACCGCAAATTCACCATCTGGAAGCTGGTGTTCGCGTAGAACACGCAACTTGCCGTATCTGATCACACCACTATTTTGAACTGTGTCGACCTTGACAACATGCACGCTGCCATCAGACGCGCAACTCACGAAACAATGTGAATTTTCAACAAAACAGAGGGCAACGACTCGCGTATTGTCTCCATGTTTATGGACCTGGCGGGAACGATGCGTGATATTACGCTCGAGTCGTCCTGTATCCCAGACTCTCACTGTGCCGTCATCGCCGCCGGTTATGAAGAAGACATGATCAGGAGATGGCAACACCCTGTTGACAGGGCCCTTATGTTCGGCAAATGTTGCGACAAGCTGACCCTCAGGTTTCCAAGGCTCCTCTCCAGGCTGAACGCTAACGCGACTCGCTTTGCTTCTCTTGATGGGCGTGACAATAGGTCCAAACTCGATAACATCACGAGGGAAGTTATCCACATACATGTTATCCAACATTCTCTGGATACTCGGGTCATTCCCATCGTAGCTGTGTTTCGCCACTCGACGGCGTGCAGTGTCTCCGTCCTTACCGCTAGAAGTTGGCAGTTGTTCTGCTGAAGCTTGAGCAAAGGGTCCTTCAACTTGGCCAAATGCATTAGTATCGGTCGTACCAGTCTGTGCAATCGATTTGTTTCTGTCTTTACGATCGAGCAGACTCAGCGCGCTTGCCTGGTGGCGGATTGCGTTTCTAGATGATGACTCTCCTTGAGTGTGTCTGTCATCTGCCTGGCCCACCTGTGACGCTGACGGTGTCCTGGAATGTGTTCGACCAACAGCAGCTGGTGACAGGAGACGACCTGATGGGCGCGGTCCAACACTTTGTACCCGGCGGTTGTTGCTGGCCTTCTTCTTTCCACCGGTCGAGTCATCAATGGTCATTGAGGCGTCCAAAAGCGCATCTGCAATGGTATAAGGTTCCTCTGGTCGCTCGAGGTCGGCAACTACTCTGGGGTCGCGAAGGGGTGTCTCGTCAAAGAACACAGTTTGAGGACTGACTCCTAAGCTCTTAAGAGAAATCACACCATTAGACGTGCTGCCATCTGCAGTCGAGGCATCCCGTGCCTTCATCTTGCTAAGGCGCCAGATGAATTCTCTCATAGCGTCCAGCTTTAGCTCATCCTCGTGTTTCAATCCAAGATTTCTAAGCTTCGCCAACCACTGCTCATCTTCTTCGTTACGAGCTACCCGTCCCATGGAGCTTTGGGTCAAATCTTGAGAAGATCGGCTTGACTTAGAGCCAAACAGCAAGGGCTTAAGCTGCTGCAGGGGTTTCCAATAGTTGCCACGCTCAGTCTTCAAAGCCCAATTAATGGCCTGATCGAAGACGTTCCGCGTTAGTGGTCTCTTGAGTGCATCTAGGATATTGAGCTCCTGAAAGTCAGACAGAACCTCCACTTTCAAGAACGGCTTTACAAGAGGCATCAAAGTACACCTCACATCAGCAGGTTCCAAGAAGCGCGCTGACTCGGACAAGAACTCTGCCGCCGATTCCCGTATCCAAATATTCGGGTGCATGGTAAATCGGCTGATGAGGTCAACCAATTCCCAAATCTTGGGTTTCGATAGTAAACCTAACCTAGCCAGCTGAGCAAGAGAGTGAAGTGCCGCTTGCACTACATTTTCCTCTGTATCAGTCAAGGCTTGGATCATAAGAGGTAGCATGAACTCCTCCAAGCTCGTGCTTCCGACAAAGATTGCGATGCCAACGATCGTATCGAAGAAAGCACATTTAAGTGTCCAATCGCGATCATTGAGATAGGTATTAAGGTGAGTAAGGAGAACATCATTCGAATGATCGTCAAAGAAGTAGCACAAGTCAGGTACAGAGGCCAGAAATGCTCTTCGAACCGAATTATCCGAATCTTCCACTAACTGCTTGGTGTGGCTTTCAAGAACCTCAAAGAGTTGTCGTCCAGCATTATCGAACACACTCTCGAAATTGGCCTTAGCATCCGCGCCTGGTTCGATCTCTGGATCCGCGATAGGAACTGAGCCATCAGCACGAAGACTCGATGCCATATCAAGGAATCTCTGCGCAGTCGTCGCAAGACTTCCTAGGCAAGAAGCATATGCTGCTCTCACCAGCGGGCTAGGTACTCTGGATCGTGAGCCTAATGCTATTTCCATGCGAGGCAACACGTATTCTACCAGAACGTGAGAATTGATGGGTGTGACCATCTTCACAAGCTCCAGGAGCTGCGTGATGGTTCGAATAGCAGCAATCAATACCAGGTCTGTCTCGTCCGGGACAAGAAGAGTCATTAGATACGGCAGCACCCTGTCCAACTTCGCTTCATCAGTTAGCCTTTCGGAGAAGGCAAGGAGTACATCGCATGCGCGAATCCGGGAAGATGCGCGAGCAGTATTTCTGAGTTGAGACACAACAAGTGTCAAAAATATTAATGTTCCGTCGTCTTCGGGCGGTTCTAGAGCAGATGACACTGTATGATTGTGGTTTGGGATATTCAGCCGTACGGGGAAATGTGAGAGGCTTAGCCTGGAAGATGGTACTAGTTTCTCAGAGGTTCGCTTCTCGAGCTGATATCCAAGGAAGTATGAGATCTTGTCAAAGTCGTAGAATACGCGGTCGATTCGATCGTCGGCTTCTCCAAGATTCTTCGAGGCACCTGACATAGGGTTGTTTCCCGACGAAGGATCGGTAATGAGTCCCATATACTGATGCAGAAAATTGTAGAAGTAATGTGGAAACACTTTGCCCTTCCAGAAATCCAGGTATTGTTCCGCTGAGTATCGCTTCTCCGGGTCAAGCTGAATCATGTGTGCTATCATGTCGGCGATATCTTTATCTGCGATGACACTCAAATGTGTAATAACAGGATCGTACTCGCCTCGACGATACTTATACAACTGAGCGAGACTGAATAGTTCCGATTCTAAGAACATTTGCGCAATTACACAACCAGCACTGAAGATGTCCATTGCCCATGTCATCTTTGCCTTCTGCGGCGGTGCTTCTCCAGAAGCAAAGAAACGTTCGGGAGCGACATAACATGTGCGGCGACCGGAAGTATCGAAGAAATATGAGAAATCAGCCGGGTTGTCGTCTGGCAGCATAATAGGCTTATACGCGGACGAGAAATCCGATAGATAGAGCCAGTTCCAGGAGGTCACGAGGACATTCTGCGCCTTAATATCGCCATGGTAGACATCTCGCGCATGGCAATCGCGCAGAGCGCAAAGAAGCTGGAAAGCCAGCCATTTCTTCTCTATATCTTCCAAGAACGGCCGAGTGCTGAGTCGATCATAAAGCGAGCTGTAAAGGAACTGGCGGACAAGGTAACCGTTTGATTCGGTCTCGATAATGCGCTGGAATCCGAGGGCGTTAGGGACGTCTGATATCGCTCTATGCTGCTCTGAACATGGTCAGTAACTCCCTTGCAGAATGAAGCATGCCTGAAGCTCACCGATGATCTGCTTCTTGTACTTCTCTAGCTTGACCTCCGTATATGGCTTGACAAGGACTTTGACAAGGACTAGACCATTCTCGTGCCGACCACGGATCGTCTTCATAAACCTCGCATTTCCAATACTCTTCTCATACTGCACATCACTCAGTTCCGAGATGTCGATGCCCGCGTTGCCGACAGATGGCGTCGCGAGGGAGAATCCTTGACCCATGGTTTGGCGGGGGCCTAACGAAATGGTAGAAGCTATCTGTTGACCGTGGATGAAGCCGTCGTCATTTTGGGTAGGTCGTATTGCAAAAAGAAGCTGTTGAATATGGCCTATTGAGGCTTGCGGCAATTAATCTTTTTGCGTTGCAGGTATGAAGAAGAAAGCTACACTCGGAGTCGGAGTTGTTGATGTGAAAGTGCAAGTGCAAGTGCAAGTGAAGCAGGAGCCACAGGGGACGTCATACGGGCGCAGGTGGTACCTGAGCACGCGGTCAGTTGGCCCACACCATTAAGGTAGGACCAACCGTATCTAAGAGCCGCACCATAAGGCTCAAGGCAAAACCTGAGCGTTGAGATATGATTCACTAAAAATGAGGACAGTCAAACGGTCACAGACTTTACAACATGTATCATCCTTGAGATAGTCTGTCGCCTCGTTCGCCCTCTGAGTCTCCAAGCTCTGAGAACTAAGGTACTCAAAGATAGGCAGTCAATCTCGACTCAAATCACCAAGTCACTCTATAACACAGCATTCAATAAGTCATAAGAAATGATATTAATAAAATTGTACCAGATCACAACTCATGCGATCTTCTTTTCAAGTATTCCCATTGTTCGTAACTGTGAACCTAAGATATAGTATAGAAAAGGGGGGCTATTTAAAATCAAGAAGAGAGATAAATCAACAATATCCCATTTCGACATTGGATGCAACGAACAACCCCGACGCTATGAATGGTCATTCTTTTTTAGTGAAAAGAAATGAGCAAAGACTGACAAAACCAAATGAGAAAAAAGAAAAAGCTCATTCTTGCCATGCCTCATGCTTCATGATATGTAAACGAAAGATGTGAGGCTTGTTTTCAAAACCCAACTAGAATTTTTCTTCTTCCCTCTCGACGCTTTCTTCTTTCTTCTTTCTTTCCCAAGTCCCGATACGCCAGTAATGATGTGGGTGAGTGACAATTGCTGTTTTGAAACACGATATGAATGGTGGCTGGAAAGCAATGGATGGTCATGGCGCTTTAATGAATAATGGCCCAGGCACAAGGCTCGCGTCCACTCTATGGACCGCGGCTGCGCATCGCCCGGGTTGATCGATATTGTAGTTTGGGGATCTCCATCTCGACATCAATGCCCTCGTCGGCTTCCATGATGTCTGGATCCACCGCCATGGGCGCCATGGGATCCGGTGCTAGAGTGGGTTCGGCAGCTTCTAGCTTTGCGTGCTCCAGTTTGTTGTTCTCCTCCTTTGTGGGTGTTGGGCTGCCTTCCTTAAGGCCGGCCGACATCTCGCGACGCATGCTGATGGGTCGCCGTGTGCGGACCTTGCCCATCTCGCCTGTTTCCTTGGCCAGTTCAGGTTCCTCGCGCTGGACGCGCTCCATTTCTGTCTTGGCCATCTCGAGGACCTCGGTAAGTCGCTTCTGCACCTTGCTGATTTCATCATTGCAGTCTCCATCGCGCAGGAACTGATGAGCACCGTGCTCGCACATGCTCTGCACAAATTCAAGGCCCTTATCAAGATTATCGTATGCATCAGGTGGCTGATCACCAGCGCCAGGCCGTGCTATTGACATGGGGCCAAATCGCCTGCTGCTCATATATCGTAGCGAAGGGAGTGCATCGTCGTTGTTGCCGTCCTCTGACACATCTTGCTCGGCCAATTTCTTGATCTGGGCGACTCTTGCGGCCATCTTGGCCTTGCGCATTAGGTTTCGACTCGATGAGACGAATCGCACAAGTTCGTCAAAGAAGCCCTGGACATAGCTGTCGTAGTAAACAATAATCATGGTTCTTGTTCGGTAGGCGGCAGGGGCGTCGTCGTTGGACATCATAGATGGTGACTTGGGCTTCTTCTTGACTACAGCTCGTGCTCTAGCTTGCGCTGTCTTGATAATCTCTTGTTGCTGACGAATGGAACCGGGACTTGGCGTATACACCTTGGGCGTATTGGTTTTGACTGGCGTTTGCGCTCCGTTCTCGGCAGTGGCATCTTCGAGAATGTCTTCGTCGTTGGGACCCTCAGCGTGGACTACCGGAGGGTCATCTTTGGGCTTTAGCGACTCAGTCGAGCCCTTATTACGTAGGGACTTTGTCTCTGGATTCCGTCCTTCTGCTGCAGCGACAGCGGCCAGCTCGGCCTGGCGTCGGTCGATCTGGCCGCTGAGGTCGTCGAGGCGCTGCAACCAGTCTGGAACGTTGTTCACAATGTTTTTGAGAGCATCCATAGCCATGTCGCGGAAATCTGCTTCTCGCGGTGGAGCCGTGTTGGCTGTTTTATAAGGGGTCAGGTGGTTTTCACCCGACTCCCCAAATGTCGGACTGAAGTTCGGTGATGGATTGAGCTGAAGCTGAAAAGCTACGTCTTTGCAGAGAGGTATGACGGAGAATGGGGTCAGTTAGAGGAGTGAAAATGTGTCGGGGTACTGTGGCAAATGATCGCAGAATGATCGGCGTAGTTTGTGTTCTGGGCTAGATCGAGACCCAATTCGTATCAATGGTATCGAAAAGATGGGACGAGAATGGTCAATCAAGTACCATAAGCTTTCAACAAAGACTCAAGTTTGGTGGCCGGGACTCGCAACAGTCTATTTTGTTGTCGTGATGTCGTAATCGTCGTAAGCGTCGTTATAATATAAAGCTCCCTTCGCACAAGTGATGTATAGAGGCGGGCAATTTGGATCGGGCAAGAAATAAAGTTTGGAGAGCTTGAAGGTAAATGCCGAAAGTTGGAGGAGGGAGATGGATGCTTAAGATTAGAAGCCAAGGTTGGTTGGTTCAGACGAATTGGTGGATGATTCGAGTTGGTCTCGTTCTCGACAGGTTAGATGGGTCCACTAAGAATGGCACCTGGCGTGATGAGTTGATTGATGTTGGTTGTGCACAGGACCAACAGTGATAATAAGTAAATGATGATGAAGAGGACGAGTCGAGTCGAGTTGAAGGGAATGATGAACGAGGGCTCGCTCGGGCTCCGACAAGTCAAAGTCCAAGTCCACTCCAAACCAACGAAAAAAAGTTGCAGTTGCAGTTGCAGCTGTCGACGGCGGAGAACAAGACAAGGACAGGGGATCTCGACGAGGTCGGGCGGAGACTCTGGCCCTCCTGGGAATAATGCACCGGGTAGTGCGGCGGGGAGGAAAGGAAGCTAGGTAGGCTAGAGGCTAGAGAGGAGCGCGGAAGACGGAATTGAAGCGTCGCAAGAAATATCGTCCTCTTTTTTTTGTTGTTACGAGGGGAGACACCTAGTCCGGTCCGAAAGCCCTGTCTTGCTTTGTGTCTAGGGTCTTTTGTCTTGTCTTGTTCGATCTCTCTCCTAGTGAATCTTCCAGTGGTTTTCTAAGCTGCTCTCCGAAGGCAGGGATTGGTTGAGCTCTCTCTCTATGATCGGGAGAAGCAAGCCACAGTCCGCTAACGACGGGGTGGACCTCGACAGGTTGGAGCTTGGCTCAAGTTGGGCAGAGTAGGCAGAGACAGAGGGACGGGAGTTTTCTGATTCCCCTAGGGCTCTTAGGGCGCGGGAGTTGGAAAGACTTGTTCCCCGAAGTGGCAAGGAGAGAGTCTGAAGGCGCCAGGTATCAATGAAGAGACCGGTTATGAGTGGAAGAGATGAGGAGAATTGCGGAGAAGTGGGATGGGATAAAAGAGTAAAGAGATAAATTAGAGAACGGGAAAGAGAGAAGAAAAAAGAGGAAGAGGATCAGAGATCAGAGACAGATAACGTTAACCTAAGCCCTGTCTGTTACGGGCTGTAACCCATGGAATAAACGAAAGAAGAAACAGTCAATCAGTTCTTCAATCTTGATCAGCATGGATCCATTGCCATGCGAGCGAAAAGGCGGGATGGGGATGGCGAGAGATTTTATTGCAGTAGACAGATGCAATGTAATGCATAGCCATCCATACATTACATTACATGTACATGGCATGGATGCTTCAAGGTTATGGCCGTCTCATGGAGAGGAGAGGAGAGGAGAGAATCTAGGGTGTAGACTATGGGGGTGTGTCAACTGAAATCATAGGTACCTACCTACTGGAGGCGTGTAGTTAGTTACAGTGAGTACAGTAGCACATCGAAGGAACTGCTCGGCACACTGCATATCGCATACAACTCCATGTACTGTAGGTACTACATCTCTTCCCTTTGGCATTGAATCATTAGATATTCTACAGTGAAATCTTTAGATCAAATCAATTAAAAATTGAGTGAATCAGGCAACTCTCAAAAGATGGCAATTGGAAACATGGATCTCAAGAGTCATGAGAGCATGGTCAGATGGCGGCAGGGCGGTAGGAAGGACACCCGCGGCGGCACAGTACAGCACAAGCAAGGTAATTCTTTACAGTGCCTTGGCTGATGAAGGAACAAGATGCAAGTAATCCCAAGGTATCATTGTCGAATGTACGCTACATACTATACGGACCAATACTACAGTAGACGTCAAAACATACTCACTGATGATCAAGATGGGCTTTGACCTTTTTCTTAAACTCTAAAAAAGAGGCCATCACCAAAACCAAGACAAAACATCACATCAGGATACATGGACCCTGTCGATGTTGTCGAATGCGCTAGCACTACGACGGATGCGATATACGCCACTGGGGTCATCAGCCAACAAGTGGGTGTGAGAGACGATAATCAGTGTGGGATGTGCGGGACAGCGTTTGATGAGAGTCAGAAGGAAGAAATGTGATATGTAGGTAAGGTAGTGTTGAATCTCCAATGACACAAAACGGCTTCGACTCTAAGCATCTGTCAGCCAATCCCATAAACCAATCATATCCAACCTGTTCCGAGTATTCTGCAGAGTACATCTCCTGGATAACTGTTATCCGTACTCATAAACAGGGAATATCTTCAGCGGGGATCATTCAGTGGAGTCTCAACGGAAGACAGTCCATTCTCAACTGAACCCACGACCTCTCTCACTCTCACATGCTGTAAAGATAAACCAACAAGAGTTCAGCCCGCCGACGTAACATTTAGACACCAGGTATATCCATGATATGACTCTAGACTTAGAGTAGAACAAACATTCTTTACAAAACAGCAACACGAGCCTACCCGTCGATCGTTGTCCAACTTCGGCCCGTCAACATTACAGTACTAAACCATCCGCGGCTATCCTCTCACGATACATAATCCGCAAGACAATCCCTCGTGCCAAACCTCCGGATTTTTTGTCATTCTTCTCTCTCTTCGCCCTTGAAGTCTAAATCGGGATATTCTTGCGCTTGTAGGACGTCAACGTCAACGGGAAGGAAGAGGCTTTTTGATCGACACGGCTCAGGTCAGGAAACGGAGTAGAATTCATGGCAAGTGCCGTGCTTGTTCTGATTTGCATGCCTGAGATAGCCTCCTACGTCCGAGCGTAGAATGTCTTTTGACTCTATGACCTCTAAGAATCTCTGTGACATTTCTGGGCGCTGATGTCAAGTTGAGTGTATGTGTGTATTTGCTTTTTCCGTACAACCAACTCTCGGTCCTTGAACCCTTGACGAACTTGAATCCTTGCCTACCCTCCATCTTCTTAATTGTTTTGTTGGATAGGTAATTGATTGATTTGCATGAAACCCTCCGGTTTATGTTGTACAAAACAGTTGGCAGCTGACTTTGAGAGAGGGTTTCTCAGGTGCGGATAGATGTCATGACAGATGCTGATGATGGACATGAGTCTGTGCCTTGTATCGCTTCAATTCTGTGTACTTGTGAGGCTCTATCTGATGACAGGGTCTCGAAATCTTCCATTGCTCTAGAAAACACTAAGAAGCAAAACTCCCATCACCGGTCCGTCCCCGCAAGTTTCAAGTGTATCACACTATAAACACGGACTAGACTCTATGCCATTTTATTAATCACGGGGAAAAGGTCTTGATCAGAACAAAACACCCTTGTCAGATCTTCGGGCCTTGAAACGACCTACCTATGTAGGAAGGTAGATAGTAGTCTATAGGTTTTGTCGCACCGCAGAGTTACCCGTTGTTTTGTACGACTGGGAGCATAAATTGAAATCGCATGGCTATTGCCGGTTCGCTGCAATTCCTACATTAGGTAGTCACACAACGTATCGGGAAGAAAAGAACCATCAGCCTTGTTACTGTGTAGTCTAGTTACATTATCGAAGAGAAGAATGGGGAAGTCAGAGTAGTATTCAGAAACCCGCATCTTGTGCCTATTCTGGCATCTCGTCTCTTGAGAATTGTCAGAGTTGTTCCGTCGCTCCGTTCGTAGTAACACTGTAGATGATCGTCGACACGGATAGGCTATGCATCTGGTTATATTGTTCAGCATCCCTGATCTACCTCCGCTATAAGTCCGTCGGGGTCATTACTTACGATATCCGACAGTTTTATGAAGTTATCAAATAATGATAAATTTGATTGCTGAGTTGGTAGTTGGTTGTTGGTCGTTGGCTGTTGGTTATTCTTCCGGTGACAGTCAAGGGTATCACCAAGAAACCAGGTGAGGTGGTTACAAACCAACTAACTGCCCATCAACAGGCTGTGTACAGAGTAACAGTCACAGTACCTATCTATTGTAGCTAAGTCTCATCTCGCCGCGTGTCAAATGGCCAGAGGACAACACAGCAGCCAAGGGATCATCTTGCATAACGGTACTGCATATCAATGTAGCATTCTATTGAGTCTTCTTTAACATGACAACTTTTTTGCCTCGTTATGATCGACTGTTGATTATTCCCTATAATAGTCTTTGTCCGGAGACCAAAGTTGAAACGATCTTTGTTGACAATTAATCCCGTCTGTTCTACGGATATGTCTCCTCTTGTTGTCTCCGCCCTGCTTCTCGCTTCGCTCTCGCTTCTGCTATGGGTCGGTCCCTCGAGACTCACTTTTGCGCCCGGTCTTAAGAGACTGTAAAAGTTACATATTACATGTATTATATAGTACTTACTGCAAGTACTCCCCGTCTGTGTACTGCACATGTTCTGTGTCATAAATGTCTTGTCTGTTCGGCACTTGGGAAGCGACGTCTTTACTAGTCATGTTTTTGTATGCCATTCATGCCCAACAGATGGACTATCTATAGATACAGACAAGGTTTGCAGATTGCAGGCGTCAACAATTCATCACCTGACTTCAAACTCTGTTGATCAAGATATCCATGACAATCCAATTAGAAACCATTCTGTTACTTTTCAAGTAGTGACCCTCGAGGTTTTCCCTCTCAAAACAAGTGCCGTGGTTTGTCTGCATGGATTCAAAATGTCTCATCGTTTATGGATAAACAACCCCCAGTCTCTTCAGGCGAGCCGGCTTCTCTCACCCACTCGTCATGCGGTTGGTAGGGAAGCAGGGGTTGCTTGACAGGTCTAGACTCTGTAGAACTTGGTTTTACGCCCTTTGAAGAGTTGAACGGTGTGAATATCCAGTCAGCCTGATATAAATGCCTATACAAGTTAGCTGCTGTTCTTGTTCTTAGTCCACTGTAGCTCCTAAGGATCGACGAATAGCGCCCGTTGGCCTTTTCTTTCGTGGGCGTCGGTTCGCTCCGAATTTGATGATGCACAAAAGAGATAACGGTCATAAGTACCTGTGCTTATTCCAATGACGAATTATTACATAAATGGGACTTTGACGGACTTCAGAGACATACTGCCGGCTGGCACGGGTGAGTGAGACAGTTACAACAAGTTGAGCCCTATAACAAGGTCAACAGAGACATGCATTGTAGATCCTGTAGTTAAGTTTATGAGGCCTGTATTCTAAGCCTGTGACATTTTGACAGGTCGCTTCTAGTTTCTAGACATCAACTCTCAGACATTCGAGTCAATGCTCGGTGACTTCTGCTCATTCTTCTGACAGGCCACCCTCCTCCGGGTCAACTCCGAGGAGGCTTGCCCAGTCCTGCAAGCTGTCAAAGTCTGTTCTCGGCTTGTTGGTTGGTTTGAAGTGTTGGTCCAGAATGAGACCGCCAAGATAACCATCAGGCACAATGCCCTCATTTACGCGTGTCATTGCTGGCAGTCAATTGCAGTCTCAAACAGGCCATGATTACAATGGACTACCGAGTTCAGAGTAGTGTAGTCAGTCTAGTCTAGTAACAATACACAATACTAACTTCTGCAAACTGAGTCTTAATACTGCTTGCATGTAGGGATAATCTATACTAGTGCTAGCGAGTTGGTTAGTCCTCAGCTGAACAACGAGGCCCTTGCGTTTTATACATCGTATTCTCAATTATCGTATTTAAATTTAATATCAATAAGTATTGTTTCATGCTTGTCTCATTGGGAGAGGAGGAACATGCACTTCGGTCCTTTTGTCCTATTTGAGACCACAACATTCGTAAATGAAGTTACAGCACTAACAAGAAAAAGACTTCGATTAATATAACACGTACTTGACATAGCAATGGCCCACTGCAGCAGTGGAGTTGGTGGTCTGTAGATCATAGTCTCATGTCTTTTGCATGGACCTGGTGATTAACTGTCAGTGTGCTTTATATCTCCACTGAGATACCTTAGTCGACCAACTGTTTCGGTCACTGTCCGGTTTAGGGCTGGAGTTGAAGCAAATTTCAAGGCTACTGAGACTAGGCTCTTGATATTTCGAGGCATTGAGGCCAGTGGCAGGCAGATCTATACTACTGCCGACGGCTTTCCTATATCAGATGGGCTTGGGCATGATGACAGCTTCTTATCGACTGTCATTTCTTCGATAGTGTTGGTAGCGAACGGACCTTGCGTGGCTTGAAGTGGCTTGCATGCCGGGAATAGTTATCCTTCCAGCACGGTTGTAAGTGTTGGTGCAGCCCCTCGAAGAAGAAAACATACCAACAAAGGCTGTAGGATGAGGCTCGTCGGCAGTTCTTATCAGGGCCAGGGATGTTCATACGATTCACAGCGCATTGAATGCCCATCTCGGTGACCATGACAATGTCAAAAAAGCATATGACATGCCTACCTGGTCAGGATGGTCCATTAGTTATACACGTGTAAAGATTTATACTCTTTGCTAGGTGTTATTGATGCCTTATATCCTTGCCCTTTCACTCGCTTAAGGGTGATGTTGTAGTTACAGTGCATCGGATATGAAGATGGACGTCCAACTGCCACTGACTCGAGTCATATACACTCGGAAGCTAAACCGTCGACGGTAGATACAAAATTGGTCTGAGCTGTCATGACATGAACGAGTAGAGTCTGTCAGCATCGCATAGTCATAGATCACTACCCAAGATTGAGACTCTCATGTCACTATGAATTGACGTTCCCGTGAAGTCTTGTTCACGATAGCCTCGCTTGTCGGTAATACTATGATCGGCGGCAATAAACGTTGTAGCCTCTTAACCCTCAGGCGTTTTTAAGACAACGCTAGTGATAGCTACAGGATCAAGAGAGAGCTGCTCTACTTGGAGCTGCGGAGGGCGGCCGCCTCAATGTCTGATAATCTTGCTTTGGACCTTTTGTTGCTTTAGGAAGAGAGTAGGCCTTGTTGTAATGAGCGCCTCATTCAACTGCTAGCTATTGGCACTTGTAGATGTTCGTGCTCCTCTGTTTACAGTAGCCTATAGGTACAGATAGCTTCATATTGAAAGTGATCACCGAGTAAAGTCAACTACCGTGATAACTCGGAATTAATGCCCGACACTCGGTAGTTACTCTGGATATCCCCAGCTTCAGATCACATCTCAAGACCAATTGCTTCTCCCCGGCTATCGGTCTCATAAGGGGAACTTTGCCGAGGCAAGGGTCCAAAAGCCATCAACGGACAAAAAAGACTTGACAGGATGTTGACTTGACTTGTCTTAGAGCTAAACTAACACTGGCAAAGTCTCATCCTCTCCGGATCGGTCCCGTTTATCCCGCTCGATGGGGCGTGAATTTGACTTGACGTTCAATTGCTTGGTTTAGGGTGAAGGGGTGTGAAACCTGAAGATCCTCTCGAGTGACAGAACTCACCGGTTGAATGCGGACAAGAATAAGGTCAAAGAGCTGCAGCCGGCAACTCACCTGCCTCGGCTTGACAGATACAGATGTACGTGCATACCCGCTTGTCGTGTATCCATCGCTCCATAGAGCCAAACCCAGAGTGAACCATTACAGTATGTATTGACTTTCAATTCAGAAGATAGATGTTACGCACGTGTCCAAAAACCCTTTCAGAGTCTACAGACTCAAACTGTAAGCGCCCTCTTTATCCAACCAACAGCGGGCCGCAAAGCTTGGCTTGCATCCTGCAGTCCTGATCCCTGCTCTGCTGAACGGTACTCGGTAAGGGAAAAACACGCTGCGGACCGATTCAAAACTCGTTCAAAACTAGAAATCGCCGTGATGACATGACATGATGTGAACAAGTCTGTGACTGTCTGTCTGTCATCATGTGGCTGAGGTTGACGACAGCACGGCAGATAGAGACGGGATTGGAATCTCTTGGCTTCTGTAAGTCGTCGCGTACAGTACATTCTTGTCTGTCTGCATGATATTATATCTGTAGTAGAGTATGACACGTATTAGGGATATATCCAGGCAGTACGTGGTGTATCAAAATGTCCCCGTAGCCCCAACCTCTCCCGCACTTCAACAGGGTCATATTATAGTCGAGTGCAGGGGTTGAAACGCACTTTTTACGAAGCAAATATGCGTCAAAGAATTATATTACTACTTCTGTAAAGATGGGTTGCCAGCTGTTCTAGTTGAAGCATAATCTACAATTCTGAACTGTTCCATATAAACACGTTTCAAATTAAACCATACACAGCTAAATCTCCGTTACATAGGTATAAATCAAGATACGGAAACGCACTCCAAGCAACTGAGACATGCTTCCGTGACTTGCGTGAGCGTCTAGACATAACAACCAAACAACCAGTCAAATCGTTCCTCATCGTAGATTGCTTCATGCATCCTTCTAGAACAGTCACCTCCCCTTGCCCTGCCCTTGCCCCAGCCTCATCAATTTTGTCCAACATAAACAGTAGCGAATATCCTCTTGCGGACCATTTCCGCAGCGAAACAAGGTCTTGTTGCTCCGTCTGTGCAGTGCAGAACCTGCCTTGCATATGTACGGTAGTTATGGCTTCACCGCAACGTTGAGTTGAGTTGGACGATGAGTAAGGTATTAGTCTTGTAGCATAAACTGGATCTTTAAAGAGAAAACAAGGACAATCTCGGATGAGGCATTGCGCGGTGATTAGTTTAGAGCCCGACTCAGATAAACTGTTGATCAGATCGCAGATCTTTTTGATCTCGTGGGTCTCGTGTTACCTCCCTGCCATGATGCTGGTGGAGTATTGTTGTATTGCCTCTGCTACTGTAATGCGGTTGTTGTATGGCTTCATCTCGAAATCCAGGCTTAAGAGAAAGAGATTGCCTGCTGGCTAAATCATTTTGTCATAGAAAGTAACCATCGGCGGCGAAGGTTCCTCAACGCTGTTAGCAACAGAAGACTGATGCGTCTGGGTCGATTTAGGTGATGCATTGACCATATGTGATACTGAAACTCTGGGTAGTTTTGATAGAACTGAGCGTCTTAAACATCTATTGACCTCCTTTAAGAATTTTCCAGACGTCCAAATGGATGGTTTTGAAGCCTAGTGCCATTGGAAAGGTCGTTTGATAAGAGACAGACCTAGCAGTATCCAGGTAGTTTCTACCACGGATTGTAAGCAACTTGAAGATAGTAAACTCAGGACAGATGTTATCATAGTTCGTATTCCATAATATGTTAAACGAGCAACGAAATATGCCAACCCTAATCGTGCAAAGTTACAGTCAGTCATTGTAGAGACTGGGCGACGCAACATCAGTCTTCAAGAACACATAAGTACTGCCAGAGAACTTAAACCAAAATAGCCCGAGACTTTCAATAAATTCGAACACTAGAGTTCACCATAAGTAGTAACTGTCTTGGACTATGTGTTTACTCTGTTAGTATCTGCAAACCCTCATTTTGGTGTCTCTGATGTGAGTGTCAAAATCCGTTTCCTCATCTCTGAGCATCTAAACGAAGATCACAACTCGACCCAAACCTGTATTTTAGATGCTATCAAAAAGCGGCGCTTCTTCTCGCTACGTGAATGAATTTTACTCCAGGCCGAGTCTCGACTATCATTTATTCTTCATGCCCAGCTATATGATCAGACATCTTAGACGCCCGTGATTGAGTATAGTCAAACTAAGCCAAAAACGACTTCCATCTGAATGCTAAGCATGAGTAAAACTACTGCCATGATAGTTTTATCGTACTCGTATAGTTCTCTGCGAGTTGTCAGGTTCGTTCATCATACTCAAAAAGATAGAATGCCTCTTCGTCCCGTAGCCTTACGTGGCAGATAAAGTCGAAAAGCCCAAGAATCGTCGGCGCCATGAGGATATACAGCGGTGAATGGCCAGTTGATCAGTATTCAGCTACTTTAATTACTGAACGCAATCTAACCCTCTTATCAAGTCTTTAAGTGCAATCTTATGCTTGTTCGAAACACGTTCTACCAGTCACTGAGTAGGTAATACTTTGTTCTGTCCTGGTAAGGCATATTGATGTTTTCGAACTCTTTGAGTACTTACATCCCTCCGTCCTCGCCTATATATATACTAGGCTTTCTCTTGGTAGTATCTTTCTGTCAAATAGATGTTCTGAGTGCCTTACATTGGTTGCTACTTGGAATATGAGTTACCCGGAACCCAAGGCTAGCATACACAGCAAGTGTCTTGTAAAAGGCCATTGGTCTTAGATAAAGAGTCAATATCGTCTCTCTATCATTGGATTGCATGCCTTATTTTGAGAGTGTGTTCATATGGTGAAATTTACACTTGCAAGGGCTGAGTTCGCCCATTGTCAAGCCTTTGTTTGTTCAATGAACAGTCTCTTAACACCCTCTACCGCAAAGCACAACTACATACTGAAAAGGACATTCCTATGATATATTCGGGTACTCGATAGATACTATAGCATAGTAGCTTGTGGCTTTGTGCACAATAAGCCCTATTCATTTCTCAATCCGGCCCAACACCTGCGGCTCTGCAAGTCGCGAAGGGTATATATCAAAACCAGGAGCTTTAATTATACATCATGCCTAGAGACTAAGTATTAATAGAACAAATAGACATCGCTCTGTATAAACACGTTTATGAAAGTGCAACGTGTGACACCACAAGTGTTCCCAACTAATATCACGCCATACCCTGAAGCCAGTCAAGACAACAAAGCAAGCGCGTTACATCCCATCACTGCTAACACTCAGGTCTTTCTAACGCTTAGGTAGTGTGAATTTTCTTAATTCCAGGAACACAGATGGTCAGCGCATGCAGCACGCTCTTATGTCCGACCACGTCCGTGTCGCTGATCAACATATGTGCTAGTGACGTCTGAGCAAAGCAATTACACACACAACGCCATATCATATGAGCATACAGAGTTTATTATTTTTACTGTGTACTTCGTAGGAGGTTGGCTGTGTGGCTGCTTTCCTTTATTTATTGAGATGTTAACTTGCTATAATTTCTGCCCGGGCAGAAATTCCAATTCCCTTGGTCCAATCTTACGCTGCGACTCCATTGTCGATGACCTTGAATGTAAAATTGACCACCGCACGAGCGTATGGAAGATCTCTCTAGAAGATCTCTGCTAATCAGCATCCCGTTCCTTTGCCGGCAGTTGCCTTCTCCACACTCCTCAGGTGATAGCCGCATATCCCTACCGGCATTTCCAATCTAGGGCCATAGCTCGGTCTTCTCCCAAGAATTATTAGTCAACTTGTAGTTCCATCTCTTCCCGTCAGCTGGATCAGATAGATCGACTTGATCGACCTCCTCCGGAATTATAACCGCAACACGGAAGTTCTTCCTCGCGATCTCATCATCCAGATCCTCCACCTTCTGGCCCAGTCCAAGTCCAGCATCAGGCTTCTCATCTCGCTTTGTTCCAGGAGGAGGGTTGCGGAATGTCCCTCGCATGCCCGGACTCAAGTTTCCAAAGTGTGCCGTGATCTCCTTACCCCAGTTCCACGAGGCTGAATCATCGTCACTCTTTCTCCGCATGTGCTTCTCAATCTCTTCCCTGACGGGCGATGCCGATGGGTCGTCAATATCTTGGCCAAGAAGATAAGCGCGGCCGCGCAAACGCCACTGAGTCTTTGTCTCGACGACCCAAAAGACAGCCTCAACAGATCCTCCGCCACCAGACTGCGGAACTTGCTTTCCATCCGGTGATAGCTCGGGAATCTTTTCCATGCGAGCGTCTGTAGTGATGGTGAGGAGGTCGCTCTCGTAAATAGAAGGGTTCAGTGGTGCCTGGTTCTTGGGGTTGACTGGTATCTCTGCCCAAGTGCCTCTATACACAACAGTGCGGGAACGAGGTGTCACCCCAGAGTCATGATGGTGGAGAGTGCTAAGCATAAAAGTAGGCGAGTCCATCTTCTCGATGTGAGATAGAAATGTCGAGCGCCATGGTGCGGCTGGAGTAGCGGGAGAAGACATTGTGTGTTGAAGATGGCTCAAAATCTGGGTTGTTCGCTGAATTGAGCGAGTGACGGGTCTCATAAGTGATGATTCTATTTGAGGTTTATCTTCAGAACGTTGTTGCTCATTGTGCTGGTGCATGTGAAGCTGTTAGGTAGAGAGGTCGTTGAACAACCCCACTTTGATATCTAGCATCATAGGTCGATGATCAGGACATTCGTCTATGAGTCATGACGACAGTATAAGAAGAACACCATTCAGACAAGTGGTAATCTTGCATAAAACCGCATTCATTACATTTTCCCGCAACATATTTGAGGATATATCGGGATATGAACCGACCGGATATAACAGCAACATGAGGATGAACCCGTTCCTGCCATACCCACCAAACTCGGGATGTCCTGAATCGCTTCTGCATGATCCACCCTCATATCCAGAGCATTTCCGTTGTGGCGTGGCATCTGATCGAATTTCATATCCGCAGTATCACCACTAGATCTTCATAGTGTTGAGCTTGTTGGGAAACTGTTCCTGGTGACAAAGATTTACGAGTCATAGGGTAGGTTGCTAGTCAGAGCTGTAGAAGCTGAAGGCCACTAATGACTCCGTTAATCTGGGGCTCAAGACTTCGCCTAAAATTTCAGCGTAGTATGACTAAATAGTAACTGTTGGTCTTGTGTTTTAAATTAGCACATCAATTGCTTGTGGATATATATAGTTGTTTATTAGTTCATTCTTAGGTCGAGCGTAACTGTTGGTCAACATATCGCAAGATTTCGAATGCGAGATTGATATTTCCCAAGATCAGTACGGTTGTTGCGGGTTGCTGAGCCTTCTGCACACAATTACAGAGTAAAGGTCACGTACGTCATAACCTTTGCGTAGATTGGTCAAAGAAGTTCTCTCTGAAAGTTCTAGACCGTCCGGGGTCTCAGGCTTAAAGGGGGATAGCGACGGTGGCCCGCGGCAGGGCGGCGGCAATACCAATGGAATTTGGCGACGGAAACAGGGGTGCCGGGGCTCAACTTTAGTGTATTGTACTTTGGAAGTTAGGAAGTTCCGATGAATTGCCATGTCACAATCGTCGTAATGTATGTAGGGAGACGACTCGAATGAGATGGGAAGGATCGGCCAGTAAATGGCGCTTCTCTGTTGTGCCGATTCGTATTTTAACCACTATTGTTTCGCATTTAGTGCAGGGAGAAGCGAGGGTTGACAAGCCAGTTGACTATGTCGGCGGTCTCCGAGAGGGAAAAAGGGGATCGACAAATCCTTCTCTCGTTTCTTCTCGAATCTTTCCCGCTACGTAAGTGATGTACAGTAGCGCAACCGCCAACTGCCGTAATGTTCTCGCGGTTGGCCCAAGACGTCATGAACATCCGAGGCCAAGGAACATTTAGAATTGAGGAAAAGATTCCATGGAACGCAGAAGAGAACATAGCCAACACAAGGGACCGTTCACATGTTCTATTCCCAGGGGCGTAATGGATATAGAGTTTAAACTGGCACTGATCCGAGACTGCTCCGCGTGTCCTAGTAGGCTAGTGCTGGCGGAGAAAGATGGAGATAGTCGTCTCAGGCACGGAGATCAACACAGGATTTGTCGGAGCGACGGAGTAGCTTAAGGCGGTCGAGCAGAAGACTTGGCTTTGGCCCGATACCACTGGCGCCCGACTTAGCCAGGGTGCCGGGCTGTTGGGATCGTGTTGTCTTGCTTCTTTGACGATCGCCTCCCCGATGTTCACCCTCGGGGATGGGTTAACTTTATCGTGAGTCCTGGGTAGCAACGTAAACTGGAGCCCTGTCCTGTCCTGTAACTGCGCCAACGTCAGCCTTTTTCATAATATGCCAGTAAAGCTGCAGCAACATCGCGTGTGTCCGACATCCTAGTTTCATATGAACCTTCCCAACATTTTGAATCAACAAGCATTTTTTGCTTGTTTCGGAAATGTTCCGGCTGCGCTGATTGCACAGTTCATTCACTCGACTCTCATATCTTCTGCCCACGGCAATTATCTCGAAATAGCATGCCTGTCTCACTGTGAAATAAATTGATTCATTTTCCCAAAGAGCCATAGGTGAACGAGGCGTTCAGCCCGGTGGGGATGATCAAGACTGTCGTCGACTTGGTTGCGACAATTGCTCTTCAACTAGCAAAATAGACCCTGGGCCCAGGCCTACACAAGATTGCGTGTTTTTGCACCCCGGGTTTCTTAAGAATCCAATGATGACATGATGGAACTTCTCAAGCGAGGGTTGGACCAAATTATCCGGATAGCTTGGTGGGTACACTGATGCAGATCTGCACAGCTTTTATGTCAAGACCGAGGGCCACACCGAGCGACCAGTGAGTGTACTAGTAAACGAAGCCGGCACTTGTTGACGAGACCATCAAAACCGGACCTTACGATCAATCCGTGCACCCGCCTAGTTTTGGGTAGACACGGAGCACCTCTTTGAAGGGATACCCGGCCGAGCCTAGGAGGAGAAAAGGAGGCTCAAAGAGCGGGATAGAGGTTTCTTGTTTCGAAGCGAGGTGGGAGATCCAGCAACGTGGTACTGAAGAGACGAGGATATTATCGTGAAAAAGCTGGCCTGATATTACCCCTTTGTATCGAGTAATGTAGTCTAGCACGTAGTGAGTGCACCACGGTAGATGGCCGTAGACTAGCTAGTGTGTCGGGGGGTGTTCGGTAGATTGTCATTGGTAATAGCCCAGAGCCACTGACATTAATTAACATTGGGCGTCGACCGTAGTTCCTGGTAGCAATGTTGGAGATTCGTGTCGATAATCAAACGTTTCCAAGGGTCGAAAACCTTTACAGCCAATGTTTGATCTGGCTTGGAAGATCGGGGACAACTTAAAGTCATCAGTAGAGAGTCTCATGCCAGTCTTATACAGCTGAACGCCAAGACATTGAATGAAATGAGGTCAGAATTAGGTCCAGTCCAGTGCAAGTGCAGTGCAGGAGCCATGACCCATCCGTAAACGTTGACTGACAATTAGAAGTGGATGGATGATCCAATGCCATTCGATTCCACTGAGTAAGAAGTGCCTGAGTCGTGGCATGGATACCCCTAGATGAAAAGTTCCAACGGGTGTACGCGAGGAATACATGTAGGTGCCAGGGAAGAACAGCCGCGATCTCTGCCATGGATGGTTGGAAAAATTCCCCTCGGTGCAGGATAGGGCAGGTACCTACCAACCAACTTGAGCTTGAAGGAAAAAAACCACGCGCCAGCGGGCGCACCTTGGGTCCCTCAACGCTTATGACTGCCGTTAGAGGCATGGTAAGTTTAGGGGTCTAGGGAAGGTACAGTACCTACAATACGCACTTTGTTGCGTTACTGCTACTTCAGGCCAGGTCTGTTCCCTCATTTTCTACTCGTACTTCTCAGTGTTTGGCTTGCTCCGCCCCCGCCTTTTTTTTCCATCACCCCCATCTCGTCTCTTATTTGACTCTTTTTTCTCGCTTTGTCCCAGTTCGTAATTCCCTTTTCTTTTCCGGGATCTTTCTTCTTTTTCGATCTTGTCCTTATTTCCTGCTGTATTATTGTCTTGTCTTGTCTGACCTGGTATCTGTCTGTGCTGGGAACTACCTTGAACACGCTTTCTTGGTGTCTCATGCTCTGGTCTACTTCTATCATTCCAAACTACTTGCACCCGTCTCCGTCAGAGTCACGTCACTTCTCAACTGTCGCTATTAGTCGTTCACTCGCTACAGCACAGCACAGCACAGCACAGCATAGTACAGCACAGCACGACACCTTATTGTCTGGACTTACAGTTATACGGTAATGCTTCTAAGTTACCCTAACGAACTCTCTACCCTTCGCCATACCCCAGCTATTACCGCTGCCGCCTCCGCTGCCTCTGCCGCGGCTCTCCATATCCGGTTCTTATTTCCAGCGCCCACTGCCAACAGCCGAATTCCGACGACAATAAAATCATACCCGTAGTGGTTTAAATCAGCAATTCGTATCAGCTCTTCATCCTTTATTCCCGGAGCCGCCCTTTCTACCAAACCTAATCTCCAGAGTTCCCGTCTCGGCTACAGCTGCAGCTACAGCTCCATTCAAGCTCCAGTTCCAGCTCTCATTAGCTCCAGGGTCCCAAATTGATTGGTCTTCCTCTTGGTCCGCACAGGCAAATATCAGATCTCAGCCCCAGTTTCCAACAGATCTCACGACCTCGACTCCCTTCGCAACATCCAATTGACGTTCTCATAATATTCTCGACAATACGCGCGCACTCACTGGACAATTTATTTTTTTAACGTCATCACCAATGGATCTTTCGCAACGGGCGCTTCCGCGTCACACTCACCACCAACCGCCGCCGCCGCTTTCAAACCCATCGCCGCCTCTTCAAGCGCACCATTCTACGTATAGTCCTGGTAGCGTCGCTTCACATCCGACTCTTCCTCTACCAGGCACACATCCGCCACCCTCAGCCTTGACACCAGCCTCGGCCTCAACGTCACCAGCATCCGTCTCTCATCGACTGCCCTCCGCGCCAGCTTCACATACTTCGAGACATCCTCATGGCGACTACCTTCCTGACGCAGAGGACCCAGACGCGTCGACGACACCTGTTGATGGTGAGGAGCCTCCAAAGAAGAAGCAAAAGCGCAACAAGCCAACTCTATCATGTCATGAATGCGTTGAGCGCAAAACCAAGGTGCGACATTTTATTCCATTCGTTTTCTCAAATCATGTTATTCTTTCTTATTTCATTCCATCTTATCTATCCTCTTGACTCATGCGAAGTGAATTTACCCGCTGCTTCAACAACACAGCTGCGCATACACCTCGAACATTCTTTATTGTGTGCGCATTTGGATTTTAACTTTTGCTTCGTATTCCTGAAATGGGGTTTGTGGTATCTGAGCGGAGTTGCTGACATCTAATCATAGTGCGACAGAGGTCGACCTCATTGCCTTGCCTGTAAGTATTGCTGTATGTCCAACCCTTGAGTTATCACTGACCTTATATAGGCATAAAACGACAGACGGAATGCAGATATGCGCATGTTGCTAATCTACTTGAGTATGTAATCTCTCGGTTTTGTTGTCGTTTGTTCTGCTTTAACAATCAATTAGGGAAACCACCCGGTCTGCCGCCAATGGCCGGCGCATGACGAAACCACCCAAAAAGAAGTCTGGCTCAAGTGGAAAGTCCCCGATCCCAAATATTGCCGATAGAGGCATATCGAACGACCCAAGAGCAACCTCGCGGGGCGCTGTCGCACTCTCTATTGGCCTCCTATCCAATGTCCCCTACTCCCTACCCTCTGCTAGCAACGTTTTTGGTATTGGATCTGAGCATCCTTTCGCCAACTACTGGACATGTGAAGGAGGCTTAGCAGAGGTCATTTCGGTCCTACCTGACAAGATACAGGCTGATATACTACTCAGTCGCTACTTCGAGTGTGTCGATCCTGTGTATCCCATGATACATCGCCAAACGTTCTATGCAGATTACGAGCACTTCTGGCAGATGAATCAGCAAGACAAGGGCGATACAGATCCTTCATTCATCGCATTGATATTCGTCATGCTGGCATTGGGTACCCAATTTGTGACATCGACAACATCAAACCAGGAGCGAAAGCAAACAGCCGAGTTCTATGCCTCGGCAAGTAACCAGGCTTTGCGTATTGCCTCTTATCTCAGCAGTGCATCTCTGCGCTCTATCCAGGCCATGGTCTTGATCGTGTACTTCCTCATCAACGACAACCATGCTTCAGATGGGTGGGCTTTTGCTGGCATTTTGATCCGACAGGCTTATGCAATGGGTCTGCATAGAGATCCAAATATTGGTATGTTCCGTGCTTATTTATGTAGATGTGTATTGACTTTGTGTAGTAACGCCGAATGCCACTTTGTTCGAGAAGCAACAGCGCAGGAAGGTCTGGCAAGCAGTCCTGCTTCAAGATACGTTCCTCACTGTCCTACTCTCTCTACCACCCTCCGCAACACATACGGATGTTTCCGTCGAAGACCTGCTGGACGATGGTTCGTCAATTGCAAATAGTGATCCCACAGATACAGCATATATCAGGGGCTCCTGGACCCTGGCCAATCTGGTTCAAGAAACTATCTGTTCACCACGGTCACTAGATCTACCCATTTGTTCGACGGCTAGACATAAGTCGAAGTTGATCGCCGACTTCCGAGCAGTTTATCGATCTTTCCCTGATGTCTTCCGGTCATGGGATCCAGATAGCATCACAGCGCTTGCAAAAACAAATAAGAGGGTTGTCCGCCAGACCCTGTTCTTGACAAGCAACTACTTCCATAACCTGATGCTGGTTCACGCTTCTGAAAGCCCTGATGTTCCTGTCAATGTTCGTGGAACACTGGAGGCGGCGCATGATGCCATCACTGCTTTCTTCCTCCTTTTCACTCTGCTTGAAATCGAGGCACGTGTCTGGTGGGTTTTCAATCATCGGGCCTTCCTGGAAGCGCTGTGCATCGGCAATGTTTTAAAGGAGGCGGCACGCGAGCCAGGCGGCGCAGATATGATGGCAAGGGATCCTTTGCTCGTGAGGGCGAAGGCTGATATCAGTATGTATCCACGGAATATCTTTCCTTCGACAATTCACTAACTTGTTAATAGCACGCATGATTTCCATTATGCAGGTCATGGGCGAAGACTCTGAAGTCGCCAGAACACGAGTTCAGGTCTTGAGTGACTTTTTGAACTAGAAGAAGTAATACTCGTATACGGAGAATTCAAGTAATGATTCTATGAGACGGATGTTGTAATCCTAGGAAAGCCTTGTTCCTATAAAATCAGCAGACGACAAGTATGACGAATGTATATATATAGAACGTCATATGCTCGACTCATAAGCTGCAAACCTCTTAAGGCGATTAAAAGAAGACCTATAGAATCAATCCTGCGCATGTATAATTGATGAAGCATCTCGAAGTGTTCTGCTGTGTATTCGAAAGTTGCATGCTATGTTTGAAATTCAAAGTTGATATGATGAATGCGTAGATAATCGAGTCACCAGCGTCGAGTCAGGAGGATGTCAGAGTAACTTGACAATACTTACAAAGGGATTACGAGAATGTTGAGAAGAGTCTTGAATCACATACTGCCAAGACAAGACAAGCAAGGGACTTGCCGAGACCGTGGAGCCCCACTGAAGAATCGGCTGGGGCTGAATGATGGACTCGTCAGCTAGTGAAAGCTGATTGGCCGAGTGACAGACTACGCATGCTGATTGCGCAGCTCGACCCTTAGCACGTTAAAGAAGACAGGTGAGCTAGACTCAGAAGGGTCGCAGAATCGTTTCAGCGCCCGAGCTACTGCGTACGACAGGGCTTTTAGAGGCTATTCCAATGCTTTTTGGGGAGGCATCCGCGTGGCCAGGCATCCCACATCCCGTCTTATCCGCCTAGTCGCGTGGGCTCTTTTTCTTTCTCTCTTTTATTCATTTCCTCGGAATGTCATCTCAATTTAACGTCAGACTAGGACTCGTATTGATCCGATCTTATTCTTGACTTATTTCCCTCACAAAAACCTTCTTTCTTTAAGCATCCGTTCCCTTTACCTTCCTTTTTTCGTATTCCTTCTGCCTTAAGCTTCTTTCTAGCGAACGCGGCTGCCTTAACCCCTGGCCTGTCGTGTAAGAGGGATTTGACGTCACAGGACCCTTCTCACAACAACATCAACACCACAGCTTGTCGATAATTATCTCACGATGCGCGGCCTCGCTCAGGCTGCTGCCGCGGTGCTGACACCCGCGTTGGTGTTGGCCCATGGACCTCCTCATCCTCCTCCCCCTCCTCCTCCGCCACCTCATATGGGCTTTCTGCCTTCAGCTCTCGACGTGACACCTTCAGCTTTTGTCACAGTCAAGGTCCCTTGGAGCGAGACTGAGTCGTATCCTTTGGTACGTACTTGAGTACTAATAACACCTTTCCAGCGCTAACATGTACTTCAGACACTACGATTTGATGTGGAGGAGTCAGAAGAAGTCTGCGGTCCTGCCAGCATCAAGCTCAATGGCGAGCCTCTCAACCAGGACGCCAAGGGCAAAGGCGTTGGATCATTCCTCATCAACAACGAGACCGTCATCTCAGCCGATTGGGCTTTCGAGTGCATCGGGCCCAAGGAGTTTCCCTTTGCCCAATCAATGCGCTTCAACGTCAAGGCCCTTGACGACATGGCCGTCAACGAGGAGTCTTCCTTCTGGATGACTTTCAAGCAAACCGCACCTGTCCGAATTTCCGATATCGGAAACGCTGACTACGTATGGAGTCTCTCCATGCCCTTCAGCAAGGAGAACAACACCTCTACAGGCGACAAGTCCGCGTCCGATAACGCGCCTCCAATCTGGGAGAACCCCCACCGCGAGTTCCAGGACCCTGAGGAGGAGCTTCAGGTTGAGTTGATGGAATTGGAAGCTCTTCACAAGCAGATTCTTCAGCTTGAGCAGCTTGTTGCGGAGAGAGAGGCGTCTGTTGCTAAGAAGCTTGGCAAGAAGTATCCTCCTCCTCCCCCTTCCACTTACAAGAAGATCAAGGATTGTGATGGAGTTCAATGTGTTTTGCACACCGTGACCGATGAGATGCGACATACCGCTCATCGATTCTACGACCACGTTTTCGGACCTCCTCCTCCCCCACCTCACCATGGCCCTCCTCACGGCCCTCATCATGGAAACGGAACTCACCCTCCTCACCACGGCCCCCCTCACCACGGTCCTCCTCATCATGGACCTCCTCCTCCTCCCCACCATGGACACCTTCCTTTCCCTTTCCCTGGAGGCCATCCTCCTCCCCCGGAGTGCCCTCCTTGCGCTTGTGATCCTCATCACGGCAACCCTCCCCCTCCTCCTCACCACGGCAAGCCTGAGCATGGTCCCGAACACGGCCCAGAGCACGGCTTCCACGCTGAGGGCCACGAGGGCCACCCACCCCCACCTGTAAGTCCAATCTGATGATGCGATGATAGTTTTACTTACTAACTATTTTCAGCCTCCTCCCCACCCCATCATTGCAGTCCTTGGCATCGCCGCTATTGCTCTGGCTCTTTTCATCGGTATTTCCATTGCCTACATCCACCGCCGTATCGCTCGCCTCAGCCCCGAATCTCGACGTGCTATCCGACGTGCATTCCGCCAGTCTCGTGAGGAGCGCCGCCAGGGTTCTGCCCTGAAGGCTGCCTACCGTGCTTTCGTTTCTCGATGGGTTGAGAACGATGATGACGAGAAGGAGGCCATGCTCAGCGGTGGCCGACACCGAAGAACCTCTAGCACTGCGACCATGGAAGAGGAGATTGCTTCTTTCCGCGAGGCTGCCAACATGGTTGATGGCATCGTTGCTGCTGAGGAAGGTCACCACAGCCGCGCCCATTCTTACAGCTACACCCCCAGCTCTTCTACTCCTTCTCACTCATCACACCACACCGCCGCAGCATACCCTACTTTTGCTGACGATGCAAGCCTTCCTCCCTACGATGACGATGAGCGCGACTCGTCTGTTGTCACGGATGGATGCCGATACACTCCTGGCAGCTCCGATTATACCCCTTCCAATTCCGGATCCAACGCCAGCGATGTCCTCGGAGACACCAAGAATTAAAACGAAACTACATGAATTTTAAGCACAAATGATTTTGCTTTGCATACAACTATGATACACCATATTTCCTTATCTGTTCAAATTTTGTCTTTTTTTTGCATAGAATTGTGAGATTGGATATCGGGATTTACTAGGCTGTTTTTAACAGCAGCTCAATAACTATCTAATACCACAACTTAAACTGTACAACTCTCTCCCCCATTCGGTTTAAAGTGACCAGGTAGGCAGCAGAAGAATTATGCTCTGAGGCTTGTGACTGGTAAATAAAATAGCCTCAGTCCTAGTCTAAGCTTACCATACGGTGACCGAATTGTTCTATCCTTTATGCTCTCAGGGACCTGGTTTTACCGCCCAAGAATGAATTCCTCGTAGTTTTTTGCTATTTTCTTGATACCTTCTTCCAGCCCCCAACCTTTGACCTCGCAAACATGCCGGTACATGTTCTCCAACGCTTGGTCCATGTGTTCGCCTGCTATGTGGAGGTCACTTTCTACGAGAATGCTGTCATCAGGCAGGGCACGCAGTACCTCATCGGTCTTGGCGCTACTAGCATCTGTGCTAAGATTGACAGCCGTTGACAGCGAGACGAAAATGCGAGCTGGGATTGTTGGGTTGAGGTACTGCTTCAAAACTTCGACATTGGCACTAAACGAATGAAGGCATATCCTTGGTGGATATGGTTTCTCACTATCGTCGTCTTCCTCATCCGAAAAGTCCTCGGCGCCCTTGGCGACAAGACGTCGTTTTCGGCGTGAAATGTACTCGCGCTCATGACCCTTCCACGTCGCAGCAAGAGTGTCATGGAGCACTCCGTGAGCCTGTACACCATGTACGCTGACAGCTCGGCGAGTTTTGGCGGCGAGGCGGAGCTGTGCAGCGAGAATCTCGCGCTGGTGCTCTATCCTTACTCGATGGGGACTCAGACGTCGACCTTCGCGACCGCCAGCGGTGAGAGTTGAATCTCTTTCTGCATGTTCAGAGGGATTCCATGGTTCAGGAAGACGAAAAGCTTTATCAACGCCGATCTCTCCAACCAAGGCATGTGGATTGGAAGATAGTCGGGATTCTGTCTCTTTGACAAAGGTGCTCACGGCAACCGGAATGGGTAGAGAGGCAACAAACTCCGGCGAAGGCTCCGGTTGCAGAACGGCGTTATAGTGGGACTGTTTTGCGGCGGCGGAGTCGGAGTCGGAGCTAGAGCCGGAGGCGGACGTGGGCTGATATGTCGGGGTGTCGCCCGAGTCGTCATAGAGAAGATGAGAAAACCAGGGGTGCCAGCCAAAGGAAGGGACTGCACAAGTATCGCACTGTCCGGGGCTTTCCCGCAAGACCTGCTTGAGGTCCTTGTTATAGTGCTTGCTAGCAACATCTGCAACAAGATCCTGATCCTGTGCTCGTGTGGCCATGATAGTCAATGCAGCTGCACGCATGGAAGGGATATCCTGTATGGAATCCATTGTATCGGTGGGGTGACAATGCGCATCACATATGGGCAGATGCCAGGGGAATTGGCCGCCCTCCGTAATAGGAACTGGCTGTTCATCGTAGTTGTGGGTGTGTTGACACATGTTTCCAAGGATTTTAGATAGAGTAGCCTAAGTGCTTTTCTAAGCTTGCATAGGGTGACCAAATTATTTCGTCTCTTATGTTCTCGGCGGTCAATCAGAATGAGTTAATTTTACACTGTAGATGGGTTGAGATTGACATGTGTGAAGAAGTTCATCGTCGATGGTTGATGAGGCTTAGTACTTACCTTGCTTGGGAAGGAAACAAAAGAGTGATGTCAGCGGGGAAAACTCCCAGCTCCTTCCATGGTGTGGATCATGACGGGGACGGCAGGTGGGTAACAGATCGATTGTCCAGCCTAAGTGCTAGTTTGAAAAGGCATAAAGTGACCAAATTATTTCGTCTATTATGCTTCCGGGGGCCATTTCTTCCAATGCCCCGAGGGACAGGATCGAGAGGCTCCAAGTGGAGTTCAGTTATGATGTTGAGCTGCCTAGAATTAGTGACCAACAAGCTCTGTCTAGCTGCAGTATCTGCATCTTGGCGTAGGATTGAATTACCTACCTACCTGTTGATGGCTGATGCCTCGGTTGGTACAGAACTCATGTGACGTGGGTGGTTCGCGTCTGTTATATTCGGGCAGTATCTAAATCAGCCAACTCCTCAGTTGATTTAGTGCTTCCAGGTTCCAGGGTCTTTTTGGGTTATCGTCGATCACCGATGGAGATAGGGGATCCTTGAAAGTTTATTTCTTTGGTTCGACATCAATTGATAAGGACATCCATCGTTTGCTATGAATATCTCGATGTTTAATTTCCACTTCAAATTATGTCATTCTCGCATTGATATTTCGTGTTGTATAGGTACTGTAACAAAGCAATGCTGTGTAACGCCAGTGTACATTGAGATTCTCCTTATAATCACTTGCATCTTTTCAATGCACCTTCCCCGCACGCTCTTCCATGGTGGCTTGTTCTGTTGCCGTACGATAGTCACCTCAGACACCAGAAAAATGACATACAAACGACCCTAAGCCAAGCCAGGCCAAGCCGCATCTTCTCACATGTGATTGCCTCCTTCTTCCCTCACTTTTTTCTTTCTCTTCTCTTCTCTTTCCCTTCCTTTCTCCTCTTGTCGCTATACATATTTATTACTGCTTCCTACAGCTTCACTGTAACCCTGTAGAGTCGCATTCTACCGTCTTTGGTGTATTGGAAACCGTTTCCAACCCCTCCTCCGGGTGCCTCGCTTTGACTTCCCCGGAAACGATCTATCGAATCACGGCTTTGGGACATGTCGACGTATATTTCGTCCTAGAGCGGCATCCGTAGGCTCTAACTTATCAGTAGAGCTCGGTACTTCAAGTCATCAACTACTATACATTAGTCGCCCACCTCTTTTAGGCCATCCCCTTCTTCTTCATCTTTATCTTGCCTCTTTCATCTCGTGCCTTCATCTGTAAAAACTAATTCCATCAACAACTCTGCAACTTCCTCGTGGTCATGTACTGCTAGGCTCATCTCTGTAACATCATCCGTCAAAAATGGCTCTCCTCAACCCCGTCTACGCTTTCGTCGTGCCCTTCCTTTTCGTCGTCACTGTTCCTCTCGCTGTCTTCGCCGGCATCACAACTACCATTGCCTTTTCTGTTCTTATTCTCCGAGTACTGGCCGTCTATCTCGACGTAGCTCTGTCCTTCGTCCCGCATTACCTGGGCGGACGAAAGATTCGACCTTACCATCCTCATAACCACTACCTCCGTCAACCACTTCTCGAGAACCCAGGCTCTTCGGCTCTGTACACCAATCCGATACCACCTTCGGCTGGGTCAACAACTTTTGAATCGTCATTAAAGAGACGTCGCCATCGAAGAAGCTCCAGTGTCCTGTCTACAGCGGGTACTGCTACGCCAATTAGCGAAAAGACCTTTGGCTTGCTTCCTAGCATTGGCCCAGAGAGGGATTTTGAAGGTGTGGGTGGTTGGCGGCTAAGTGGTGATGACGAAACATGGACCACCATCAATTCAAGACTCGAGTTGCCCGATAAGCAATACCATGGACACAACCATCACCGTTCCCCATCTGGCCCAACAACACCTGGAGAGGGCGGATATCTTATGATGAAAGGCCGAACTCGAAGCCCGTCAGCAATACGCACTTCAGCATCTCCCAACAGCGCCCGCACGAGGACACCATCTGGTCCTCGTATCGCTTTCACAAACAAGTCCTTTATCGACAGCTATTTTCCGAGTCTCAAGACTTCACCCAAGGGACTTAAGAAGCTACCCTCTCAAGGAATTGTCGACGCATAGATCCTTGAGACACCAATGCTATTATGTAAATTATTATTACGACTTGATGAAACAACTGGGATGGGACCAAAGGTGTCAAAATGAATAGTAATTCGGGGATCTGAGGGCGTTTGAGCGAGATTTGTTATTTACATTGGGTGTGAATAATATGCAACATTTAAATTCTGTAGTTGCTTAAGAAAAGAGTACTAGAACGAATCGCACTCTCACAGTGTACTAAATTTATGTACCTCTGAATGCCATATTTCCTGGTATCTGCAACGCCCAAAACGCCAAACCGAGGAAATCCATTATCATGATAACGTTAACAAACTGAAATCGGCCATCCTCCTTTTAGAGAGTCTGCCAAAAGTAGTTTGCATAGAAGAACCGAGAGAACTTCTTGTCCATGTTGACAACATGCACATCTCCCTTGCGATCGTTTCGAATGACCGCCTTGGACCACTCGCCATCCCTATCATCACGCTCAATGTCGATGCCCAGACTGCGATACACCTTGAGCCTCAGCAGCACTTCGTCATCAACAGGGTCTCGTCGTCGGGCGTTGGCAGCAGCGTCTCCCTCTACGCCCTGGAGTTCAAGCTCGCGCAGACGGGCCTTTAGGTCTGCTGCAGTAAGGGCAAGACGTTCCGCATCGGTCTCAGCGTCCGCAGCAGCCTTTGCGGTGCGGAACTTGAGGGTATCGAGGCGAGCGATGTTGGAAGCGTGATCCGCGGATGAGTGCGAAGTTACGAGGTCGTCATGGCGCGATGTGTGGGTTGCGAGCTGGCGGGAGAGTTTCTTGAGGGATGACTCGGCTTCGCGGACGCGCAGATCGCGGGCTTGTTGGAGTGTGGATAGGGATTCTGTGACGCGCGAAACAGCGGTTTTGTCTGGTGCGATGTTAAAGTTCTCGATTGTGTGGTGAATGAGCTGGTGGTTTGTTAGGCAAGGTTCAAAAGGGGTTTGATGGATAATGACTTACAGTGGCTGGTTCTTCGGAGAGCAACATGTTGGCGAGTATAATTGACTTTATTCAGCGTGTTAAAGAAAAGGTTCTGATTAGACTTCTTAGATAACGTGAAACGTGATTCCTTTGGAGTTTGTTTAAGTGGTTATGATGAACCTGGTGCTTTTGCCAAGTCAAATTACCCATTAGGAATAAGCGCCCTCGGTCGTCACGACGACAATCTCGAGCTCCTTATCAGGCAGGACTAGAATATGCACACCCCACCTCGAACTTTCCTCCCTCCCTCCATTAGCCGAATCTTTCCCGACGACGCCGCACATCGTCATCGGGTCCCGCCACAAGCAGGCAAGCAAAGAGAGCAGTGAAGCCGAAAAGAGCTACCTCTGAATAACACGTGCGAACCTTGTCCTTGTCTTGTCTTGTCCTATCTTGTCTCGCATTCCCTCCCACCTTTGACCTAGATACCTAGTGAGAACCTCTGCGCATCAGCTTTTTTCTAAGCTGTCAACTTCATCCTTTTGTCCCTCTTTCGCACTCGGATATCCGTCAAAATGGTTACCGAACTACCATGTGAGTTCCCTTCTGCGCCAAACTGCATGATAGACAAGGTCTTTGAAATATACTAACTTTGATGATAAGATGCGCTCGATGCCGAGACGTTAGTTGTTCTGCCCTGCGATATCGAATATCATATATCCTGACTGATGGCAACAGGCCGCTAAATCCCTCCGAGCTCAACGTCCTAAAAGCGCAATATGAGCGCGAGGGTGAGATGGTTGGCGTGCAAACCAAGTTCAACTATGCTTGGGTAAACTTCACTCATCCTAATTCTCCCAGCGACCAAGACTGATATACGATAGGGTCTCGTGAAATCCAACCAGCGAAACGACCAGCAGCTTGGCGTCCGCCTACTCTCGGATATCTTCCGCATCTCCCCCGAGCGCCGCCGCGAATGCCTCTACTACCTCGCCCTCGGCAACTACAAGCTGGGCAACTACGGCGAAGCCCGCCGTTACAACGATCTCCTCCTCGACAAGGAGCCCGCCAACCTGCAGGCCGCGAACCTGCGCTCGCTCATCGACGACAAAGTTGCCCGCGAAGGACTCATGGGCGTCGCCATCCTCAGTGGTGTTGGTGTAGCAGCTGGTGTTGTAGGAGCATTCCTCTTGAGGAATGCTAGAAAGAGGTAGAGAGAGAAAAAGAGAAAGGAAGTAAAGGAAACTGGGGCAGAAAAAACGTGCAGGAAAGTTATATTTGCATGGGCGGCTTTGGGACCTCGATTATATTCACTCTTCGCTATAACCTCTGGATTGGGCCCTTGTTTGGAGTCTTGACTTTACGAGATATGCTTGTACTACATAAATGAAGCGACTCTTATTATATAAGTTAACTATTGTTTAACTTTTGCCCACAGTATCTGAATGATATGTCAAGAACATACGTCTCATCTTGGTCATAGTCAAGACTTGATGAGTCTCCGTGTCAAACTAGCCGAACTAGACGATGGTATGTATCTGATGCCTACAATGTGTTACATAGGGAAACAAGGTCGAGAAAATCATTGTGTAGCTTACATGTTCGTCCAACTTCGGCACTTGAACCAAGACATTTCTTACCGTCAGGACCAGAGCAGGCTTTAGCTATCCACAAAGGTTGATAGGACTACGTTTATAATATTTTCAGTGCTGTAATACCATTTCCATTGGATGTTCCATGTCCATGATGCTACTTGGATAATTAAAATCACGGTCAGTCACGACAAGCGAGAGTAGAGACTAGACAAATAAGACAATGTTAAGGAAACCAAGATCAAGCCAGCTAAGAAACAAACCAAAGAGACAACGCGTCACCGTCTAGGGGTATCGCCTGCTGAGATATTATAACCACCTGATCTCAACAAACGTACGACTAAAATACAACAAGCTGCTGCTCAAAAAACTTCCTTGGTAAAGCCACCCATTTGATCTTATCTAATATTATCCATGACCGAAGCACCACCAAGCCCTTGGTGGAAAAGGAACAGGTATTCGAAGGTACAGTAAGTGGGCAAGGCCACAAAGTAGAGTAGGTAAGGGGTCCAGAGAGCCAGCATGTCTCCCAAAAGTATACGGCGAATGGCAGCACAAATGGAACATTTACATATTCCACGTCTCTCCCAACGAGAAGCGCTCAGATATAAACACCTTTCGCCGGTAACCCTGCTGTGCTTCTCTCCAAAGATTTTTTCGTGTGGCAGATTAGAGTGAGACCAACAGGTCTTCAGGCGTGACTTGGCTCATAGCATGGCGGAGAACAACGCTTGCCTGTAACTTCCAGCCATACCGAGACTCCTGCAAAGCCATATAGTCTGCATCTCCCATCTTGCACGACTATTGTTCATAAATGACTTTTTGTTCCGTCTCCGTACGACAATCATTCCATGTGGCGTGTGTGGTGTGATGTGATGTGATTAGGAGACAATGTTTTGTTTCTTAATTAAAAAAGGGTGAGAGAAAGAGGCGACAAAGAAACTAGAATCGAATGCAACGAAAGGCGTCGAGCTGGTATTGTATGGGCATCATGGGTACTCAGACATGGATAAAGAAAGATGAAAGGAATGCGCAGGTCGTCAAGAAGTTGGGAGCTTAGCGAAGAGAGAAACCCTTTCGCTTGCCCTCCTTCTCTATGGGTCGTCCGCTCTCGACGCGTTGCTTCTTGTCTTCGAGCTCGAGTCGTTGGCGGTCGAGCTGCTCCTTCATCTCCTTGTGTCGGGCGTACAGTTCCTCTTCGGACTGCTTCAGCTTGCTCTCCTTTTCTGCCACCTTTTGCTGGAAGACCATCTTCATCTCGGCCTCCATCTTGGCAAGCTTCTGCTCGTGCAGGGCACGCTCCTCCTCCTGCTTCACAGCAGGGTTGACCTCCTTGAATACACTGGGGTCTTGAGACACGCCCATGGCGAGCAACTTGTCGGTACGGTAGTTCTCGTAGAGCTGGTTGTTGGTGTGCTCCTTGAGCTCCTCCATGTGGGTTCGGATGAGCATTTGACGAAGCTTAACGAAGTCACAGTGCTCCTCGTTGTCGACCTCGATGATGCCCCAAGGGTATGCACGACCGCGGATCTTGCGACCATCGGCGCTAGTGATCTCGTTGTTGGCACCAACGACAGCAAAAGGAACCTTGGACATGATCTCATTGTTCTCGGCGATTGTCTCCTCATCGTCGAGCTCGTATCGAGGACCCTCGAAGATCTGGATGCCGTGGTGCTTGATATCGGCGAGGATCTAAACTGGTCAGTAATTGAAACTTTGCCAACTATTTCACAAAACTTACTCGAGACTTGAAGGCAGCGATCTCCTCATCGGTAAGGGTATCAGCCTTGGCAATGACGGGGATCAGGTTAACCTTGGTGTGAAGGCGGCGCATGACCTCAATGTCGAGCGGCTTAAGAGAGTGGCCAGTGGGCTGAATGAAGAAAACACAAGCATGGATACGGTTGTCGACGATGTTCATGCGGTTAACCTTGTTCTCAGCATCCAAGTAAGAGTCGAATCGCTGCTCAATGTTGTCGACAATAGGGCGCCAAGACTCATCGTTATTGACGAAGTCACCGAAACCGGGAGTGTCGACAACAGTAAGGCGGAGACGGACGCCAGCCTCCTCAATGTCTGCGCTGATGGACTGGATGGTAACGGTCTTGGGAATAATGTCGAGGCTAGGGCCCTTGCGCTCCTTGGGGGGGTAGAGAGAAGTGCTGAAGAGAGTGTTGACTAGTGTGGACTTGCCAAGGCCAGATTCACCTGTACTGTTGTTAGTTGGGGTCTGTTATATTTACTGGCTTATATACATACCAACAACCATGACGTTGAAGTTGAAACCCTTGCGCACACTCTTTCGGTGCCATTGGTTGGGCAGGTTGGCGAAGCCGACATAGCCCGTCAGCTTTCTTCGGACAATGTTCCTGTTGTCAGCAGCAGGAGGTGGCTGAGAAGGAACTACTTAAAAGATTAGCAACCGATCTATAGTCGATCCTGAGCCGAGAGTAGCTTACCATTAGCGGGCGAGGCTGAAGGAGCCAGCGCGGGGGACTCGGCGCCTGGAGAATCTATTGATAGACATATTAGCAAACTTTCCATCAACCAACAACTAGAGATAACATGATGCGCAGGCAGGTGTTTGAGGAAGATCCTGACTCCATGACAATCGTAAGCTGGTTCCCTGACTATGACTTTCGGGCAGCATTCTGTTGTTGAGGCCCGATCCACTGCACTCTTCAGACTGGTTTGGAACCACTGCATCGCGTTGAGGGGTGCTGGATTGCTCGTCTGCAATCGGCGTATCCACGTCGAGCATGCTGCGCATACGACGTACAGTCGTTGTCTGAGAGGCAGACAGTGCTTGCCCGTTTGGAGAAAACGGGTTCAAGGGAAGACTACAGGCTCTCAGATGATTTTCTGAGGATCGAACCGGCAATATGGGAATAGGTGGGGGGTCCAGGAATAACAGGCTGTTCGTTCTGGAATGCCTAGCTCTTCTAAGAGCTCCATCTAGAGTCCTGGCCGGGTCGTATGGTGTTTTCGAATCCTGACGGTAGAATGACATTTTCGAACGTCGGGGGTGGATGAAGTGTTGATTCCCAGCCAGAAATGATGTCGGGACCAAAAAGGGGTTAAGAGCAGAACCGAAAGACTCTAGATGATTTGAAACAAACGTCGTCGAAGTTATCGTGAATCGATGGATCTTGCAATGATTGTTGCCGTTGTAAAGGCATCCATCCTTCAGGCTTTGAGCAAGTGCGGTCGTCCTCGTGGTCGACATCGGAGACTCCTTCCTCAACATCTACCTGGCGCATGTGCCATATGGGCAGACACGCGCGTGTATAAAAAGAAAGAAGAGTCTTACCCATATTGAAGTATCAAGAACGGTCGATATGGAAGGACTTGTAAGAAAGTGCGAGTTCTAAGCCGAAGCTCGCAGGTTAGCTACGTCAGGGAAAAGGCCAGCTAGCTACATGAGCTTGGTGGAGTGTTTCCCGAGGAAACAACGAGAAGAGCGCCCGTCTCGACACTGGATTTCCAGGCTACAAGCGCAGTTTGGATGGAAGTATCGTCGGGTCGGTCGAGGGCGCTCTTTCTTGAAGTCATCGTCGAGGTGGTTCAGGAGTGGAACGAGGATAGCAACTCACGGAAATACCAGGAGACGCGTGTCAATGAGCGTCGTAACGAGAGTAGACGAAGATTAAGAAGAAGGAGGCCTCGGGTTTATCAACACAGGACCTACTCTCACGCACGATAAAAGGCGATCGAGATAGAAGAAGTAGCAATGATGATGCTAGAAACGGGGGGTTAGGAAAAAAAAGAGAGAAGGTGAAGTCAAGGAGAAGAATGGGAAATTTTGGAGGCGACAGGCGGACCAAACAAGGAGACGAAATTCTGATGTGCTGTGCTGTTCTCCCAGCAGAGCAGCCCAAAGGCAGAGAACCGTGCTTCAGCAAAAGGGGTTTAGATGAGCTAGCTCTAAATTGGGCTAGTGTGGGTCCCTCAACTTACATGATCCAGGGGCATATTCTGGAGAATTAGCGAGAAGGGTCGCTGAAGGGCTGCTGTCGAGCCTCGAAGGGTGCTCCAGCGGGTATTCTGATTGGGTTTTAGAATCCGGGTCCAATTAACGGCGCGGGACAGGGGTTGGTCAATGGTAGGATGGGAGATTGGGGAGGGAGTGCTCTAGCTTCACCTCACGCAAATTAACAGTAAGGTTCTGTATCTTGGCTTGGCCTCCTGTCGGCATGTGCATGCTCAATTGCCTACAGGTTGCTTTTTTGGAATATGTCCAGCTTTGCTTCTGTGAAAGTTCAGCTTCATGTTTGTCATTACCTGGCTTTGCTTGAGCTCTGTCTCTGAATTTCTAATTGTGGCTGGAGCTACTCCTTACTTAACGTTAGATCCATTCATTCCCCGAGCTTGGAGCTCACCTGAGGTTGTTTCTAAAAGGGGAATGCTACTTTAATCATGTACATCCATACCTGGCTCGCCCTCGTGGTCATGGAAAACTTGACTCGATCAGCATGAAGAGACGAAATAATTCAGTCACCTTGGTCGACTTTAGACATGCTCTCAGGCTGTCTATTTCCGTTCCTAAGCTTGGGCTCAAGTCTTTTGATCCCCCTAGCTCGCTTGTGCTTCAAGTATCATATCAACGATCGTTTTAATGTGCTGCATATCAACATCGATAGGGGCGCTGACTCCTATTATTACTCTCTCCATAATGATCTCCATGCATCAATCGTTCCCTATTTAAGTTGAACTCCTATTTTGTTCATATATCCCAAGACATTCGTAATGAGACGTTACTAGACATAAGACAAATACCAAGACATAGGTCGATCAACGTTGTTTTGAAGGGCTGGGGGGCTCTAATTGCCCACACAAAACCAAATCTTCAATACTCAATCGTACAAAAGAGTTGTCGTTGTCTATCGTTAAGCTATTTACCTCGACTCCAGGAGGTGATTGATCATTAAACACTGGACTATTGTCCACTCGCCGTCCAGTCCGGTCACGCCTCTGCCGCTCCCACGTCTGTGCTAGACCAGTCCCTCGTTTAGTTTCCCTTCCCCGTCTCGGTCTCCGTTAAAACACCAAACATCGCGAACCTGCAATCCATCCGAGTTGTTTCCTTTGTGGGTCTGGGCGTTCACCCATGCACTCTACCGCCCGGCTGGCCCATTCACATCACTCAGTCATGAGCCAACCTCGTCTCATTTACAGTGCTCGTCGTATTAAATTGTTTCCGAAGTCATTACAGGGCCCATCAAAAAATAACGTCAGTTATTGAGGCACATGGCTGTTGTTAAGCTTCAAGTGTGATGTTGTGGAGGACTCAGATTGAAGGTCATTGTATTCTACTGGGATCAACCATTGATGCCGAGTACTACCTATGTTAAGAAAACTCGTACTCTCAGCAGCCCTAACTTTAGGATGTAGTCTATTGGACATGAAAAGTTGCGTTGCCAGACTGGTTTGTACGTGGACAGGTCAACCCTGAACAAATAGGCCAGTTTATGTCAATCCGCCAACCATCCTTCATCCTGCGTTATAACTGTATACGAGTTTACATGCAGCCGTTGCATCTTCACCCGGCAATAACATCGTGCTGTATCTGACGCAATCCCGCCCGTCTCCTGTTACCTACTCTGTCGTGTACCACCAACCTCGCGCTGATCGTGTTTTGCATAGAAAAGGCTGAAAGCAAGGGAGGCTCATGGCCTGTAATTGCATTCCAGGCCAACGCAAGGGTCTTCCTGATATTTGTGCCAACATAGCAGTGTAAGTTACCGCCTGATCTACCTCGCTAGGCTTTATCCGAAACTAACAATGGCCAGCTGACACAGAAAATGATGATAATTAGGAGGCTGTTGTTCTTCCCGCCATGGAGAGTTACAATGAGCCGATTCGCCAGTCCTCTAGGGTAAATTTGTCTTCACTACAACCTGGGCAGTCTTATGCCGATCAGAATAGTCGTTGGTAATGGCGGCATGTAGTATGTAATTATGAGTCGGTACTCTGTACATCCACTTTAAACTGAGATCTCGTTCACTTATATGGCGGTTTAAGTTATCGTTGTCTTCTGTTGAGACTTCTTGTGTTCTGCTTCAATGGAGGGAATCCTAGTCAAAGCCATGCCACAAGAACCAGCCTTATCCGCTTCAAATGCCGAGACATTTCATTTTTTTTGGGGGGGGGATGGATAGCGAATAGAAGATCAAGCGTAGGGAACCAAGTTCTTTTGCTGAGTTGAATCTGGTATCTATATCACACTGTATGCTGATACTGCGCCAGTTCTGATGTCAATCCTTTTAATTACATGCCACGTTCCCGTCTAATAGGTATAGTACAAGCCGTTATACTGCTCAGACACATTAACCAAAATTTTCGTATAACACGATTCCCTTAGACTAGACCAGCCTGCTGGCTAGCAAAGAATCGCTTTGACTCGGCACATCGCTCACTCTTGCAACCAGGGCATCGGAGACCCATCTGCTTCGAGCAAGCCTTGTTCTCAGCAAGATGCTTCTTGGCGATGTCGGCAAGAGCCTCGATGAACACAGGGCTACCGTTAAGAGACTCAACTCGCTTGACTGTTTCGGGGCTGCCGCTGTCGGCGATGACCTCTTGGTCCAATTCGTATAGGGTTTCAATGTGGTCGGAGGTGAAAGCAATAGGGATCAACACAAGGTCCTTCTGGCCCTTGGCGACGTAGTGCTCTACACTATCTGAGGTTTGGGGTCCCAGCCAAGCAGATGGACCAACCTGAGACTGCCAACACAGTCGGTAGGGGTTGGAGAAGCCAAGTCTTTGCATAACAGCATAGACAGTGGCCGCAACCTCAGCAGGGTAAGGATCACCTATAATTTGTTAACATGCATTATATAGACCAAACGATGGATAGACGAACCTCTGTTGACAACAGACATGGGCAGACTGTGAGCGGAGAAGAGCAGGACAACATCCTTTCTTCGCTCCTCGGGGTACTCTAAAAGCTTGGCCTCAATGTTCTGAGCAAACGCCTCGACCAAGCCGCTGTGGTTAGGCCAGCGGTCGATAACACTCCATGTGATAGTGCCGTCACCAGGCTCCTTGTTGGTCTTGCCCTCAAGTCTGTGCCTCCACTTCCAAAGCTCGTTGATGCTGCTGCCCGTTGTTGAGCAAGAGTACTGGGGGTATTGTGTGAATGCGACAGCGCGACCACCCTTGCCATTACCGAATCCATCCTTCAGCAACTGCTCATACATCTCCTCGGTCAATGGGTTCGCATATCGGAAAGCGACGTATGGCTTGTGGGGTGCAGTTTCGGGCGAGATCTTGTCCAAGATCTTACACATCTCGGCGTTTTGGTATTCGGACCATTTTCGAATTGGAGAACCACCGCCGATGGCAGAGTATTGCTTGATGATCTTGGGTGTCCGTCGCTTCGAGATCAAAGGACCGAGGTAGTTTTGTAAAGGGCCAAGAGGGATCAGATCGCCATCAGCCTGGGACAGGTGTCAGTATAAGAGGCTCGATTGGCTAACACAACTTACAAACAGACGACTCAAAAAGTCGCCAACCTCGTCGGTAGTTGAAGGCCCTCCCATGTTGAGGAAGACCATAGCAGTAGGGCCCTTAGATCCGGTCGCATCTTGGGTGACAGGATGAACGGGAGTGGCCAGATACCGCCTCTGGGTAGCGATCTGGGGTAGCGCAAGACGATGCGAACTGGCCTGTGAGATGCTCTTACAGAGCTGGCCTCCAGATCTTCTCAAAGCCATTGTTAATGGATTATTACTGACTTCGAGAATTAAAGCGTGAGAGGAGAGTGATGACCAATTCTTCAATTGGGAGTGGTGCAGGAGTTTGAAATCATGAAACACCTGAGGATGTAAAGAAATCTTATGTTACCTACTAAAGCGGGCGGCGATGATGCACGCATCTCCATGGACTCCGGGATCGCCTACAGCGCATCATATCGAAATTTCGCCGGGCCTTCGCTGCTAAAAGTGACATCCGGGTCCCGCGGAAACCCCGCGGTGAGCAATGTACCGTCGAACAGAGTGTCATTGACCAATTGCCGGGTTGATAATCAATCAATGCAAGATCACATGATCTCGCGCCAGGCAGCGCGTTGACCCTTGTCAGCTAGCTCGCGTTTGCCTAGAGCTATGGCCCGCTAGCATGAGATCAACCATCAGCTCTTAAAGTCAGGCTGGCCCGCGCAATGAGATTGATCGATCTTTTGTAAACAACAGAAAACCACATCGATCATGGCCGATAAGCAGGATTGGAGAAACCAGGAGGAAGATGAGGGAGAGCATGAAATTGATGAGAATGTGAGTTGGAATCTCCAACATCCCATCTCAACTCCATATTGATCCACTCTTAGAGCTACAAGGCACAAAAGGATGCCATCTTGCTTGCGATAGACGTGAGCAAGTCTATGTTGCAGCCGCCGCCACAATCAGACTCCAAAAAGGCAGATCGCGACAGTCCTGTGCAGGCAGCTTTAAAATGCGCCTACCATTTGATGGAGCAGCGCATCATCTCCAATCCCAAAGACATGATGGGCATCCTTCTATTTGGCACCGAAAAGTCTAAGTTCCAAGATTCAGGCGATGGCCGAAGTGGTCTAGGATACCCGCATTGCTACCTTTTCACCGATCTCGATGTTCCTGCGGCTGAGGATGTCAAGGCTCTCAAGGCCTTAGTTGAGGAAGGTGAAGATGAAGACGAGGTCTTGACGCCTTCAGATGAACCAGCTAGCATGTCTAACGTGCTTTTCTGTGCGAACCAGATCTTCACGACCAAGGCGGCGAACTTTGGAAGTCGTCGCTTATTTATTGTGACTGACAACGATGACCCCCATGCTTCAGATAAACAAGCCAAGTCCGCTGCAGCTGTTCGCGCCAAGGATCTGTACGACCTGGGAATTATGATAGAACTATTTCCAATTGCGCGAGGAGATGGATCCTTCGACCTTAACAAGTTCTACGATGTAAGTGCCAATCGATGGAATGCTACGAAGTTGACTGACAAAACAAGGATATAATATATCGCGACTCTGTTGGAGAGGCGAACATGTCTGAAGTCCGAACATCAAAATCAGGGAATGGATTGACTTTGCTCAACTCTCTTGTCTCAAATATTAACTCGAAGCAGACGGCAAAGCGGTCACTATTCTCGAATTTACCATTTGAGATTGCGCCTGGACTTCGCATCTCTGTCAAGGGGTACAATATCGTGCATCGTCAAACTCCAGCCCGAACTTGCTACATCTGGTTGGATGGTGAAAAGCCGCAGATCGCCGCAGGCGAAACTACACGCATTGCGGAAGACAGCGCCAGAACAGTTGAGAAGGGGGAGATAAAGAAGGCCTATAAGTTCGGTGGTGAATACGTTTACTTTACCCCTGAAGAACAAAAGTCGTTGAAAGACTTTGGGTCTCCCATCATTCGCATTATTGGCTTCAAGCCTCGCAGCTCGCTGCCTATTTGGGCAAGTGTCAAGAAGTCTACATTCATCTTCCCGAGCGAGGAGGACTATGTTGGCTCAACCCGAGTCTTTACAGCACTCTGGCAGAAGCTGCTCAAGGACGACAAGATGGGTATCGCTTGGTGCATCACGCGTGCCAATGCACAACCGATGCTGGCTGCCATTATACCGTCCAGAGAGCGATCTGATGATGATTCAGGCACCCCTTACCTGCCTGCTGGTCTTTGGATCTATCCTCTCCCATTCCAGGATGATTTACGAAACATTAATCCACCAAACGAAGTATTGCGTAGCTCTGATGAGCTCACAACACAAATGCGAACTATTGTTCAGCAACTTCAGCTACCTAAGGCCATGTACAACCCGTCTAAATACCCCAACCCAGCTCTACAGTGGCATTACAAAATCCTCCAGGCCCTGGCACTGGAGGAAGAAGTACCCGAAAAGGCAGACGACGCAACAGAACCCAAGTACAAGGCTATCAGTAAACGTGCAGGCGGTTATCTGGAAGAATGGTCAGAGGGTCTAGCAGATGAAGCGGGCAAAGTTGCAAACAGTAAGGCGACCAAGCGTGAAACAGACGACGAAGACGCAGACAGACCAGTGAAGAAGTCCAGAGGATCTTCGGATAAGCCATCGGGCTCCTCGTTCAGCATGGAGCAGCTAAGAGCGGCAATTGAGGGCGGTAGCATTACGAAAATGACGGTGGTTCAGCTCAAGGACTTGCTTGCTACCAAGGGAATAAGTACTGCAGGAAAGAAGATGGACCTGATTGAGAGGGTCGAACAATGGGTAGACGAAAACTCTTGAGAGTGAGGAAAAGTCTGCCTCTGCTGGCAGTTGAATGTATTGGCGTTTGAGTGTTGATAGTTAGAGCGAAGCCGCAATTCGATGAATACCAGATTCCATGTGTTAAATGTGTTTGATGATGGTATTGTTCTCGCCTCCGATGTGACAGTGAATAGCTGATATTCGCATTCACAACCTAGGTGTCTCTTAAGATCGAACCTCTTGATTTCGTGATTTCATCGCCTCACATCAAAATTTTCGCGACTTCATCATAGCATATCACTACATCCTTCCACAAACGTAAGATCTTTGTTAGAGAATTTTACCTTTCGTTTATGCAACTTTATATATCAAAATACATCAAGATGGGTGTGACGAAGGACCCATCAACCGTTATGCACACGCCACCTTCAGCGTCTACTAGCGGCCGTGGGAGGAACCTTCAGTGGGCTACACCCCAGTCCCAGCTGCCCCATGCACAGCTAGAGCTAAATGGCACCCCTACCTCATCCATCAAATCAGTGGCTCTTTCGTCATCAGTACCGGCCCTCGCGTTCGCGAGCCCGCAAACACCAGGCACTGGCAGACATCGTCAGAAGCGTACGAACCCATCGTCTCAGAAGGAGCCTGGCGCGGACGAGTACATTTCTCGGCTGTTGCGTCTGGCGCGTGGCCCTCCGAATCGTGCGCAGCGCACAAACTCGAGCTCCGCCATGGCCGATTTTCTTGCGAGCTTGGGTTTTGGAGGCGCGCAGTCGCCAGCCGCGTCGAATAATCCGCAATGCGATTCGGTCGAACAGCTTCAGCATAAGTTGCAAGGTATTCTGGACGCCAAGGTGACACCGACACGAGCCGAACATATCGCGATTACCATTGAATTGAGAGCTACAGTCCGATTTCAGTTGCCTGTGTCAGAGTTGGAGAACGGAAACCAAGAGAACCTGAATGGTGTTGATCAGTTGCAATCAGCAGGCGCGGACGGTCACCAGGATGCAGGGCAACTATCTCGTGTTGTTTTTGTCAATGATACGCTCATGAATCAACCTCAGGACGACCCGTCACTTCAAAGATCAGTCGCCAAACATATTATTTCAACGATCAGCTCGACAGATGGGAGTACTTGGACTGTTCGAGAAGTCTCTAGAGGAACGCAAGGATGGACATTTACGTATTTGTGCAAGGATTCATTCCAGTGTTGGAAGCGACAAAATGCGAAGAATCCAGTACAGACAATTGTAGGCGAGTTCAGCCAAAGAGAGCCAGACCCAGTTCTGCATAGTAAGTCAGAATATCCCGAACACAATATTTCAGTAGCTCATTGTGGTTCAGCCCGACCTGCTTTCGACTGCCGAGGATCCATCGTCATTGCCTTCGACCGCAGCAGTCGTGCCATCACGATCAAATACGATCATACTCCTCTGCATAAAACAGTTGCCGAACTTGCCGCGCACTTCAAGCCGCCGCCTCGCCAGCTGGGACCGGGTGCACAGAAAATCCAGGAACAGCAACAAAAGGCCAAGGAAAAGACGTCCAAGAAGCCTAGAGGTGAGAAGAAGGACAAGAAAGAGCGAAAGAAACGAGAGTCGACGGCCAAGGCGCAGGACGAAAATGGAAACCCCTGTAAGCGAAAGAGGAAGAGCAATGCCGCTCAGCCTGCCCAAGCAACTGATGGACCCATGATTCCTCCAGATTATCCTGGAGCGCCAGCGGTTAATGGCCAAGCGGATATGTCGTACATGAACGGCGTACAAGCGCTGGCCGATGCTGCACAGCAAGGCTTCAACGACTATCCTCAGGGGCTGATGGGAGATGGATCAGGAGCTACAAATGGAACTGTATCTCAACAACCGGGCGGCCAGCCTGGCTCAGTAACTTTCCCAGTCAATGTCTCAGCAGCTGAGGCAAACCGCCGAAAAGAGGCAGCGACATCAATGCTTTCCAATGCCGGTGTTGACCCCACGACTTTGTCGCCCGAGCAGTTCGGGATATTCTCTAACCAAGCACCGGAATTGCAGCGAGAGTCGTTGAGTATGTTGGTCAAGTACGGCGCAGAACGGCTCCGGATTGTCCATCCCAGTAACAGGGAGGGCTCAGCACAGGCAAGCGCTTCTACTGCACAGAACAGCCCAAGTGTGAATGGGCCCAGGACCACCAAAGAACTTGTACCACAGCCTAGCGCCCAGAGCAATGTGAACACAGATACTGAGGCACAAACTGCGTCTCAGACCGCAGACGAGTCCCCAACACCCAAGCGCAAGGCGAGGAAGTTGGGTAAGTCGAGAACAGCTTGCTTCCCCTGCAAAGCACGCAAGTCTAAGGTACGTCTGTCGAGTTTAACCATTGACTGTTATGGAGCTAACATAGAAAAGTGTCCGAAAGAGAGACCTACTTGCACTGAGTGCGCAAACCATGGGACTGCATGTGAATATGCACCCCAGAAGCCACGAAATGGAGGGAAGACGTCGAGGAAGTCAGAGGCGATTGTTGTTGACGACGAGGAGGAAGAAGAGGAGGACGAGGAGGAAGAGCAAGTAGAGGAAGAGGACCAGGAAGTCGCTGAAGACGCCGAGGACGCCGGGGATGCCGACGAAGAAGGCGATCAGGATGACGACGATCAGCAAGCCAATTCTCAAGATTATTCGTACCCACAGATGAACATTGGAAACATGGTCACTAACACCGGCACGACAACCCAAAATACCCATGCCACACAAAACTACTACCAGCCTGCTCCAGGTCTAGCCATGCCACAGGCTGATTCCTATTCCACCACCTCACAACCCTTAAGCACGGCACCATCGCAGAAAAATAACTATTCTCACGCACTGCCTGAAGTAATGCAACCCGTGCACCACCCCCCACCCCCCATTCCAGCCCCAGCTGGGACTATAGCTCCCTCTGAGACAAGACGCTGGACAGCATTTGGTAGCGGAGGTCTGAGTAACGCAAACGGTAGCAGGAAAGCGAGACGAAGTCTTCCATCCGAGCCTCAGCACTCCAGCGGGCAGAGTGTCCCTACCACAAACCCACAGCCATCAGACTGGGCACAAAGTACTAACACGACGATGTCTGTCATGCCTGCCACGACCATGGCATCTGTCTCACCGCAAATGTCATACGACAACCGGTCTGGCCATGGGGGTCGGCAGAAGAACCAGAATCTTTCAAATGATTCGGCTCAACAAGCGGCAGCAATGGCCAGTACAGTTATGCAGCAGCAGGCTCAAGCCCAGGCACGTCAGTCACCAGTGGCTACAGCCGCCATGATGGCACAAGCCCGCAAGTCTCCCTACCAGCAAGTTGCGGTTCCTCGTACGACTTCTAGAACGAGCCAGCGAAACCAATCTCAAACACCAGTCACGGATCAGGCACGGGGCTATCAGCCTCCCCCACCTGTTGATATGAGCCAACAGCAAACTTCACGAACTAACACCCACCATGACACATCACACATGTCCAGCGGTTCCGGCTTATATGACCATGGGCGATATGGCGGTTCCAATGCTGTCGCAAGTCAACAACAAGCTATGTCAGTAGCTCAGGCAACGCCAAACACTATGAGTACGTCTTATCAGACCACATCTTCAACGACTACGAATCAGTGGCCTGGCTCATCAAGTCGAAATGATCGTTCATACGGTACTAACTCGTCGCACCAAGCACCGAACATTTATGCCCAGTCATCAGCTGCTAAAGCAGCACCAGTTTCGCGCCAGAACTTTAACATGCGTTCAAGTGCGCAGCAACAGGAACAGCAACATACCCGTGGCAGAAGCGGCTATTACAGTCAGCAACAGCCACAACAGCAAGCCAATTATTCGTCCTACTCTGGATCTACACATCAGAATCAACCGAGTCAGACATCCAACCAGCAGCAGCAGCAGCAGCAGCAGCAGCCACCAAGCTGGTACTTCCAGAACTCACACAACAACTCCATGCATCCAGGGAGTCAATCATCTGGCTACAATTATGAGTCATGGTCAGACGTTTAAGAAAGGGGAGTTTTCCATCGCATAATTGCTTCTCTATCTAGAGCTTTGCTATAAAATATGCTTAAAATTGCTTTCGGTGGGCTTGGCGAACTATGTTTATTTAACGGAGGGACGACTGCCTGGATGGCATTCTGTTTCATTTGGAGTTCATGTACTCGTGTCTAGAGATACCCATGCATATCAGACAGCTGAGCATTGCAGATAGAGTTTTTTGTTGCAGTTGAGACTTCATGATAGCACCTGATGAAAACGAATTACAAAAATCAACTTCATTGTTCTCAACTTCAAAGTAAATTACGTGAATGCAATACTCCACATCCCATGGTATTTCCATCATATTAAAATTTCCGATATCGTTATACAATCCTAAGTGTTCCAGCAAGTCATATCCAAGAAGGGGGTATTGTATGAATCAAAGACATCGTATATCGTCTACTCAACGTGGTCGGAGATGGCAAACTTGCTGAGAGATCGTAGCCTGGCACCGTAAAAGTACAGCAACCAGATACCGATGATTCCAATAACACTCAAGCCACCAAGCAGACTCGTGCCCTTGGCAACACCAAGGTTATCAAACAGAGGCTGTGCAAAGAGCACACTACCGCAAGCGAGAGCACTTCGGAAGAAGTCGTTCGCAGCGAATAGACTAGCAGCGTACATGGGATAGCTGAGAGGGATGTAGACGAAGATACACTGCATGACAACGAATACTGTGGCGCCGTAGATGGTGATACCAATGGTTGGTACGATCCAGTGGATAGAAGCTCGGGCTGTCCAGGCGAAGAGGAACAAGCCGATGGTTGGGCCAAGAGAGGCTGGGAGAGCTGGGACGAGACGGCTTTCTTGGACGGGCCAGCCGCGCTTGGCGATGCGAGGGTCCATGTAGTAGTAGAGATAGGCGAGGTAAACTCCTACACCGATCATACATGAGACGAGGACGCAGAGGAAGACGAGGCCGATCTCGCCGAGGTTCATGCCGTAGTAGACAGGGTAGACACGAGGGAACACTTCGAAGACTGAAGAAGAGTTAATCAACCAACACTGCTGTATTGAGATAGAAGAAACTTACAAGAGTAGTAGATTCCGTAGATGATAGCAGTGTAGATCTGAACGAACAGCACAGCTGGGTCCTTGATGGTGATCTCCATAGGCTTGATAAGGGCATCGATAGCGATGGCCGAAACCTTCATGTGACGCTGATCAATCTCGCTCTGCGACATGAAGCGCTCGTTGCCTGTGAGCTTTCGGAGACGTTCAGCGCGGCGGAGGAGGATGTTTGCACCGCTTGTCTCAGGGAGGAGGAGAAACATGACGATGAAGATAGGGGCTGAGGCCCAGATGCTTTCGTAAAGAGACCAGCGCCAGCCCTTGACTGGAACTGCGAAACCGCTGAGGAGAGGACCGAGAGCAGCTATGAAGAGTTAGTCAGTGGCAAAGATTGAGGAGTGAAGGGAGACTTACGTCCACAGTAAGCAGCAGAGACCCATGCCATCATAGCATAAGGAAGAGCCATGAGACTGTAAATATCACCGAGGGAGGCACCACCAGAAGCCAAACAAGGCGAACCAAAGAAACCTTGAAGGAATCGAAGGACCATAAGACCAGGATAGTTCTTGACCAGAGCTGTAGGGATCGAAATGATGACGAAGAGGAACATGGTGACGATGTAGACAGGGTTGCGACCAATTCGAGGAATCTCACTCAGGGGTGAGAATACAAGAGGTCCAATACCGTAACCCAGAACGTAGAGCGACAGACCGAGTGTAGCTTTGAGTTGACTCACTCCAAAGGCGTGCATGATACCCTCTGTGGAGGAAGTATAGATAGCTGAGGAAGTGTACACGACAAAGGTGTAGAGACAGATGATGAGAGCTACACCAAGACGTCTGTTGTTGGTCCAGTTGTGAGGATTCTCGTTATCATCGCTGTAGTACCAATCCACGAGGACATGTCCATCCTTGGTACGCTTGGGCACAACAGGAATAGACTTGACCTTTTCCACATCGTGTTCTTCATCAGCTTCGAGTCGGTCGATGGTGTAAGCCTGTGTCTCCTGAGGTGATCTCGAACGATGTAGCCTCACGGGGACTGTATCAGCACGCTCGACATCCTCAGACTCCTTTTCTGTCTCGCCCTTTGCCTTGGGGTCTTCAGTAGCTGCGACAGTGGAAGAAGCTGAGGATGCAAGGGCTGTGCCTGTGAGGAGAGTGTTGTTGTTTGCACCAGAGGTCTCGTCAATGATGGCGTCCGGGTTGTTGAGAACTGCGTCCCAGGACTCGGGGAGCTTGAAACCGGGTTTTTCTTCGGGGTATTGGAGGTATTTGTTGCGGGTGACGAAGCGGATGAGTTGCCCCAGGGGAGCATCTCTGATGAGGTCTGCCATTATGAGCTGTGTATAGCTTCTTATCAGGGAGTCTTAGATAGAGATAAGAAAGGAGATAAAGCTCTCTTTAAGCTTATTACTTTTAATTGAGTGAGTATGCTGTGGTACGAACATCAGAGACATGCAATCCATCTTATATTCCAGCTCTCCCTCCCTTTCGAAAAGTAATACCGGTGCTCTACGGAGCTTAGAAAGCTCAAGTTCTTGCATTTCGGATTTAGTAATCTTGTGTATAGCAGGCAACTAGCTTCAAGGATGAGAAGCAGTCCATCCATGCAAGCCACCTCGGGCTAATAGGCCTCGACATTACCAATCGCTGCTGACAATCCCGTTCGGTACTCGGGCTTCTCCCTCCCCATAGAGTTTTTCTTTTACCTATATGCTATATTACTGTACTGTACTTGAAACCTAGATAAGCTCAAGTACGGTGCATGGTAATTCATTATTAGATGTGACACCTTTCAATGGACCAGAGCCTGGACCTAGCGGACTTTAGGGCTGACTTTGACCCAATGCAAGGGTTTTAGAGTTATCCCCGGCTTGTGTCTTTACTTGTCCAGGTGAATTATCCGACTGTAGATCCTGGAGAATTGCCGTGAGATGACCACCCACTGGTTATCTATACTGTACTGTCAGATTAACAATTCTCTGTATGGCGTCATTCGAGATCCGGATACACGGCTTGTTTCGCTGAGAGTAGATGTAGATCTGTGAGCACTAACAAAAACAAAACTTATTGTATTCCTTACCGCTTACTACTTGACAATTGCTTTGTTCTCCTTGTTTTGACTTCTCCGTTATTTCTCACATAAGCTGCACTGCACTCTATGAGTTTGCCAACTCACTTCACTTCGACTCTTAACGAGTAAAACCTCTGGAACATATCTTGATGCCATCTCAAATGTATGTAGGTCTTATCAGCACTAGCATGTAAAAACGGTTAGACCCTCCGCTCAGTCGAGATTCCACAAAAGCTTAGCAATCTCACCACAGTCTCGGGACGTGAATCATGCAGATCAACCAATTAGATGCCATTAACCCCCTGGATTAATCACCCTCGGTGTGACGTCTCCCCGGTCGAGAGCTCTCTTGAGGCTTACGGACACGGTCCAGTTGAATGCCGAGTACCGGGAGTTTGACCTCCACGGAAGAAAGCTATAGCTAGAATTTATAAACATATATACAATATCATGGCCAGTTTCTATGACTCACTTGAAAAACTTTTTTTCTTTTTTCACATGAATTCTTCCTCCATTTTCTATTCACATGTCCCAAGCAGTATATTCGTGGCACCCCAATGATATGCATATTCTCATGCAGGACCCCTAGTCATACAAAGTCTCAAGCGGCTCATACCCATGGAATTCTGCTCACCATGCTGATAAGAACATAGCTCGAGCTAGCTACCCAAGGGCCCGGATACCCCGGAACCTTGCTTACTATAAGAATATAGGTCGAGCCACCACTTAAACTCATGGCCTCATATTTGCCCTATAAGGCAGAAGGGAGGTCTCGTTATTATGTTTGCCGCGTCACTGACTCATTCGTGTCCACGATAGCTGGTCTGTCAAGTGACGGGCGCGACAACATGGTGTATCTTTTTACACTAGCCAAAGGGTCCAACCGTGAGGCTCACCATATGCTGACCTGATTGGAATGACCAAGGTATAGCACGAGAGTGAGGATAGGTGGTTGAATATGATGACATAGTAGTCGTTCTTCGCGAGTTATCGTCTTAGTCACTCGAATCGGAAGCCTCATTCGTCCTAGACGAGAGAGCTATGTGCCATATCTTGCTGTCGTAGCTCTGACATCCATCGCTAGCCTCTTACCAAGCTCCTCGCTGTCCAGCACGCTTCTGGATACGTCGTCTCTGAAGCTCCTTGCGTATCATCAAAGCTGGACCATCAGCACCCTGGTCCAGTTCGTCTACAATATCCCACACTCTAGGATCCTCTGCATCCAGAGCCATTTTGACGAATGGCTCAACCCACTCAGAGGACCTCCATGATGTTGGATTGGGCCTTCGTCCAGCACCTCCAAGCTTGTCAGACTGCGGTACTGCAGCCTTGGCGTAGCCAATAAGCTTATAGGCTAGCTCGAGATCGTCTGCCTCTGCGCAGACCGGTATTATCACGTCGAGTGCGGCCATTGCATTCTGACGCTCTAACCAAGTCGTAGGAGGTGCAGCTTGGATGCTGGCTTTCTCAGATGTAGAGTCGCTGGGTGCGATGGCCTGAGTTTCTGTTGCCAGTTGGGCTGGGATCTTAGTCTTGGAGAGCTCGACATAACACATTTTGGCAAGCTCGTATTTCGTCTCGGTTTTGACGCTATGTTGGACCAGGCGTCCGATATTACTGAACCTGGGGTTTTTGCCGCTAAGAGTGTAGGCGTTCCGGAAAAGTGGCATGGCAGCCTCTGATGTTCGAGTCTTAGCCATGGCCTCGGCTGTGACCATGACCACGTCCAACGGAACAAGGCTTTCCTTGTGCATAGTCTCAATATTAGAGGCTGCAGTGTCAATAAGATCCTTGTTCTTGAGGAGAGCACGGTAGAGAGGCCGTGTGGTTGCTTCATCCTCGAGCCACCCAGCAGTTTGCAACAGCTTTAATGTGGTGAATGCACCCTCCACGTCCTCTGCATTAGCATAAGTCTCGATAATAGCATCATGGTGATGTTGAGAGAGCTTTCCGCGGCTTGACAGTATCGCTAGAGCTTGAGTAGCCAGCTGGGTATCACCATGTCTCGCGGCAGTAGCCAGAATATTTTCGAGGGTACCATTAGATGGGTTGTGGATTTCGGTTTTGACGATCTCATCCCAAAGAAATTTTGTTCCTTCATGATGGAATGTCTGGCTGAAAATATCCAGAGCCATCAGCTCAATATTTCTGAAAGGGGCATCTGTCCCTTTGGCGTGTTTTCTCTTCTTTAGCAGACGAAGCATCTCGTCTATGAAGCCCATCCTGCCAAATTCCAGAATAAAAATGTCGTAGACCCAGAGATCAACTTGTTTGGGGCCCTCCAACAGCTCAGTAAGCTTATCCATGGCCAGTTCATGTTGGCCCTCCCGAAGCATTGCCAGAGCAATATTCTGTTTGGCGGATTGAGTAAATTCGAACCAGTAGTCGTCCATGATCTTCATAACCTGTTCTCTTAGCAAATGCTCGGGATGCACCGTAAGAGCTTCGAGGGCGAGATAGCACATCTCGGCAGTCAGCGGAACATTTTGTTCGCGCGCATCTGCTAATAGTTTGCGAACTCCCTGGCTCGATCCTTCGGGGTGGGCCATAGCAGATAACATGCTTTCGTAAATTAAGTTATTGAGGGGATGTTGTCGATATTTTATCAGATATTTGACGATATGGTTCGTTCTTTGTAACTTGTTCTTTACAAACGGAGTGTGTTCACTTGCTGGCGATGCCCGCAATCTCATGAGAGCATCAATCAGTTCCTGCGTCGACACATGTTTCAAATCTGGCATCATTGCTTCAAGGGCAGGATTTGAAGGCTTTTGCGTAGCATCTTTGTTCGCATGCAAGTCGTGCGATTCTCCTCCTTTCCCTTCATCTCCCAGCTTGCCTTCAAACTGATCATACAAAGCGTCCAGGGTATCTGCCTTATCTTCAGGCAATGAGTCTTCAGCATTGCTGGTTCCAAATCTCCGCCATTGGCTAAGATTCGTATTTCGAGGTCTTTGTTGGTTTAAGTTTTGTCCTGATAATGAAGCATTGAAGGCTCTAGGCAAGACACAGTTGTGACTCGCCGTCCAGAAGCACCGCCTGAGCCCATTATGTGCCAATTTCAGGCGGGACATATTAGTTGTTGGTGTTGATATAAAATATCGAGGTCGTAGTTACACATTCAATTAATTCTGTCGCTATCATGAGCGGAAGCCCTTCCGTATTTCCGCCCATCGCAAAGCGGGGCTATGCAACTCCCGGGGCCTTAGCCGCCTGCAAACGCCCTCACCTTGTCGCTCACCGAACAGCCGCGCTCCACTGAGCTCTGCCTGCTCCATTCTCAACCTTCTGTTTCCAGCGAGCGCATCATACACCGCATATAGCTATAGCTACTGGCGCAACAACAGACAATATGGTAAGTTAGCATATTGTTCTGCGACATAGCTCAAGAGCGATTTAGAGCTTGGCGCAACACTTGGTTTGCCCGCAGCAAAAGCTAACATGGGATAGCTGCCCCTCGGTCTACTTAACGCGGCCCAAGGCCACCCCATGCTGGTCGAGCTCAAGAACGGAGAGACTCTCAACGGACACTTGGTTTCTTGCGACACATGGATGAACCTCACACTCAAGGAGGTTGTACAGACAAGTCCGGTATGCGCTACAGCGATTACTTGGTGGGGGAACTGCTAATAGTTGGGCTCAGGAGGGCGACCGATTCGTGCGTTTACCAGAGGTCTATGTGAAGGGAAACAACGTACGTCCGAAAATCCATACGATCGAATATAAGGAGAGGAATTGACAAGCTATAGATCAAATACCTGAGAGTGCCCGACGAGATTATCGACCAGGTCAGCGAATCACAGAAGGGTCAACAGGGCGGATTCCGAGGCGGACGGGGAGGATCAAGAGGAGATCATAGTGGACGAGGTGGTGACCGTGGACGTGGTCGTGGAGGACGTGGCCGCGGCCGGGGACGAGGTCAATAAGCTGATTACGAAATTTACGACGATACCTTGTGCATCCAAAGCCATCCTGCCATAGATCTCAAGCACCTCACACCAAAACACCAAAGAGTTTATGGTATTTTAAAAAGAGGAGGAAGTCTGGTTTGTGTATTACATATTATATTCCAGTCACCAGCTTCCGAGTTGCTTCCCTATAAACGGGCTGCAGCGGTTCGGAATGAACTCCAAATAAACTGGGAATGAGCAGCAATCCCATAAATAAATAATGCCGCACGACGATCCATTATTGAACTAAGGAGATATGTGCCTTGTGCTATCTGTCGGCTGGTATTTTTATCCGAGTCAAATATAGCCTGGTTATAGTGCGGAATTTACTTGTAGTCAAATGGGTGACTCACTGACTCTTTAAATTGTACAAAGACAATTCTTTATTTTCCCGAGTTGTATTGTAGTTTTGGATGACTGTCAATCAATAAATAGTAGCAATTATATCATGCATCACATCTAATATCCACTGGTGGCCTTGCTTGAGGTAAATTTAACGGAATTGTCTATTTTATGCGTAAAACATTTCTCGACGTGTTAACATCAAGTTCTATCAGCAACATAAGCCCAGTGCTATCAACTAAGGCCGCCGGCATATATCATCAAAAGCGCAAACATCATGTAGAAACACATCCTCATCAAACGCCCATTACCAGGTCCAAAGCAAACATGTACAAGTCCCTCCTCCTTCTTCTTATCTTATCATATGCACTTAAAAGTTGGCGACAGCAACGGCGATAGCCTGGCTATCAGAGTGTGAGATAGACAGAGTAATGTCCTTCACACCGGCCTTCTGAGCGGCAGCAGCAGCCTCACCATGGAGCTGGATATTTGTTAGTGTCATTTCTTCTTTTTCATGGTTGGCAGTTGACTTACAGAAACAGTAGGAGCACCGTTCTCTCCCTTGACAATCTCAATGTCCTTCATGGCGGCACCAGCACCTTGGCTGGCAACTCCCAATGACTTGAAGACAGCCTCCTTGGCACTCCAGCGACCAGCGAAAGAGCTCTGGGGGCTAGGGGCCTGGCGACAGTAAGAGATCTCGTTGGCAGTGAAGTTTCGCTCGACGAAAGTGTCGTTGTCAATGTTGACGGCAGAAATATCCTCAACATCGACACCGACCTGGCTGTTCTTGTTGGTGACCTTGAGAGCCAGAGCCTCCATGACCTGCTGAGTCTCCTTGGCCTTGGTGGAAGAAACAACCTTCTCGGATCGCTTCATGAAGTCAGGGCCATACTTGAGCTCGGATGACTTCTTGTCCTCAACGACACGAGCGTCAGGGTTCAGCAGAACCTTGCTGAGCTGGTCATCAGCGTAAGGAGAGTTGTTCTTGGCGACGAACAGCTTGTTGTTGATGAAACCATCGTGGAAGTAGCGGTAGGCCTTCTTCTGACGAGCGTCGACCTTGGCGCAGTACTCGCTGTAGGTCTTCTCATCGAGAGTAGCGAACAGGTACTTGGGGTGGATGCCAATGGCCTGAGCACCCTTCTGACCGAAACCGAAAGAGGTAACGGAGAAGGCCTTGACACCGTCGGTCTGGATGCTTCGGCTGGGGTAGACGATGAGGTCGTACTGCTCCATGATGGGGTCAACGTTATCGGCGTTGCGGTTACCGGGAACAAGACCAGTGTCGAGGACCTGGAGACATCCGTTCATCATCCAAGCACCGGCAGCACCCTTGGGATGACCAGTAAGGTACTTCTGGAAGATACCCAAGACGGCGTTACCCTTCTTACGGCCAAGGTGGCGGAGCTGCTGGCAGATAACGTTGGACTCGTTCTTGTCGTTGGCCTTGGTGGAGGTTCCGTGGAAAGAAGCGACACCGATATCGTCAACAGTGAGACCCCAAGTAGCAAGGGCACCACGGAGAGGAGCGATGCTAGGATCACTCTTCCAGAAGTTGTTGCCCATGCTGCGGAGGAGCTCCTTCTCCTGGCGAGCGGCCTCCTTCTCAATGTGAGCGAAGCGGTCCTGAGCGTACTCCTTCTCGTCGAAAGTGGCACCCTGAGCCTTCATGGCGTCAATCTCGTCGTGAACGTACTCCAGCTCAGACTCCTGCCACTGCTTGATGGTCTTCTTGCGGCGCTCAATCTGACGGCGACGGTAGTTGATGTCAAGGAGAGGCGAAGGGAACTTGCCAGGGTTCTCACGGGCAGTGGTGAGAACACCCTGTCCAGGAGCAGGAACGGAACGACCAATCTTGTCAGAGGCAGTGGTGGTAAGAGCAATGATACCGTGAATGGGGACACCCATGTCAAGGGCAAGCTTGGCAGTCATGATGACCTGGATACCACAACCCTGGGACTCCATGAATCCATTACGGGTGGTGGTAGTAGGACGAGACATCTCCTTGGGAGTTCGGCCGTGGGCGAACTCGTCAACAGTGTTGCTAGTGGCCTTCATGTTGGCGAACTCGTAAGAACCTTCCTCACCAAGATCATCGAAACCACCGACGAAGCAGACGCGAGCCTTGCCCTCCATGATGGTCTCGTAACCAGTGTCAATAGACTCAACAGCGGTAGCACAAGCACCGACGGGAGTCTTGATAGGTCCGGAAGAGGACATCAACAACATGTTAACCCAAGCAGCCATGGTGTTGATGAAAGACTCCTGGAGAATGTCGTTCTGCACAGGCTGGTCGAGGAAACGGGTGCGGTGCATGTCTCGGAGAGCAGCAGCACCACCCATACCGGAACCAACACAGTTACCAACCTCAGAGACGTGGACATACTTGTAGAACTCATAAGGATCAGTGATACCACAAGACAGGAGAGCCTCGGCGGTGGAAACGAGGAGGAAGAGGGTGACGGGGTCAACCTGAGAGACAATGTCGTCAGGAACACCATATCGCTTGGGGTCCCAACCAGTAGGGATCTGTCCAGCAACAAGGCGGTCGAAGCGAAGAGCCTTGGGAATCCAGAGAGAGGCACCCTTTCTGAGACGAATGATGTACTCGCCACTGTCAGGAATCTCGAAGACCTCGACCTTGTCACCGTGCTCACGCTTGAACTCCTCTGCGGTCTCCTTAGAGGCCTCAAAGGGCTCGAGGTCCTCCTCGATGACAACCTCGTGGAGAAGCTGCTTCTTGTTGGGGTCATAGCCATCGAACAGCTCAGGCTCGATCAGACGGATACCAGAGTGCTCGAGAACGTACTTCTCGTACTTCTGCTTAACGTCCTTGTCGTCAACAGGCTCACCGGTCTTGGAGTCGACCCAGCCAGAGTAAGGCTTGCCCTTGATAACTCCGTTGTGGTTCTTGATGAGACCCATAATCCAGGCCATCTCGACGCAACCCTCAAGAGAGAATTCACCGTAGGCCTCCATCTCCCATCGGGTACGTGAGTTACCCCAGGGACCAACCTCAGCGAAACCAGTGACGACAACAACCTTCTCAAGATCAACCATACCCTTGAGGTTGTCGTTGAGGGGCTCAACCTCGGTCTTCCAGTCGGGACGCTTGGGGAAGTCGAACTTGATGTTGGCACGAGGGTCGATGGTCTTCTTCTTGTAGAGGACCTCAGAGGCAGCACCGTTGACAATGGTGTTCTCAATGGCGCTCTCCTTGGCAACAGCGCGGCGAACCTCGCTGGTCTCCATGATATCCTTACGGAGCTTGGTCATGGTCTCGTTCAAGTTAGGAATGAACTGGAGACCACCGTTAAGATCAGCAAAGACGGGCTCGTTCTGGCACAGGTCAACCAGAGTGGGAGACATGAGACCGAGAAGGTTGAAAGCCATCTCCTGCTGAGAGAAAGTGCGAACGCCGAAAGCCTCAACACCCTCAGCAACAATGTTGTTGCCAGACATGAGACCAGTTCCTCGGGTCCAGCCAATGACAGCACCGCAGATGGTGAGGTAGTTGGCCCAGCTCTCAGAGTGCCATCTGTTGAAGAGAGTCTCAAGACCGAGCTTGGACTCGGAGTAAAGACCATCGTTACCGAAGGTACCGTGGTTGGGAGAGAGGGGCAGGACAACCTGAGCAGGTCGGGTCTCAAAGCCACGCTCGGTCTTCTGGGACTTGACACAACCGAGAAGGCGGACAAGGTTGGTAAGCATGATACGGTGAGCGAGCTCAGACTTGGAGTCAATGTTGTCAATCTCACGGCCGTTCTCGGGAATAGCAGCGAAAGGAACAATGAAATCAAGATCCCAACCAAGACCCTCCTTGGTGTCGTAGATGTACTCAACAAGAGCCTCAACATCCTGCTTGCTACCCTGGTTGAAGGGAACAACGACAATCTGAGAGCCACGAGAACCGTAGCGGGTGTACATGGCCTGGTAGTACTCAGTGACCTCACGGGAGAAGCGGCTGGTGGTAACAATGACCTTGGCGCCACCGCTGATGAGACCCTGAAGGACCTCAGCACCAATGGAACCAGCACCAGCACCAGTCATGAGAACGTGCTTGTCCTGGAAAGTAACACCGGACTTGGCAGCATCCTCCAAACAGTTGAGGTACACGCCAGTAAGCTTCTTGCTGTAATCCCAGCCGTGGAGACCCTTCTTCTTGAGGTGAAGGAAGGGAATGGTCTCAACCTTGCCCTTGTTTTGGCTGTTCTTGAGAACCTTTCGTCCCTTGTTGTCCTTGGGAAGGATCTGGCTCTCGTTCATGGCAAGCGATCGGAGAACGTCACCATACAGGCTCTTGATCTCAAGCTGAGAAGTCTTGGACAGCTTGTGCTGCTGCTTGATGAGTCTGTAGATGCGGGAAAGATCGCTCTGGACCTTGGTGCGGTTGCCGTACTCAGAAATCTTGCCACCCTCGGCCATTTGCTGAACGTAGTGCTCCAGCTTGCGGCAGCTAGCACGGGGGACTTCCTCGTAGTCGAGGTTACCTCGGGCATCAATGGTAGTTCTGGGGCCGGTAGGGACAGCAACATCCTTGTAGACAGGAGCGACATCAAGAACATCCTGGATGTTCTCAATGAGCTGCTGTCCAAGCTCCTTGGCAAGCTTGTAAGTCTCGCCTCGCTCGGTGGGGCAGTTGTCGATGTGGTACTGCATGAATTCGAGGAGCTTAGGGTTGGAACGGTTCATAAGACGAATGCACTGGCTGACGATCTCACGGTCGATAGCCTGGAGACGACCGAAGATGATGTCAAAGTACATGTTGAGGGCATCTTGACGAGCCCAGTTCCAGGAGGAGTCGTAGGTTCGGGCCTTTAGGGGAGTGAAGACAGGCTCGATACCGGAAGCATAGAAGTCACCGTGCTCGGCAGTCCAGAGATCAAGCTGAGCCTGCAGAACCTTCTCGGACTTCTGGGAGTTGATGTGAGCCTTCTCGCCCTCGCGGAGGTCGATCTTGAGGTAACGAGCAAGGAGCTCGAGCTGTTGCTTGAAGAGAGCACGCTGGTCCTTGGTAAGGGCATCGATGGCAGCGGGGTCCATCATCATACCACCACTGGAACCGCCAGCAGGGCCAGCAGAAGCAGCTGTGGACAGGCTGATACCAGCGTTTGTGGCGTACTTGTTGGCAACACTGTCGAAGAAGCCCTTGGCATCACCCTCGTTGCCCAGTCGAGCGGGGGGCTCCATTGTGAGGGCGAGGAGCAGAGCACCGTCTTGTCGGCCAGGTCCGAGACCCCATCGAGACTCAAGGTATTTTCGGGCCGCTGTGATGTTGAAACCACCAGGCATCTTGGAGGAGATAAGTCGGGCAATCAAGGACAGAGACTGCTTGCCGAGATTGCCATCGAAAGTGGCCTGCATGGAGGCACCGAGCTCATCGAGGGGTGTGTCTTCGGGCTTCTCAGGGGTGGAACCGAATTCCTTTCCTAGATCACCGAGAATCTCGTTCTGGAGGGTGGATTTACCTAGAAACATCAAACGTTAAAAATTTGTCAATTAGGAGTGTTTTGTCTCACTTACCACCAACAAGGTCCTTGATGGCCTTGCTAAGAGGAACCTCAAGAAGAGGCTTCTTGAGCTTCTGTGCAATAAGGGCGCGAACGATGTCGACAGCCTGGACAGGCTCATCGGCAACTTGGGCAACGGGGCCGGAACTGGGAGGAGCGGGAGCCGCGGCGGCGGCAGGAGCAGCAGACGCCGCAGGAGCAGAGGCGGGGGCATCGCTTGAAGAAGCAGCAGCAGGCTCAGGCTCCTCTTCCACGGGATCAACATCGTAGTAGATCTCCTTGGCGTCCTTGTTGTAGCAGAGGATATTTCGCTGAACGGACTTTGCGGCATCGTAAGCCTCGTACTTGGACTTCAATGTTCGCTTGGCCATGACACCAAGGGTGTCGGCAGGACCAATTTCCACGACTCGCTCAGCGGTCCTCTCACCGAGGAAAACATCTTGGGTCTCAATCCATCTAACGGGAGAAGCAAATTGGTATGCGAGCAGCTCAACGAGCAGCGTGTGAGCAAGCTCCTGCTCGACTTCGGGACGCATTTTGGCGGTATTAGGTCGTGAGGAGGTGAAAGAAAGGGTATCTCGAAAAAGGCCGAACTGGCTATCGCAACCTAGAATTGGTGCGAAAGGATAGTCGAATTGACGGTGATTATACCAGGGGCCCGCTTAACCCCAACGTAAAAGAATATGGAACCGTCGCAAGAAACTCCCAAGCTGAAGAGTGCAGCTGGCGGGGAGGTAGAAAGAAGGTGAGGGGGAGGATAGAGGATGGAGGATAGAGGAGGATGATGGAGGCAGAAGAAAGTGGCCGGAAAGTCTATGAATATGAAGGCCAAGATTGCAATTCCGTTCTGCCTACCAGCGAGAAACAATGGGAAGGATTAGAGAAGAGACAGAGCTAGATACCAACCAAACGTGCGGATGGCCCGTACGAATAGGTAACGACGACTGTAACCGACGGCGAGGGAGGAGCCGATTGTTGAACGACCGGCCCACCAAAAAGTTCATCGAGTGAAAAAAAATTGGGGGAAGCTCTAGGCCACACCCTGGTCTGTTGTCTCCTGGGCTGCCCGCCCCCCTCCACTAGGTATTAGGCGGGCAATTGGTTTTGGCACCTCACCTTGTAGAGTAACATGTTTGTAGGGGGAGCTCTCGGTACATCGAGGACCCTGTCAGGGCGCCCTGTCTACTCGCTCCCGCTGTAGCACGGTTGAGTATCCGGTACTTTCTCTTGGGTGGAACATCCCCGAGCCACACATGGCTGCGGGTCCTTGGCGTGCAGCCCGCTTCTCAACCATATTGAAGAGCTAGACCTATCTGAGACTAGACGTTATGTGTAGGTGTGCACCAGCCAGGGGCGTCCAGGGGAGCCTCTTCCCCAGAAACCAGCCTTTTGGGGCACCATCAACATCTTTGAGTGAGTTGAGATGATTGTTTTGCTGGTTATCAGCATCTACGAATTTACGATCGATTACCCAAAGATAGCTCGGCCGAGCGGGCTAGCTTGCTGCATGCTTATCTACTGGTCAACATTTGAGTTCTCGGTCCAGGAACGATAAGATTCGAACGCCAAAAAGTAAAGTGACGACACTTGAACCATGCCACCAAGGGTCTTTGCCGCCAGTCAGAACGCATAGGAATAAGCTAGAAGGGGTGCGAGCGTAGAGGCACAGTCCCTAGAGTTCATGGTAGAAATGGATCTGGCAGTACAGCAGAGCTAGGGAGGCACGAAATAGCGGTGCCATCTGGTCAGTGTAATTTCGCGTCTTGCTCAACTGTCATCCGGCATGATCAACTCGGTTAGGTACCGATACAATTGATGGTTGATTGTTGTTAACTCGCTTGTCCGTCGGTTTCCGCAACTCCGAGCTTCTCTTGATTGCTACAATTCGTAGATATGTTGAGCTCTCATTCCAGGTTGCCTATCAGGCTTCAAGCGTTGAGTATTAGAGTTATGTGGATGGATTCAATGATTGTTGCGTGCTGTAAGTCACTGTGAAGTTGTTTTTGCGGCTCTTATCTGCACCTCTCAGAATCGACTGCGGATAGCCACAACCGTTGGCGTATGCAAAAGCGAAACGAGATCTACAAGACACCATGCCGCGTACGGATAAGGGTCGCGCAATTAAAGAACACTGATGAGATAGATGGTCATAGTATATCACCGTGATATGAGAGGCATTTGTTCGGTCAGTCAGTTCATCGAGTTGCTCACTGAACAGACAGTCCAAGGCTTCGCCTTTACGCGTAAGGTACGTGTATGGAAGCGATCATTATAGCTCGACCCCACCAAGGCTCGGGAAGTCGATGCTGGACGGAGAATGTGGGGGGTCGAATCATTGTTGGAATAAGTTGGGGATGTGAGTGAGGCGTTGACCAGGCGGTGGAGAGGGGCATAAATTTTCTCATCATGACTCTTGAAAGGTATCATGATATGATCAGACTAGAAGAGTCAATTGGTGATAACACTCAAGCAACAACGAACTTGTTGGTCGCCATGGTATCGTTGACGCCTGAGAAGTCCAGGCAATTAATGTTCAACGATCATTGTTCGAACAACAGTGTTTGATGAGATTGAAAGTGGACGTTGATGCTTGTCTTTCATGAATAGTGGGGTGGAGTACGGGAGACCCACGAGTGTTCCGAGCTGAACACTTGTCCAGTACCTGTACATTAAAAATTGTGCTTCAGACCAGACTAAACGGTAAGAACGGCTTAAAAAGTAGTCACCGAGTAACCAGAATCATTCATCGAAAGATATTTGTTCGAGGCTATTAGTGCCAAATGTCGCTTGCCACTTCTCTAGTCATGGAAGGATTCTATCACTTCTCAATGGCCACCCCGAAGGTGAAAATTTTGGTCGACACCGCTAGTATAGACGGAGGGTCGCCATCTACCCGGGAGGATGGCGACGAAGTCTGTACAGTACAGTAACAAGACGATACCTTCACATAACCGAATTGCCGAATTTTTGAAGCAGAAACAGAGTTGAGGGTGTATGACGGAATGTCTCGCAGGAAGCTATTGTTTTGGAATTGCTGAGGGATTATGATGACGACTCGATCATGCCATAGTAGGTGAATAGATATGTCGGGCGATAGATAGGGACTCAATCGAAGGGTTGAATGCAACCTGCATTTAGAAAGCTTGGCCACACCGTGGCAAGAAAATAGACCCAACCCATATCTGGATCTAATCCAAAAGAATCGGAGCAAACCATTGGTCTGTGGAAGGGATCGTGGATTTCCGAATTGGACGAATTGGCATCCCATCAAAAAACCACCATCAGCCTTCCAAGTTCCGTCCACCCGTTTGGTGCTCAACAGCAGCCTCATAGGCACCCATACCGTCAGGCTGAGACCCACGACGACTTCAAGGTGTTGTTCCAGCCTTTCAGATCCCTTGAATAGCAGTGGCTGAGGTGTATTGTAACAACTTATGCCCGAAGTCTTCCGGTACGGTTGGTTGCAGTTCTGAGGCAGAAGCGATGCGTGGGATTGCAGGACAGCTCAGTGGCCTCAAAGTACCGGTACTTTAGAAAAGACCCTTTCCCTTCGTTGACCTTCTTCTCAACCCAACCCCTGCTAATGATGGTCCCCTTGTCCGTATCTGGCAAAGAGCGTCATGCAGCAAGGGGTGTCCTGATGTCGTGGGGTCCCAGCGGATCAAGCGAGACGCCAATCCGGTGCATGCCAATGGAATGGCTCTCTCACAGTCTCACAACGGCGGGAGGTGGGTTCGTTTCTTGTTCCTCCAAGTCCATCCATTGAGCTTCGCACTAAGATGGCCCGGATTGTGGAGGGGAGCAGCAGAAAAGTTGCCCGCCTTGTTGGTACAGTCGCAGTAGAAAAAAAGATGCCAGGATACGTACCCCTCCATATCCCCAACAGAACTGAAATTTTGGCCTGCTACTCCAGTTCGCTGAGGCGGCCCCTCCAAGACTCCAGCTGCTTCAACCACACCCTTCGCTTGCTTGGACAGTACAATTCATAGGCGGCTTTCGGTACAAGCTTGAGTTTTCTCGTCTTTGACTTATACCGTGGTCGGGACCAGTTTCTGAATCCCTCTTAGACCTCTTTCCTTCCTTTGAGATTATCCATCTTCATCTTCCTCTTCCATCATCATCCTCATTTCTTCTTCCTCCCCTTTGCGCCTGGCTGGTGTTGTCTTGTCTTGTGCCGTGTTGCGCTCCACCGACTCTAAAGCTATTCTCTACTAATTTCTACCCCCTCCCACCTATCAGGGGACCAGCCAGCCTCTACGCAAACAAGGACAGCCGGTTTCTTCTCACCAGCGTCCTCGGGGAAAACATCAGATTTCATCCCTGGTGTTACGACTTGAACTCATAGGTTTGTGAGCCATTGGCACCTGACAAGAGGTTTTGGACCGCCAATTGCAAAGACTAACCTCTGGCTTTTACTTGCCACTACAGATTTTCTTCGATACCCCTTCAATCATCATGTACGGCGCCGGTAATGGAGCCCAGACGGGCATTTCCACCCCCAGATCCAGCGCTTCTCTCCGACCGTTGACCCTCTCCCACGGTTCTCTCGAGACTTCTTTCCTCATCCCCACCAACCTTCACTTCCACGCCTCTCAGTTGAAAGACAAGTTTGTCGCCACGCTACCCGAAGCCACCGACGAGCTTGCCCAGGATGACGAGCCATCGTCTGTTCCCGACCTGGTTGCCAGATATCTTGATCTCATTGCCCACGAGGTTGATGAGGGCGAGGATGACGATGCTGGCTCCTACGAGGAGGTCTTGAAGCTCGTCCTTAACGAGTTCGAGCGAAACTTCCTCCGTGGCAACGAAGCCCACGCTATTGCCGGCAGCCTGCCCGGTATTGAGTCCAAGAAGTTGGACTTCATCCGCAGCTACTACACCGCTCGCTCTGTCTGCAACCGACCGCTCAAGCCCCATGCCTCAGCCCTCTTCCGAGCTGCCGAGGAAGGCGACGCCGAGATCTACACAATTTTCGGAGGTCAGGGTAACATTGAGGAGTACTTCGAGGAGTTGCGAGAAATCTTCAAGACATACTCAAGCTTCGTTGGTGATCTCATCACCCGATCAGCTGAGCTCCTTCAGACCCTGTCTAAGGATCCCAAGGCCGAGAAGATGTTCCCTAAGGGTTTGGACATCATGAACTGGCTTCACCACAAGGACTCTACTCCCGATGTCGACTACCTGATTTCGGCACCCGTTAGTTTCCCTCTTATTGGCCTTGTTCAGCTCGCCCACTACGAGGTGACATGTAAGGTTCTCGGTGTGCATCCCGGTATGCTGCGAGAGAGAATTACTGGTTCAACCGGTCACTCTCAGGGTATTGTCATGGCTGCTGCCACTGCCGCTGCTGACTCTTGGGACTCATGGCAAGACATCAGCAGCTCAGTTCTGACCATGCTTTTCTGGATCGGAACACGAAGCCAGCAGGCTTTCCCCACAACCTCAATGACTCCCACTATGCTTCGCGAGTCCTCGGAGCACGGCGAGGGCTCTCCCACTCCTATGCTTAGCATCCGAGATCTTCCTCAGTCTGAGGTCCAGAAGCACATTGATGCTACCAACCAGTACCTTCCCGAGGACCGCCACATCAGCATCTCTCTCATCAACAGCCCCCGAAACCTGGTTGTGACAGGACCCCCCACCTCTCTATACGGTCTTAACACTCAGCTGCGAAAGGTCAAGGCCCCCGTTGGCCTGGACCAGAACCGTGTTCCCTTCACCGAGCGAAAGGTTCGCTTCGCCAACCGATTCTTGCCTATCACCGCTCCTTTCCACAGCAAGTACCTCGCTGAGGCTACTGCCATGATCGACGAGGATCTCAAGGACATCGCCATCGACTCCAGTGATCTCGGCATTGCTGTCTTCGACACCAACACTGGCAAGGATCTCCGAGAGGAGGTTAAGGGCAACATTGTCCCTGCTCTGGTTCGCCTGATCACTCGCGACCCTGTCAACTGGGAGAAGGCTACCGTCTTCCCTGACGCCACTCACATCCTGGACTTCGGTCCTGGTGGTGTTTCCGGACTCGGTGTTCTGACCAGCCGAAACAAGGAGGGTACTGGTGTCCGTGTCATCTTGGCCGGTACCGTTGACGGTGGTATGAACGACCTCGGCTACAAGGCTGAGCTTTTCGACCGCGATGAGGAGAACGCCGTCAAGTACGCTATCGATTGGGTTAAGGAGTTCGGCCCCAAGCTCGTCACAAACAAGAGTGGCCGAACATACCTCGACACCAAGATGAGTCGTCTCCTTGGTCTTCCCCCGGTCTTGGTTGCTGGTATGACTCCCTGCACAGTTCCTTGGGACTTTGTTGCCGCTACTATGAACGCTGGATACCATATCGAGCTTGCTGGTGGTGGTTACTTCATTGGCCCCATGATGACCGACGCCATCAACAAGATTGAGAAGGCTATTCCTGCTGGTCGAGGTATCTCTGTCAACCTGATCTACGTCAACCCCCGTGCTATGGCCTGGCAGATTCCTCTGATCCAGAAGCTTCGATCCGAGGGCGTCCCTATTGAGGGTCTTACCATTGGTGCTGGTGTTCCTTCCATCGAGGTTGCTCAGGAGTACATTGAGACCCTTGGCCTTAAGCACATCAGCTTCAAGCCCGGTTCTCTCGATGCCATTCAGTCTGTCATCAACATTGCCAAGGCTAACCCTCACTTCCCTGTTATGCTTCAGTGGACCGGTGGCCGTGGTGGTGGTCACCACTCTTTCGAGGATTTCCACCACCCCATCCTCCAGATGTACGGCCGTATCCGACGACAGGAGAACATCATCCTCGTTGCCGGCAGTGGTTTCGGTGGTGCTGATGACACCTACCCTTACATCACTGGTGAGTGGGCCAAGAAGTACGGTTACCCTCCCATGCCCTTCGATGGTTGCTTGTTCGGTAGCCGCATGATGGTTGCCAAGGAGGCTCACACCAGCAAGGCCGCTAAGGAGGCTATTGTTGCCGCTCCTGGTCTTGATGACAGCGAGTGGGAGCAGACCTACAAGGGACCTGCTGGTGGTGTTCTTACTGTTCGATCCGAGATGGGCGAGCCTATCCACAAGCTCGCTACTCGTGGAGTTCGCTTCTGGGCCGAGATGGACCAGAAGATCTTCAGCCTTCCCAAGGAGAAGCGCGTTGCTGAGCTCAACAAGAACAAGGACTACATCATCAAGAAGCTCAACGACGATTGCCAGAAGGTCTGGTTCGGACGTAACAAGGAGGGCAAGGCTTGCGACCTTGATGACATGACTTACGCTGATGTTCTCCGACGTCTCGTTGAGCTTCTCTACGTCAAGCACCAGTCTCGCTGGATCGACCGCTCTTACAGCGTTCTCGTTGGTGACTACATCCACCGTCTCGAGGAGCGTCTGACCTCCTCCGCTGGCCAGGCTTCTCTCCTTCAGAGCTACTCTGAGCTCAGTGATCCCTTTGAGGTGATCGACCGCATCCTTGCTGCTTACCCCGATGCCGAGACTCAGATCATCAACGCTCAGGATGTTCAGCACTTCCTCATCATGTGCATGAGACCCACTCAGAAGCCTGTCACTTTCATCCCTGTCTTCGACGATAACTTCGAGTTCTACTTCAAGAAGGACTCCCTGTGGCAGTCTGAGGATTTGGATGCGGTTGTTGACCAGGACGTTGGCCGAACCTGCATTCTCCAGGGACCTGCTGCGGCCAAGTTCTCTACCCAGATTGACCAGCCCATCAAGGAGATCCTCGATGAGATCCACGAGACTCACGTCAAGTACCTCGCTCGGGATCTGTATAACGACAACAAGGCTTCCATTCCCTACATCGAGTACTTCGGTGGCAAGCTCGTCGACCCCGAGATTCCTCTCGATGTTGAGGGCCTGACTGTCAGCTACGACACTTACAAGAACACTTACCGCCTGTCTTCGTCTGCTGCTGCCACTCTCCCTGAGCTCGACTCTTGGCTGTCTCTCCTCGCTGGCCCCAACCGCAACTGGCGCCATGCTCTGCTCATGGCTGATGTTGTTGCTCAGGGCCAGAAGTTCCAGACCAACCCCATCCGACGCATCTTTGCTCCTTCTCGTGGTCTGTTCGTTGAGATCTCTTACCCCAACGATCCTTCCAAGACCACTATCATTGTTCGCGAGCAGCCCCGCCACAACCAGTACATTGATGTGATCGAGGTCAAGCTTGTCGGCGAGAACAAGATCCAGGTCAACATGATCAAGGAGACTACTGCCCTTGGCAAGCCTGCTGCTCTGCCCCTGGAGTTCACCTACCACCCTGAGGCTGGTTACTCTCCTATCCGTGAGGTTATGGAGGGCCGCAACGACCGCATCAAGGAGTTCTACTGGAAGGCATGGTTTGGCGAGGAGGCTATTGATCTCGATGCCGATGTCACTGCTGAGTTTGATGGTGGTAAGACCACCATCACCGGCGAGGCTATCAACGACTTCGTCCACGCTGTCGGTAACACTGGCGAGGCTTTCGTCGACCGACCTGGCAAGACCGTCTATGCTCCTATGGACTTTGCTATCGTCATTGGCTGGAAGGCTATCACCAAGCCTATCTTCCCTCGCACCATTGATGGTGATCTTCTGAAGCTCGTCCACTTGTCCAACCAGTTCCGCATGATCCCCGGTGCTGAGCCTCTCAAGAAGGGCGATGAGGTCTCTACCACTGCCCAGGTCAACGCTGTCATTAACCAGGAGGCCGGTAAGATGGTTGAGGTCTGCGGTACTCTCGTCCGCGACAACAAGCCTGTCATGGAGGTCACTTCTCAGTTCTTGTACCGCGGTAGCTACACCGACTACGAGAACACTTTCCAGCGAAAGGTCGAGACCCCCATTCAGGTTCACCTCGCCACCACTCGCGATGTTGCCATCCTTCGCTCCAAGGACTGGTTCTCTGTCGACGAGCTTCCTCAGAACATTGAGCTGCTCGGCCAGACTCTGACTTTCCGTCTCCAGAGCTTGGTTCGCTACAAGAACAAGACTGTCTTCAGCAGCATCGAGACCCGTGGCCAGGTCCTCCTTGAGCTCCCCACCAAGGAGATCATCCAGGTTGGCAGCGTCGACTACGAGACTGGTGAGTCTCACGGTAACCCTGTCATCGACTACCTTGAGCGAAACGGAAAGCCTATCGACCAGCCCATCAACTTCGAGAATGCTATCCCTCTTAGTGGAAAGTCTCCTCTTGCTCTCCGAGCTCCCGCCTCCAACGAGAACTACGCCCGTGTCTCTGGTGATTACAACCCCATTCACGTCTCTCGTGTCTTCTCTAGCTACGCCAACCTCCCTGGTACCATCACCCACGGCATGTACTCCAGTGCATCCGTCCGAAGTCTCGTTGAGACTTGGGCTGCCGAGAACAACATTGGCCGTGTCCGAAGCTTCCACGCCTCGCTTGTCGGCATGGTTCTGCCCAACGACGAGCTCGAGGTCAAGCTTCAGCACTCTGGCATGGTCTCTGGTCGCAAGATCATCAAGGTTGAGGTCCGCAACAAGGAGACTGAGGACAAGGTTCTCGAGGGTGAGGCCGAGGTTGAGCAGCCTGCTACAGCCTATGTCTTCACTGGTCAAGGTTCTCAGGAGCAGGGTATGGGTATGGAGCTGTACGCCAGCAGCCCTGTCGCCAAGGAGGTCTGGGACCGTGCCGACAAGTACCTCCTCGACGCTTATGGCTTCTCCATCACCAACATCGTTAAGAACAACCCCAAGGAGCTTACCATCCACTTCGGTGGTCCCCGTGGTAAGGCCATCCGCCAGAACTACATCGCCATGACCTTTGAGACCGTTGCCGCCGACGGTAGCATCAAGTCTGAGAAGATCTTCAAGGAGATTGACGAGACCACCACCTCGTACACATACCGATCCCCCACTGGTCTTCTGTCGGCCACTCAGTTCACCCAGCCCGCCCTTACTCTCATGGAGAAGGCCAGCTTCGAGGACATGAAGGCCAAGGGACTTGTGCCTAACAACAGCACTTTTGCTGGTCACTCGCTCGGTGAATACTCTGCTCTGGCTGCTCTTGCCGAGGTCATGCCCATTGAGAGCTTGGTCTCCGTTGTGTTCTACCGTGGTCTCACCATGCAGGTTGCCGTCGAGCGTGACGCTGCTGGCCGATCCAACTACTCCATGTGCGCTGTTAACCCCAGCCGCATCAGCAAGACCTTCAACGAGGCTGCTCTCCAGTTCGTTGTTGACAACATTGCTGAGGAGACTGGCTGGCTCCTCGAGATTGTCAACTACAACATTGCCAACCAGCAGTACGTCTGTGCCGGTGACCTCCGTGCGCTCGACACTCTTGCTGGTGTGACCAACTTCATCAAGATCCAGAAGATCGACATTGAAGAGGTCAAGGACAACATTGAGGAGGTTAAGGGACACCTCCGCGAGATCATCCGTGGTTGTGCTGAGAAGACCCTGGCTAAGCCTACCCCTCTCGAGCTGGAGCGTGGCTTTGCTACCATCCCTCTCCGAGGTATCGATGTGCCTTTCCACTCTACTTTCCTCCGATCTGGTGTCAAGCCTTTCCGATCCTTCCTGCTCAAGAAGATCAACAAGACTTCCATTGATCCTTCCAAGCTGGTTGGAAAGTACATCCCCAACGTGACAGCCAAGCCCTTCGCGTTGACCAAGGAGTACTTCGAGGATGTCTACAAGCTGACCAACTCGCCCAAGATTGGTGCCGTGTTGGCCAACTGGGACAAGTACAACCAGGACGAGGCCGCTACCAACGGTGCTGAGGGTAGCGAGAGCTCCAGCGGCGAGTACGAGGGATCTGGCCGTGCTGCTTAAGCATTTACAGAAACCGAACAAAAAATAAAAAAACAAAAGAAAAGAAAAGGAAGATAATTAAAATGAGGAAAGAGCTCATGCATAGACATGTTATGACGGAAGAGAAGACCGAATTAGATGGATGATTATGAAGAGAAGCATACAGATTCCCGTTCGGATTGTTATTTGGGATGAGTTAGTACCTACATTATGAAATATCGTGTTATCTTTAGCTAGAAGGGGCGTTTATTTGTTTTGGTATTTTGCTACTAGACAATTTCAATGTTTGACGATATTTGAACTATTAATCAATTGTTCCATGTTTGTTCCATGTTTGTGTGATGTTGTGTAATATTGGTTCGTAGTACAATTGAAGCCGATGACGGGAATAATTAACGAGCTGGACAAAGGGTACATGATGTTTGCCAGTAAATGCCTCGGTAAAGGAAGTACCTGATGTCTCCACATGTTCCCGTTTGCAACTAATCGGCCGGCGGCGACAGCCGGAGACGGACAAGAGGTGGAGGTGGCCTATCACGGAGCCAAAGTCCGCTTTGGTCGCTGTTAAGGAGATAGACTATCTAAGCCAAGTCAAGTTTACGTGTTCATGAATTTGTATATAAACCCGAAACAAGAAGGTCAAAGGAAACGCTCGAGCTTTCTCTCGCTTTTGCTTCTCTTTCTTTCGTCTCTTGGCTCTTTGAAGTATTACATCATCTCTCATCCTCCCTCTCACCCTTTATCAACACGATAATGCACCTCTTGAGAGATCAGGATACTGGAACTCCTACCATGGCGAATTTGAAAAAGGTGTTTTTGGGGGCTTTTGTGTCTAGCAAAAGTCCAAAAGAACTTGACTACCACCATGATACTCTCGTCTGTGTTGATGAGGAGGGCAAGATTGTCAAGGTTGACTATGAGGGCGGTGACGTAGAACGAATTGGAGAGAGATTATCAGAGACACTAGGTTGGAAGTTGAGCGAGGTGGATGTTCATGTCGCTAAGCCTGGAGAGTTTTTCTTCCCTGGTTTTGTCGGTGAGTACCATATACGACCTTGTCAACAAGTTTGTACTAACAAACCTTAGACTCCCACGTTCATGCATCTCAGTACCCAAATGTCGGCATCTTTGGAAAGACAACACTTCTGGACTGGCTAGAAAAGTACACATTTCCCCTTGAGTCCAGTCTCAAAGACTTGAACAAGGCGCGTCGAGTATATGGCTCATGTGTACGACGAACATTATCTCACGGAACAACAACAGCGGCTTACTATGCAACCATCGACGTAGCGGCTACAAACCTTCTTGCGGATCTTTGTCTGGAGATTGGACAAAGAGCGCTCGTGGGGCGCGTGTGTATGGACAATCCCGACTTTTGTCCTGACTACTACCGTGATGAGAGCGTCGAGGAAGGCTTAGAAAAGACACGACAGACGATTCAGCATGTGAAAAAGATCGATCCGGATTTCAAGCTAGTTTCGCCTGTGTTGACACCGCGCTTTGCACCGACTTGCTCGACAGAGTCGATGAAGGGACTTGCCAAGATTCAGAAGGAGATGGATCTTCCTGTTCAGACACACGTTTCCGAGAACGAGGGAGAGATCGAACTGGTTGCAGAGCTGTTTCCTGAGTCAGAGTCGTACACACATGTCTACGATGATTGCGGGCTTTTGACTTCCAAGACCATTCTGGCGCATGCTGTGCATTTGACGGATGAAGAAGCGAAGTTGATAGCGCAGCGCGGAAGCAAGATTTCACATTGTCCTTGCAGTAACAGCTCTCTCACGAGTGGTTCTGCTCGAGTACGCTGGCTTTGGGACCAGGGTATCACAGTTGGTCTCGGCACAGACATGAGCGGTGGTTACAGCCCTTCCATCCTCGAAGCAGCACGTCAAGCAGCGCTTGTCAGCCGCCATATCGCGATGGGCTTGAAAGAAGACAAGGAAAGAAGCAAGTTGACGGTAGAAGAAGTTTTGTACCTCGCAACTCGAGGCGGAGCGGAAGTCGTCGGTCTTGGAGACAGAGTTGGTGGGTTCGAAGAAGGAATGGAGTTTGATGCGCAGTTGATTCGTCTTGGAAGCGTTGATATGGACGGTTTGGCGGAGGAAGATGGGAATGTGAATATCTTTGGGTGGGAGACTTGGGAGGAGAAGATTGCGAAGTGGTTGTTTAATGGAGATGATCGGAATGTGAAGAAGGTTTGGGTGAGAGGAAGGATGGTCCATGCGAGGAAGTAAGAGTCTCTGATGATTTATGACAACAATGACGATTTAGAGCCAGGCATGATAGTTTTGTTAAGTAACCACTTTAATATTCATGCTATTCTGACGGATCTGTTTCATACCAAGTTACAGTGGCAGAAGGATTTATAATGGGTCATTGACAGGTTTCATACTAATTCATCCATGTCAGATGAAATTGCTTACTACGCATAATAGAATGTTTCGTCTAGAAATAATCAAGATTGACTCTTGTAGCAGCTGAAAAAGACATGATGCTGTCTTGTGCTCTGATTCTATTAAACTGATCTTCCTCGTGAAACAATAGTGCAGGGAATATGCCCCTGTAATGATCGACACGGGTGAAACATGACAGGGCGCAAATCAAAAGACCCTGAACAGCTGGCTGTTGCACGATGAGTACCCAGCATTATGCAAAGAACAGACCGGAACACTAAGAATAGCTTGAGAATAACCAATAAGAAACTAGATCAAGATATTTATCATTTATCTCGAGTTGTAGCGTGGACTTGGGTTGACACTGCTGAGTCTAGGGTACGTTGGCTGAAGACATCACGACGTCAGTAGAGAGATCTGTGTGAGGAATTATACCTGACATCCCTGTTTTAACTGAAATACTAGTTTAATAGAAGATCTGTTTCATTGTAAGAGGTTGCTACTGGTACGTGGCACGTCCGATGACCCTTCAGCCCTGTCTGTGCCTGAGTCTGTGTCCCAATTATTAATTTATGCTTGCTTCCAGGATCGGATGTGCTACTTAAACCGCCCATGCCCCTCGTCCCAAGTGATTCACTGATTGACTAGCTGGCTGGTCATACTGCTCGTAAGTGTTCTCGTGATGTTGCCAGGTCTGGTGTATCTCTATTCTAACGAACCAAGATATTTACAACTTCCAAACATCACTTCTACAAAATGGCTACTACAACACAAAGCCAAGGCCTCTCAGCAAAAGGCGCCCCCAAGATCCCCCTCTGCCTGACCATCCTTCGTGGCGTAACCATCGTTACATCTCTCGGTGCTCTCACTGCTGCAGCGTACAACATCTCTCGCCTAAGCAGCTGGTCCCGATACTACGGCGGTGATGGCCCAGCAGGCTTCATCATATTCAACGTAAGTACCTCCCCTACTTTTAATTTCCTTACTGACCTCCCCAGGCTATCTTCACATGGCTCACCCTAGGCTCAATGATAGCCCTCGAACTCTTTGCTCCTCAACTCTACATTCGTCTTCTCTTCCTCGGCGGTCTCGTCTTATCGTCGATCTTGTGGCTCGCTGCTTGGACATGGGCTGCTGCGTGGACGGCGGATTTCTATAATGTGTATGTTAGCTACAACATTCGACGGGTAAAGGAGCTTGACGCGTGGGGTGGTTCAATGGCTGCTGGTACTGCGCTTGGTGGTGTTACTTGGTAAGTTTCAGTATACTTGAGAGAGAGTGACACTTACTAATGGTTATGTATAGGATTCTGATCGTTGTTATTACCGTCTTCTATGTCAAGGCTTGCTTGGCTGATCCTAACGGCTCGACCTTTGCGCCCAAGCCGAAGAAGGACCCGGAGGCGGCTGAGCCCAAGACCGAGGCCACTGCTGTGTAGATTACCAACGTCGCTGGACGACTGTTTGGTTATGTTAGAATGAGAAATGTCAAATTGGTTATACCCGGAAGGCAATGGATGGTAGTCAGAGTCAAAGTTCAAGTCTACTTGGTACATCTAGTCACAATTTAGAAGAGGCAGAAGAATGATTTCATGACTGTTATTTCTATCTCCGAGGAAGCTATTAGTGTCTTGATGACCATCTATATCGCTTTCCTGATATCCGTTTTCTTTCCGTAATACAAAGCTCTATACATGCATGCCCTTTTCCTGCGGGCTTTTGGGTGGTACTGCAAAACCACAATGTGCAAATCAAGTCTGACTTTCCTGTCAAAGTCTGACCCGATGTCAATGCCATTTCATCCTGAACTCCAACTGCTTTTCAGAGCAGATCAATATCCTTCCGGCCCGTGGGCAAAATACTTTTGTGTAAATAGGGGTATCTGTCGTAGAACGCTGATCGCCGGGTGTATGAAAGCCATTAGTGACGCGCGTTCAATGTAAGAATTCGTCGCGGTATCGTGTAGTTCGTGGTTGGCGTCTCCTGGGACGAGCGGTGATGTTGTTTGCAAGGCGGTGTCAAGCCATTAGCAGTGTAAGTTGATGTAAGCATTCGCTATGGTTGATGGTATTTTGTGTATGGCGTCTTTGAAGACGTGTGTTAATGTAATCTGCCTGGCTTGAATGCCGAGTATGGAGGCGTGTGGTGATGTAGTTCTTGACGGCGAGTATGGTGATGTGTGTAGTTCGTCAGCCCTGAATGGCGAGTATGAGGAGGTGTGATAGTGTAATTCGTCTGGCCTGAATGGCGAGTATGAGAATGTGTGTGAGTGTACTTAGTTTGGCCTGAATGGCATGTATGGAGATGTGTGGTGATGTAGTTCTGGATGGCGAGTATGAAGATGTGTGTTAAAGTAGTTGGCTTGAGGCCTGAAAGGCCAGTATCGAGTTGTGTAATGAGGCAGTTCGCTCAAGTGCCGAATGCCTGGTATCTGTCATGATACTGATACTGGTAGTGTAATGTCCCCACGTCTGCGAAAACGATGAATCAATGCGTGGTTGCTGAGAGACCACGGTAGTGTGGCTCGATATGTAGGGGATCTCAGCAGAAGTAAAGACAATTGCGATCCGCAGTAAATCAAAAGAACCTTGTGCACCTGGCAGAAATTTGACAATGCGATGCGGTACGAAGAAAATGTAACATCCGATAGTAATGCAGAGGAAATCAGAGAACAACCTTTGACGTAAGATCCGCGCCCAAAAAGCAAATGAACTGGACCATCCTATCGGCACAATGTGGTGGATGGTATTGAATGTAGTATCAAAAAGCAAATGAACTGGACCATCCTATCGTCACAAAATGTCGTGGATGATTTTGAAAGAGGCAGAAAAAAAAGCAAGTGATGTAGACAGACCATCCTGTTCGTCACAATGTGGTGGATGGTGTGATAATGCGGCAGAGCCAAAGGTGGTTAGGTGGTTTAGTTCTGAGACGAGTTCATGTCTCCGAGATAGTCACCGAAGAAAATCTCGTCGTGAGGATCGGGGAAGGTAGACGGATCTGCGTTATGATCAAAAGTATCAGAAGTACCAGTGTTGTTGTTGGTGATCTGCTGCGGACGCTCGTTGCTCTGAGGGTCGACGGGAAGAGTTGACGTAAAGGTATGAGACTCAGCATTGTTGGTTGGGTTGAACCAAGGCTGATCTAGGTTCTGAGGTGAGGATTCATCGATACCGTTCATAGGGCCCTGGAGATCTGGATTCATGTAAGGAGGGAATGTACCGAGATCATTCATAGGACCATGCATGTTAAAGTCCATGTTATTGCCAGGAACCATGTTCATATCGTTGACGGATGTTGGCATGTCGCCCATGGGGCCGTCCAAATGAGGGTTGAATTGGTTGGGAGGCAGGGTACTCGCGTCGAAGCTAGGAGGTCGTGCCCAAATAGCACTCTGATCCACCATGGTAGGCATCAAGGGAGGAGGAGCCATTGATATGGCCATGTAAGTAACATCAGTGGGTGCGTCAAACATGGTGACGTTAGAGGGCACTCGTCTGAGATCATTGTGCTCAATGTTGCCAAGTTCCTCAGCATCGGAGGGCTGGTCACCTTGTGCCTGGACGTTAGAATCAAAGTCGGGGACTTGGTTGAAGGTGAAGTTGCTGGGCTGAGCATTGTCAACAGGAGCGTACACAGACTGAGAAGCCATGTTGGTATCAAGAGGTGCGAATTCGGAGTTGGCATGGGCAACATCGTCAAGGCCGAACATGTTGCTATCGGTGTTCTCAGAGTTACCAGGGCCGTCAGCTACATCTTCCGTAGCGTTGTCTGTTGGGGTTTCGACATCAGGAGTTTCGATGTTGGCGTTCGTGTCCTTGTCCTGATCGACGTTGGCAGCGTTGGCAGCTTTGCGAGCCTTCTTGGAGGTCTGCTTGCCACGAGGCTTACGATAAGGGTTGGCGCGAGCATCATAGTCGGCATTGCCCATTCGTTCGATTGCGGCATGGTCCTCGGCGGCAAAAGCTGAAATGACCTGTTTGATTTCCTTGTTCTGTCGTTGCACATCCTGTTTGGCCAATTTCTAAAGAGAAGATGTCAGTAAACTTTGTTATCAAGTTAGAAGACTGCTGACTTACATTGTTCTGAGAGTTTATGGCGGCCTGAGCCTTTGCCTTCGCTTTCTTAGCTTTCTGAGCAGCTTCCTCCTCTAGCTTCTGGATCCTTGCATCCATTTCTCTATTCATAGAGTTTCGGGTATGATTATGAATGCTGTCGTATTCCTGGGGATCGGCACCGAGAGATGCGGCCTTGAGACGCCACCAGTCTCGTTCAACTGCGAGGTCCCTGGAAATGTTGCGATACTGTGAAAGCGATTCCTCTCTACGTTGGCGGGTGCCCTTAGCAGCCATATTATTGCGCTCGAGATCGACTTGCTTATTTCGTGTACACAAGTCCTTGTTCTTTTGGGCGAAAAATTCGTGAACGCGGCGATCATCAATCGTATCGGGTACATGGTACGGCTTCGGTGTAAAACCTTTAGGAACCTGAGGACTGAGTTCAGAACGGGGGAGAATAGGGGCAATGTTCTGTTGTCGTGCGAGCTCTTCTTTGATGGATGTGAGCCGTCTGACGGTCTCTCCAATAGGAAGACCTCGAGGGACATCCAAGCCAACGCGCTGAAGCAAGACACCACCGAACTTCAGCGTTCCTAGGGCTTCAAGTTGATGATAGGGGTTGGACACAGGTTGTCCGGCAGAGACAAGACCTTGGACTGGGTTTCCAGCCGGATTCCCAGTCGGCATGGCATGGGATTGCGGTGATTGTCCATTAAGTACCTGGCTAGCAGACGTTTCCTCAGTAGGAGCTTGCATGTTAGAAGCTTGGTCGACGGAAGCTTGGTTGGTGGAAGCCTGCTGTCCAGTAGGTTGTCTGATCGGGGCGCTCTGATAGTTGTAGGACTTGAGTAAATTCCTAGCTATGCTAATAACACACTTTGCGTCGCGAATGGTGTGCTTCGTTCTCAAGGCCCGAGACTGGTCAAGGTAATCTGCTGGAATGTTGATGAGTGCAGACTTAGGTTCCTCGTTGCCCTGTTCATTGGGGTTTCCAGTGCTTCTCCTCTTTGAAACTGGACAGGGAACAGTGTGTTCGTCGAGTTCACTTGCCAGTCTCTTGTGGTTGTCAGAGGTAGGGAACGGCAAGTAACCTAACGACTGAGTTTGAGGAATTCCAGAAGGAGTAGCAGTAGTCTGAGGACGCGGGGTATCAGGAGTATTGAATGAAGGTGTAGACTGAGCGGTGTTCCTCTTTTTGCTAGGCTGGTCAGAACCAGTGCTTTCGGCGACTTCGTCGGCTTTTCTCTTTCGAGCTTGGCCTTGGGGAGGAATGGGAAGAATGGAATCGCCTGGAGTAGGGGGAAGAGGATATATGTATCCGCTATAGAACGGAGCAGGGGGTTGATCAGGGTGTACAGTTTGGCCAGGAGGGCTGAAAACGACAGAAGGTGTAGTAGATGCCTGAGATTCAGTGACTGCTTGAGGTGCACCACGAAGATAACCTGTGTAGGGACAGGGTTCCGTGAAAAGATAGTCCCTTGCAGTAGGGCCTCGCGGTCTATTAGATAGTTGGTTCTCAGTAAGAGAGAGTGCAGGGTCTATTGGCTGAGACGCGGGAAAAGGTGCAGTTGCAGACGGAGCAGTGTGAGAATGAAAACCGTAGTAGGGTCGATCAAAGTTGAGATCTATTCCAGCAGGAAGAGGATCAAAATCGAAACTGATCTGGGACTGCTCCTCTTGGGAGAGTGCACTAGCAATTGTCAAGACAGGCTCGTGTTCAGTATGAGGAGGTTGTTCAGCACTAGGAAGCTGTGCAGCACCTCGAAGCAGTGAAGACGTCGAAGCAATAGGTTGGTCTTGAACAGTAGATGGTGCAGGTTGGAGTGATCGTAGTGTCTGAGGCAACCGACCACGGTTCTTGGTGGGAGAACCGGGTAAAGACATGATGTCTTTAGGGGCGCGTGATACCGCGACGATAGAAGTAGGGATAGTAGTATGTGTGTGATTCAGGGAAGGGGACAGGAAGATACAGTGATTCAGAGTATGTGTGCTTGTGATGATGATTCAGTGTATCAATAAGTGTGATTCTGATTCAGAGTATGTTCTTGTTTGGTGTTTGGGGAGAATGTTGTTGTGAAGAAGAGATGAGAGGGAGAAGAGGAGGGAAAGTCTAGAAGGTAAGGTAACAGAAAAAGAGTGGGTGGAGTCACTCGCCCAAGAGATCACAACAACGAACAGTCCAGCCTCTGCCTATGTACGAAAAGGGTCTTGGCTACTAAACTATGACGGAGTGCATGGCTACGGCCTATTATTACGCAATTACTGCTGGGTAATCTTCCAGTTACAGGGCGGATGGGAGGCATCTGCTAAGATTGGACAGGCACTGCTTGTTTTCTCTGCTTTTGAAAATAGCATCATGCGTGCAGACGTGTTAGTCACTAATAGAAACGCGTCTGCGAGGAAAGCAACGTGACATGAGAAGGAGAGGTAGATGGCACTAAATCAGAGCGTGCATATCCTGCCATCTGCCATCTGCCATCTGATGCCATGACCTTCCAAATTGTTTGGTGACCCACGTGAGCATAAAATAACTGTATCTCTATAGAAACAGACCAAGCATTATGTATTAGATATTGTATACAATGTAGACATGAAGAGTGTTTAGTAGTTTGCAAGTGTCGTAGTTCCCCTGAAGCTGTCTTGTAGTAATAGTGATCAGGATCGATGACCAACAACGTTGAAATAAAGACGCCCGCACGATGCAAAAAGAATCCATTCCCCACGTGTAGTTGAAACACACAAGGATTAGACAGACGCCCACCTGCACCTCGTGAGTAAAACAGTAAAACATATCGTGGTTACTCGCGAGGGTGTACGAGACCAACATCAACAGCCCAAACAAGCAAAACTATATCATCATGATCCTACTTTCCCTATTTACTCTCTTCATCTAGGTGAGAAGAAGAATAAAGGGAAATAAAAATGGTGATGATTGCTGCTGTGCTTTTTGCTGTCACGTCCGTGATCAACCACTGCGCCGCCGACCCAATTTTGCCGCCTTTTCCACTCGTTCTTCCCTACACATCCAATGCAGCACAAGAGCACCCTAGACTTATTGTTCAGATCGTCTACTTTCTTATGAGGGTGATCTCGAGTATTCCGTGTCATCGTGGCTGGCACTGCGTTAGGATCTCGTTTTCGACAAATCTCGTAAGAGGACTTCCAATCGTGGAAGCTTTTAGCATTCGGCGAATACGCCGAGAATGGAGGCAGAAAAGGAAAGGGACAGACTCCGGACTATTTGGTACGTACGTATTATCGTTGATCTCGAATCGTTCTGAGCTGACTCGATCGAATAGGGGTCGCTGCCAAAGTCGTCCAACCAACAGCGCCAATGCCGACGGCGCTGTATGGAAAGAGTATACATCTATAAGAATACAACCAAATGGAAGCAGAGATCAAGTTCAAGATGGTAGATATTGTCTACAGATTTTCAGAACGGTCTGGGCTGATCTGGTTGAGTAGTTGAGTCGGGGCTGCTGAAGTCGTCTTGTACCGCCATCGTCGATTACACCACAACAAGAGAAGACATAACCACAGGACTCTTGGCATAGATATCCAGTACTATCAAGAAGGTTTTGAGAGATCATCTATAAATCGTGGATCGATCTAGGCTGACTTGGCTGAATAGGGGTTGTCGAAGTCATCTGGCACCGCCATCGCCGATTGCATCGCAAGGAACGAATATAAGTCGACAGGACTTTGGGAAACATCTTCTGGGGATATATGAAAGGTCAAGAGCCATTGTTTATAAGCTTTGGATTGGTTCGGGCTGACTTTGTTGAATAGGGGTTGCCGAGATCAAGCACCGCCATCGACGACTACGCCGCAATGAAAAAAGATACGGCGATGAGAATATAAGGAAAGGAAATATGAGACGATGGAACAAATGATTGAGGTTGTCTAAAGAACACAAGGTTGTGGAAATGTTCATTGTTCAATATTCTTGTCGTCCTGAACATATTTGGTAAGTCCGCCACTCCCGATTATGTCCTTTGTTTAGCTATCTACACACACTCAAGCCCTCCAAACAACGCTCTTTAACCGGTAACTAACATGAAACTTTGCAGGGAACCATATAGTACCAGAAAGAAACCACAATGATACTCGAATCCCCGAAGACGAACCACAATGACTTTTGTTTGACTGCCTATCTAAGAACACTCTGCTCTTACCAAGACTCGACTCTCTGAACCAAAGATCTGAAATTTTTGCTAGCATTCTTATCTTTCGATAGTCTGTCTCGTTGGAAAAGAAAAACACAATGACATTCGAAGTGCCGAAGACGACCTACCATGTCCTTTGTTCCTTTGTTCAACTATCCGCGAACACCCTACTGCGCACTGTAGCACCACCAAGCATCTAACGGCACGATCATCTTGCAAGAATCTATCTCATTGCCAGATAAAAACCAAAGTCCGATGGTCTTATGGCGGACAACGAACTACCATGCCCTTGTTTGACTATCTAAGAACACTTGACCCCTAACAACATTCAATTCCTCCAAGAGAATTTCTGAACACTCAGCTAAGATCGTTCTTCTGTAGAAATCCAGTTACTGACGAACTCGAAATCAGGACTCGAATTACCCACCGCGAACCATGGCCTTTGTCCGACTGTCTAAGACCCCACCGCTACCACAAACACTTGACGTTTACGAACATTCTGCTCCTCCGAACAACGTATCCAAGACAATACCGACATTCCATTCCTCCAGAAATCCATCTAACACAAAGTCGAACCCGAAATCGAAGAATTCCATCACCCAAGATGAATCGCGGTCAAAGATTAAATAGAGTTGAAATTTTCATACGCCAAAAGACTTGGCTTTTCGACAACTAACATCGCTGTCCGCTTCATGGTATCTAAAAGCACCCTTGCCGCTCCCATGCTCGAGCTCAATCCCGAGTCCCATTAAAGGCCGTTATTCCTACCCAAAAAAGCGAATGTCCCTCCTAAGACGCCACAAGTATGTTGCTCCTTTTCCTTTCCAATGCCATTCGTTTCCCAACCATAACTAGAGAGCCCTGCTCACAATGCCAAACCCGTTCCGTCCTTTGTCCATCGATAAACCGCCAGAAGTTCCCTTCGCCGTTGCTGCTGCTCGCCTAGGTCCTCGGGTACACGACCTCGAACCTGAGCAAGAGCGCTGCGCATCACCTTGCTGAATTTTCGCTACAAAGCTGTTAGTTACTACAATCAATTCTGTGTTTTCAAAGAACTAACCTGATATTCTGTGCTTAGAGTCACGACACATGCCTCGTGAGCCCGCACGATTGTTTCGCATGCTTTTGCCACACTGGGTGATGCTTCCGATTGAAGCTTGTCCGCGATGAGCAGCAACAAAAACGACCCCTGAAGGAGGTAGATACCGAAGAAGAACGGCATAAACTCCAGACCAGGATCGAACTCGAGAATTTGGTTGATTGCCTCAGCTGCCGCAACAGCGTGGCTCGTCGATGTAATGAACCCTTGGGAAGAAATCCACAAGTCTTCGTCGTCCAGCAGATTGATAGGATCCCACTTGCCAGAGAGGAGGATATGCAAAACGTGCATCACATGGGTTCCATACGCAATAACAATGCGAGTTTGGATATTGCTCTCTGTAAGTCGGTTTGATGTATTGGTATGCACAGAGTGGACTGACGGCGTGTTAGTCTCAGGAACCCCTGAGCGGTCATTGCCCTCATTCGCCGCGTCGTTTCTCTCCTCGAGCGGTCGAGGCAGGTTCTTGTGCTCAAAAGACTGCAAGCTCTGCTCGTAAATCTCAAGATGTCGAGTTATTTCAGCCGTTTGGGCATTCCACTCATTTCCTTGGCGGAAAGAGGTACCGAATCGGGGATGGTTCTTTGCGTGGTGCAAGTCGACGATTTCGCCTAAGATGGTCATAAGGGGGAGGAAATATCCGAATATGCTATGGCCGCGGCACTCATATTGAGGCCCATGAGCCTGTTGGTGATCGGTCCTGTAACCTTCTGGACTTGTCCCTAGAAGATTAGGATCTGTAGTTGAATTCGAGCTGCCGAGGAAATCGCCGCTTTGCCACACGGCATCGTCCATGGGCTGTAACAGACCTTGACACTCAATGTCAAGGAGAAATAGGGGGCGGTTATAGCACAACGCCAAGTGTCTGTCGACAATGTATAGAAGCCACCATATCCGACGTCGTTCTTCGCGCTCCTCCTCACCTACATAGCCGTTTCCGCTGATGCCGCCCTCAGCATCCTCGGCGTTGTCAGTATCCATGGCTTCTTGCGCAGCGGGTGATGGTCCAGGAGGGAGTTCGCGGCCCAGCTTGAGTTCACGGGCGAGACCCCAAGCAGCAGTCCACCATCGCATACTCGCTCCTTTGTATTCACTAGCAGAGACGACAACCGCCAAATGAATATATGTGATAACATCATCGAGGCTACCAGCCGCACCGAAAGGTCCCGACTCGCCACTCGTGGCCTCCATGCTGATTGATCCAGGCATGGCTACACCCAAACCGCCAAGAGCAACACCATCGGCAACAGGACTGGGTGCATCGCTGGGTGCTGTGTGGATGAGAGGTCGAAGCAGGTAGACTGTAAGCTCCAATAGCTTCTGGCAAGTCTTGGCGCGTGCTGAAGGTGTACTGGCAAGGAAAGGAGCATCGCTCGTCTGGGCGGCAACCCAGAGCATACTTGCCAAGAGTGCGGGTTGGCAAGGTCTTGGCCTTGTCTGATCAAGGAAGTATCGTTTTCGGAGGACGAAGCCCAAGACGTAAGGTGACATTGGGTGCATCTGCGCTGACGAAGAAGAAGCAAAATAGAGATCGATGAGATCGCAAGCCAAAGGTATCGGAATTATGTTGTTGAGGTATGGAATAATTGGCTCAAGAACGGGATATCGCAGCTTCGAACTGCTGAAATTGGGAGCAGGAGCCTGTGTCTGATATTGGCCTGTGGGTGAAGCCATGGAAATCCCCCATCCAGGGGATGTTCCTTTGCCCATCGAATATCCTAATGGGCTATTTCCCATTCGGAACGCAGAACCGTTGTTAAAGTTGGGAGGGCTCTGAGCTTGCATCGAATATGGGAATTCGGCATATCCAGGCATGTTTCCTCGTCCATTAGGAGCATAAGACTGACCGTTAAGCACAGGACCCTCTAAGCCTTGCGAATCGTATGCGTGTGGCATCCCGCCAAAGCCGTTGAGATCGAGACCTCCGTTATTTTCGATGTGTTCGCCATCCAAGGAAGATCGGCCTAGATGTGGTTGCTCGTTGATGTTGCCAAGATGGTCTAGACCTTCGAGGCCTTGAGTGTGTCGCATCACTTCGTCGCCCGGATCTCTGCTTGATTTGCTGCTAGTACTGGGATCTCGTTCATTCGATTGCTGCTCCAGGCCCATATTCGAAGAGTCGAGACCTTTACTGCTAGTTTGGCCATTGTCGGATAGAGAGTCGTCGATGCTCTGGCCCGAGGCAGCGGCAGCAGCTTGGGCCGCGGCTTGCTGAGCCAGTTCTTTCCTCGATGCCTTGCCTCTCTTCTTCCTTTCACGGATGTACTCACACCCCAGGCCGAATTCTACAGAAGTCAGAAACACAACATTAATGCCTTGACCTCAAAACCTACCAATGCAGTGCGCACACGGGTGTTGACCATCGCATTTGGTTCGAAGTTGATTGCACTGATCGCAGGCTCGACTGATTCTTCTCCTGATGGGTCCGGAGGTGCTACCGTTACGCGGGTGAACTCCATAAGGGTGTTGTCGGTTCTTTACTTGACCAGCAGATCTTTCAAGATGGCTGTTCGAGAGAGGCATGGCCTGCGAGAGAGGTTGAATCGGATACTGATGACTCTGCAGCGAGTCTAAGCCGCCGTTCTGCATCGTGCCTTGCTGGACGCTTCCATCAGGTGAGATGTTGGATGAGGTGATGTTCTGGTAGGGTGAGAAGCGTTGGAGTGGATTAGACAACATCTTGTCAGTACTCGCGCTCTACCGCGTCGTGAGCAGAAGCTGTTAGAGATAATTGTGGGTTCGAGTAGCTGCAATCGAATTCTTGTAAGCTATTCGCCTCTCTTTGAGATGACGGGGACAGCTTCTCTGATAAACATGGTCAGCTTAGCTCGCTGCAGGCAGAACTCAAATCAGTCTATGGGGAAGTGCTAGATATAAGTAAACAGGGGTTTGAGTCTGATGACGGCTGCAGGCGGGTTGCAGAGGTATCGGAACAGAGCAAGATCAACGCGTGTTGGTATCAGGGGGCAAATTTCTCGGGGAGCGGGGGACCGCTGTGGGATTGACAAGGCATCTGACACCTTTGCATTATAGGGAGTGATGAGCACAGGGTTTTGAGGGTAGTGCCCTGTTCGTATAGATGGTAGGGTGTCTTCGTGTAAGAAAGTGTGTAGACACTTGACAGGGAAAGTAGACGGATTCAAGAAGACGGTAACGGAGTCGACATGAAGGGACCAAAAGAAACCATCGATACTTACAAGATCCTTGTCGTTGGAGCTCTAGCTGCCGTCGAGGCACCGGCTAAATAGCTAATTACCAGATACGTTGAGATTTGCGGTTAATGTCGAGGGCACTTCCTGATCTAACTGGGTGCTTAATGAAGAGAGTTGTATGCCAGGGCAAGATCGTCCTTGTGGTTGCAGTTGATTCAACAACTTGAGCTTCTGAGGACAAATCCTTCATATGAATTCGTCACCTTCTGCTTCGTTTCAGAAGGTCTAGGACAAGTCGAGTCACGTCAGATCAGAAAGTTGACTGAGTGACTGGCAGGTGGATCCACGGGGAAGCTGTCGAGCGAATCTGAGTGTGTATATAACTCAAGATCTTGGGAACTTTGAGATCGAAAAGGGTGTTCACTTAGATCGAAAGGAAGTAATATGGATATACTGGAAGAAGTTTGACAAACAACAGAAGTCAATTTAAGAAACTGATAGTAGCAAAAAGGAAGGTCAAAGACAACGGGCGTTTTGTTTTTCTGGAGAAGACCACAACGACAAACCCCATCGACGGCTATGCTATGCTACTCGTGACTGACTGAAATGTCGGGCTAGGACCGGGCTGGGTCGAGAATGGGGAAGCGCATTTTGCTACATTAGGCCCAGCATGCCCCAAGAAGTTGCCGCATGCCAAATGGTTCGCTTACTTCTCCGTACGGGGAAGTAAAGGCCTAGCTTAAGTTAGTTGAGCGAGGTCCCGCCGAAGGTGGGTTGATGAACAGATGTGGAGTGGTGTAAGAGGTGGAGGATTTTGTGCCATGGGGTGCTGGCGCTGGGAGCCCTGGGAGCCACTCCTTACCCTGGCGCTACATCCCTTGTCGGTTGCTTCTTCCGAAAAGAATTAATGACAGTCACAGCCCATGCTGGGGTGTCCATGTCCATGTTCGAGACGTGTTCTTTTATTTCAACCGGTGAAAACTTGACTTGATTTGACTTGACTTGAGAGTGGCTCGAGACAAATAACGATCAAAGTCCGGACCGGACGTAACCTGGGGAAATTGTCATGATAGATTAGACGGTCAAAGTCGAGGAAAGAAGGTGGGAGCCATCCCCAGGATCTCATCTTATTGACCCGTCCATCAATTGGACGAGGAGCTTTCTCATATGATTGCCAAAGTGCCGTTCTGGGTAAGGAGCTGTAAGGTAATCTGGCAGGTGCTGACGTGCGAACAACGGTTCATTGCCTTTGTTGGACACTGGTGATGTTATTGATGAGCTTGTCTGTGGCTCTGTTCTGTCATTGTGAGTCTTGGATGGGGCAAGGGTCGTTGGATCTGGTGGCGTCCACCGCGTGGCCGCCAATCCTGAGGCTCATTGGGACTCGGCCCAGGAATAACCGAGGCTTAACGCTATGAGATGAGTCCAACAGGAGGTGAAATAAAAAGCTTGATGGACGGCAGATCAGAGCGGCATGTTGGTGATTGTACCGTACTGTAGACTCTTGTTCTCTCAATAATCTAATGTTTGAGAATCAGATCAGATGCGCCAAGTTTCATAGCTTACTCGACTCGAACGGCACGGCTCAGGAAGATGGATAATCATAGGATTAGGATGATGAAGGATCGTCGGGGCTTCGTTTCCAGGGCCTGCGATCCGTTCCGCAAGCGGGTAACAACGAAGAAGAAAGTAGAAAGCATGGCCGTAGATGCACTGTATTGCATTGCATTACATTGCCTGCACTGCGCTGCATCCACAAAGTGGATGAAAAGCAAGACAAGGAACGAACGGGTGGTGTGGATAGAGGAAAAACGAGAGTCTTGGGACTTTCCTATTGTTATCGATTCCCCGGATTTTCGTGGTCCAGACACTAAAGTTGACGATTGATTTTCATGATGAACTCCCCCCTGCGTAGGTACGGATACAGCGCATACTATACAATAGAGTGGTGTATGTGCGCAACGCACGCCATGTGCCATGCCATGCCATGTCGTGTCATGTCATGTCATGTCATGTACATGTATGTGATAAGTGTGGGTGAATGTGAGCCATGATTGATGAACTGGTACCAAATGATGGAGTCTTGGAGAAATTGGAATGAGAGCCTATGCACAAAAGGCAATCGTAGCGAACCCCAGGTGATTAATTAACGATGCGCCTTCCTTAACGGTTGCTAGTTTAGGTAGGTAGGTACTGTACTTGGGGGTTCTTTCCCGCCCAAATTCCTAAGATCGAGCCCAACGAAACATGGAGCCTAGACTAAGTCAGACAGGATCCAATGCAGAGCCAATTCAATTGGGTAGACCACATACAATAGGAACTTTTATTCTGAATTCTAGACAAGCTAACGTTAGACTAAAAGAGCGTCCGTCCGGCTGTTACAAACTAACAGTACGGTGAAGACTTCCTGTCATGGGTAAACCTTGAATGAATCTTATTAGATCTAATATTCTACCCTGGTCCTTGAAAGTTCCCCGTCCCAGTTTAAGTCCCAGTTCTTTGTACCGTTCCAGTTCCGAACCGAAAACCGAAACCCGGGCCAACTTAAAGAGATTGCATTGTCCTCGTCACGACTCACAATTGTCCCAGATATCGGGGATTACCATATTTCATCTATGCTCTCTTCTTCCTTTCAAGGAACTTCTAACTTCTTTGTGTAACCCGTCATCCCCCCCAATGCTAGACTATATCGTCGGTAGCCTGTAGTTATTCCGGCATTTGTGCCCGAATTTGCGCACCAATTATATTGCATAAAGCCCTGTCATAACTTGCACCGGAAGCGCGGATTAGACTCGACCCAGGATCTAATGCAATGTAATGTACTGTATGCCATCCCCAGGCTCCAGCATAATTCCTGTAAAGTACGTACAATTGTACACGGCATTGAGACAGGGTTTAATTCTGACCGCGACATGAACGGCCGCTCTCCACATGTCTTTCTTTTTGTTTACGTTTACCAACCCTGCCAGTCCAGTTCTTTACTGTATTACTCCGTATCAAGGGCTAAATTGCCTGCCCCTACGCTGTAATTTACTTAGTTCTCCCGTAGGTTATCTCGCCAATCGTTCACGGACAAGCCCTCCCGACTCCATCCATAAATCCATATTCTGACCTCAGTCTAATCAGACTCAAAATTCAGAGACAAACTCAGAATAAGTCTCAGATGTCGTCTCTTCCCCTCATGACGTTCACCATCGGAATGGCTTGCTGTGGCGCCGATAGTAAAACGGACTGCCGGCCCGATTCCCCCACACTCGTCGTCCCATCCAACGCTTCCTTGCAGCTTCCCCCAGTTTTAAAAGTCCACGTCCGCGGCCACATCCAACGGCTCCATGAGATGAGATGATGACCTTACCCTTACAAAGACCAGCGGTCCCCTCCACAAAAACCTTAGTTGACACCACTTTAAACTCTCAATCTCACGTTGCAGCGTGTGCATGCGTGCTCTGTCGTCCCTAGTTCCCGGATACCACGTGGATTTTCTCACCCATCCTTCTGTGCTGTGTCAGGTTCGAAGCTTGAATATAGGAGCATTTCATCGTGTGACACCCTTCAACCTTCATTTTAACGCTATAGAACTCTCTTATATAACAACCACTCTACCTGTGACCGCCTGAATCTCAGGTCGGCAAATGCGGAGAATCCAGCTGAATTACGGAGAGCTGAGCCGGTTATTACTTATATCCTCATATTATTGTTGACGGTTGCTACCTTGATTGACCTCTATTATATCGATTCGGCCAGCCATGCAACGCGGATCCGAGACTTGAAAGATGAATACTTGCTTGTGAAATCCGCATCTATGGTTCTTATTACCAACTCCGTGACCTCATAGCTTTTCGAAATGTCTTAATCCAAGCCGCTGTTCATTTATGTATCAGTATGCACATGAGTGAAAAGGGAGTCACCCAAACCCCTTAATCTAAGCCCGGAAGCCACCCACCCCGGGATAATGACGCCCCTAACCCGTCCAGCGCGGCTATCTGATCGTTGGTGTCGGCTTGCATACTAGCGTTCCCGTCTGCGTTGGAGTTCGGGGTGTCTCGATTGCCGCTATCGCCAAACATGAAGACGGAATTGTCCTGTCCGTTGTTGGCCATTTGCCAGGCCTCAAAGCTCTGATGCCACCTTGCACTGTCATTCAAGAACCATTCTTGGCCATCCATCCTCATCGACCGGTTGGACGTTGGAGGATTGCTGACAGGCGGAACACCTGTACCGGAGCTTGCCATGCTGTTGCGGTTTATGGGTGCGAATGCCGACTGGTAAGCTGGCATCGATGATGTAACAGGCACAGAAGTCCATCCACCCATAGTCTCGGAACCAAAGCCCCCATTGCCTCCATTCATAGGCATACCCTGTTGCTGAGCAAGAATGTTGGTCGGCAATGGGGAGCTTGTCATCATAGCTTCCGTCACAGATCGTTGAGGCTGCTGCTGTGGTTGCTGCTGCTGAAGCTGCTGCATTGGTCTAGCCAGTTGGGCCCGGCTATACTGTGGAAATGGGCTGTATTCACCCATTGCCTTCGCTCCCAGGCCACCATCAGAAAGAGGCGAAGCGCCCGCTTGTGAATGAGGCGATGGAACCTCAGAGGTGCTGTATGTTCCATACTTTTCGTCGGCCCGATGGAGAACAAATGCGGCATCTTCTGGAAGCTCGCAGTTCCATTTCCGAGAAAGAACACTCAAAATGCTCAGGGTTCTCCTTGCACAGAGCCAGTCTTCAGCAATCTCTTCAAGGTGCTTCACCCCATGAGTGATATCCCTTCGAGCAGTTTTTTCAGGGAGATTCAGTAGATGAATTGTGCATGCGCTATGCACCATATATACTGCAATATTGCAAATCTGTCGTAAATTCCAGAGTTTCTTATACAATCGTAGAAGTTTTGAGATAGCACCAGCATTTGCTGTGCAGATGCGACGTGGTGAGACATGGGGCGGAAGTGGCGAGGATGTAGGGGAATATTTCAAGAAGGGCCGGAAAAGGTGTATGTATTGTAGGTGAAAGAACATGCTGTTCAAGGTCAGACATTTGTAAAGGGATGGTACAGACATCACTTACTGCATGAGAAGCACATTGGGCAATTGCCCATCCTTGGGCTCGAATTCCTTCGGTAGCTCTTTTCGCCATTCCTCTAAACGCCGATGCAATTCACTCAGCTTCTTGAGCTCCACAGCTTTGCCGCTGGACCTGCCAATATTACTTGGGTGATAGAAGAACGTCAGCAAATCGCTGCTAATTTCGGAAAGTTTCGACATTTGAAGAGCAATGGCGCGTGTTCGTGCCGGCTGCTTAGACGACTGATCGAATCCATTGTCCGTGTAAGGTGACCATGTTTCTGCATCCTCGTCGGGGAATACATCGAACTTGGAGACGTTGAATGAGCTTTTGGGTATTTGAGGGAGCCGGCCAAGATAGTTTGACCAGCACTTATCAAATAGATAGCAACCCCAAAATGTGATTCGCCTGGCATCGATCTCATAATCGCTCATCCGTTCTTTGTCAAGCTCGCCTACATCCAGGTTAAGGCCAATGTCTTCAGCCATACGAAAACTCATGCCGCTGTAAACCCAACCCTTGGCTTCGCGGGCGCACCCTGCTTCTCTCACTGACATAAGGGCCAATGCTTGAACGGTAACCAAGCGAGGCTTCTCGTACTCGTCGTTCTCATGAATCAGCCGTTTTGCTTCAGCAAAAAAGTGATCGCCTTTTGTCCTGCTATCTCCAAGGGTACCATAGGCACCAGCTACACTTGTAAAGTGGCAACCTAGTGCGAGCATGGCGTTGACTAAGAGAGAGGAGCAGTATGCAGTCCCTCTCCCCAATCCAGCTTTGCCTCTCAAAAAGTCTTGGAAAAACATCTTCTTCGAAAGGGTTGTGAAATAGGGGTAGTGCCAGTCAAAGTACATATTGATTAGGTGAGTAATGAGTTGAGAATCTTGAGTGACACGAGTCCAGGATGTGATAGGATCCTCTCCCGTGGTAAAATCATCAAAATTTGGCTCAAGCTCTCCTTCGTGAGTTGGGTCACTCAAATAAATCAGATGAGAGGTGCCGCCGATGAAGCGAACGTTGCCATTCTCGAGCCTGAGTTCACCCATCTTACGAGCCAGATCTCTTTCGCCCTGCACGGGCTGGTCAGTAGTATAGTTTTCAGTGGATTGTTCGTAATCATCAGAATCGTCATTGGCTGGCGGCGCCTCCAATTGTGGTGCTTGCTGCTGATGTTGCTGATGTTTGATGATATCTTCAGCGACAGCATCGAGACTGTTGCAGGTACGGATTCTTTGAACAATACCCGATACATCCTCCTCTTCAGCATTCAAAATGGCCTCGATCAAAATTTGCAAGGTTGAATTCCGTGCTTTCATGCTGTCGACCTTTTCACGGTAAACGCCTTTCCTGCGATGATCTGAGTTGGGATCATAAACACACTCAGTTCCGTACACGCTCGAGCATGCAGCACAGCTAGGAAGAGCACCATCGCACTTCGATTTGCGTTTTCGGCACGCTATGCATGCTGTGCTCACACATCGCCTTTTCTGACCGACAGCATCGGCAGCTCTGCGTGACTTTTTACGCGTTGCGCTCGGGGCTGGTGCCGACGGTCCGGATTGCGCTGTGATTTTGGTATGCGGCTCTTCCATGGTGTTATTGAGCAAGCGAGATCCGGGTATGGCGGCGCACGCAAATCAAACAAAAGGCCAAGGTCAAGATTTAAGAGTCAATCTGAAGAATTCACACTCCGTGAGGTGATATGACACGATCTTTGAAGTGACTGCGCTGGTCGTCAGGCCCACTCAGTAGACTGTGTGGGACGCAATCGTGCTTCGAGATGAACGGGGATCAATACTTGGCTCGAGCTAAGCGAAGATGAGTCGATTGCTGTTGGCTCGGCAGTGGGTTGATGACGAGAAACGATGGAGATTTCCAAAAAGTTGCAGCATGAGCTTATGGTCCTTCATATGCCTATTCCATCCCGGGGTTGAGCATCGAGTAACTGATCATGACTGGCTGGTGAATGAAATTGAAGATGTTTCGTTTGTCGAATTGACTAGCAGGCCCACGAGGTCAGTCCGAAGACACTCCGGGGGCGCCTGACTAAATGAGGTGATTTGCGATATGATATGACAGAATATGCGATCTAATGCGATGCGACCTGAGGTGAAGAAGACGATGAGAAGCGAAGAGAAGACAGCGTGTGAGGCGAGGTAGAATTCTTAGTAACTCAGTCAGAAGCTAAGCCGGTTCCGTGGATGCAATTGGTTGCGTAACTGAACTTCCTTCTCGACCTGACCTAATAATGCTGACTGAGAGTTCCTTCTTCAGGTACTTTACTATTGTAGGTAAAACGGCAGGAGGGTAAGGTTAAACAGAAGGAAGAACAGACATTCAGCGACAGCCAGGAGTGAGTTGAGTGGAGGCAGGAGCTCAAACGGGTGTAGAGGGGTCCCGCCTTCCCTTGAGTTCTGACGACTCAGAAAAAGGCGTTATGTAAGTCTGGGCAACCACTTTATTCCAACATCGTCTCCAGCTGAAGGTATTACTGTTTAAGGTATAGCTCCGATATCCCGGCTTTTCGAAGGGAATGAAAACCAGTCAAGATATGGAACGTTTACCACATTTCCAGAAGTCAATCGAGCCGCACGACTTGCAATCACATGAAAGTTGGCCTTTGCTCAGCACGTTGGATGGATAATTGACATCCGCACAATTCCCCGCTCCAGATCTGCACATATTACCAGCCTAGTCGCCGGCAGAGGAGGTCCGGGGCCCAGGTCTCTGATAGCAATCTAGCGAACCAGGCCTCCCGTCCTGATAAGGTCTGAAGATCCCCTTGAGATTAACCAACAGCAGTGTATGAAAAGGGTCTAGAATCAACCTTGGCTAGGATTCGAGCTACAATCTTATCCGTGTGCATGGTACTGAAGGATCCCCATCCGTGCTTCTTGTGGCGCCTGAAGAATCTCATTTGGGCTGTATTGTTTGGTCAATACTGCATGCCTTAGTCCAGGTGTATGGACGGCACATCCGAACTTTATCGGGCTACATTTCTAGCGTCGTGAAAAGATCACGCAGCCTCGTATTTGCTTTATCAGTTTGTGTCTTGTTCAATGGTCTTATGAGTAGCGTATGAGGTTGTAGCAAAAGTCATGCTCTATCCAATAGCTTGACTAGGTATCTATTGAAGTTACACATTTGTGTCTACCTACTTTTGACCTTCGGATTAGACTTTCGTGTGCAGCCAGCCACCAACGGGTCAAAGAATGGAGAACAGGTTTTATTGCCTTTAGGGGTCCTTGTTCCGAGATTGTGGCTGTTGGACCAAAACCAGCTTCGTTGACGCAAACCTGAGTAATATTCATACTAACTCGAGCTCGGCGAGTGAACCGGGAATTAGACATTATTCTGACATTTTACCGTTCACTGACACGGCCTAACAAGCCGCTCACTAGATACCTTGGAGCATCATCGTAGAAGAGCGTGCTAGCAAATGACGATGCTTATGCAGGTTTGATAGGCACCATTAGGGTTTCACAGAGTAGTATACAATCCACTTCATGAATGCTTTTAACAGTGGTGATACATACAAGGTACATCCGGCTGTCTACCGTATACTCTAAAAGGTGGTATATTACACAGGCACGCCATCTGCCCAGCCAAAACTCTTCCCAACCGTCATCCCGGCATCAAAAATTTACTATACCTACATAAACGCTTTTTATTTAACCTCGTCCCAAGTACCAGTTATGAGCCAATTGGTTGGTCAAGTAACTGAAAGGTGTGGGAACTTCGGCCATTCCCTTTCGTGCCACAGGGTGGCGGAGATAAACTGCGGCGCAGATGTTGGGGTTGACTTCGAGGTAGCGAGGGATGAAAGCAAAGGCGGACATGAATGGGCGAGGGCGCCAGGGAGTAACGTAGGGTTTCGAGTGATCGATGGGGTTTTCGGCGTCGTTCTTGAGGATGAAGACCAGTTTGCGAATTTCCTCGTTGGTCAGGTTCTCAGTAGCCAAAATGTTCATGGCCCGATCCCTGTCCTCCTTAGTTGTGAGACTTTCAAGGCCCTCCTCGAGGACCTTTTTCCTGAAATCCGACTTCTTGGCCTGTGCCTCCTTCTTTTTCGTGGCCTTGTCGTCAGCCGAAGTCTCTGTCTCGGCCGATGCCTCAGCAGGGGCTGGGTCGGCCTTGCGGAAAGCTTCCACGGTGTCAAGCTTGTTAATTTGAAATTGAACTTGCTCAAGGAGCTCTCGTGCATCGAGCTCGCGGCCTGGGCGGAGAGAGAGAAGACGCTGGGCAGTGTCTCGGAACAATCGCAGATCCTTCTTCTGCTTAGCTGATAGCTGTTTCATGTCGCCCTTTAGAATTTCTCGGGCTGTCAGACGAAGGTTCTTGATGCGATGCATTTGCACCTCACGCTCAACACCTTTGCGAGAACCCTTTCCAAGCTTTACCTCGGCAGACTCAGCCTCTTCTCCTTCCTTAGCAGCCACAGCATCCAGAATCTTTGAACGCTTCTTAAGACCTTGTTGTCTGACAGCCTCCTCTTGCTGGTCGAGCATTTCCTTCGTGCGATCCTCCGTTGCAGCATTGGGCTTCTTCTGCTCACCAGTTCCGTACAAAACCTTCTCAACCTCAACCTGGAACATGTCACCAGGGTTCAATGCGTATGAAGGGTGAACCATCTATAGAATGTCAGAACCATGGCCAATTTAAGAGTCCTGTGTGACCTACCTTCTTGCCGTTGACCTTTACAGCACCGTGAATGATAAACTGACGAGCCTGTCGAACACTGCTGGCGAACATGGCACGGAACACGGCTGTGTCCAGTCTTCGCTCCAGAGGTGCAAAGGTCATTTGCATATAGGGTGTCATGTTCTGGAAATGCTCAGACAACATTTCGTTGACATCACCGAAGCCACGACTTCGTTGAGCCGGATGAGAAGGAGGGCGGGCTGTAGTGCTGGGTCCAGGGACTTTAGAGTAAGACTCGGCGGTCACCTTGGATGTCGACAAGCCTGAACCACGACCAGCGGCTTGCTCGGCACCATCGTTGGCGGCAAGGTACTCGGGGGGGAGATCGACGGCGGATTGAAGTCGTCGTGAAAATAATCGCACCCACTTCTTCTCGGAAACATGCTCGCCGTGGTAACCTCGGGTTTTCGACTTGGCTGCCCATTTCTGCTGGAAGAATGTCGCTCGGCCCTTGACTGGTGGCTCGCGGCCGGTCGCACGGGCAATATTAAACAAGTTGTACTTGTTCCATGATTGCCTGAGTTTCTATATCGTATGTCGGTTAGCAAGGGAAAATTCGCCTCGCGGGGTTCGACCCATCGGAAATAGGTCAATTGAGGGGGCTTGTTAGCATACCGGCCTGGTAAGACTGTAATACTTCGTAGGCCGACGCATATTGGCAGATTGAGGCCCACGGTGCTGGGAACTGGCTCGTCGTGATTATGCTGTTGGAGCCAAATTTTTGGCTTCAATTCGACTCGCCCACCGGATTATCACGGGTCCGGCCATGAAGGTTCAAAATGCAGGTCGCTCGGCTGACATAATCGCACTGACGCCAAATAGTGGGGTTCAATTAACTTAGACGACGGGACGCGACTCAATTAAACCCGACGCGTCGCTCACCTGGAGACGCCCTGGAGATTAATTCAGTCCCACCCTCAACACTATCATCTTGACAATTCTTTAGTATCAAGATTTGTCACTGCTCTTTTTCGTCTAAACAGGGTTTTCAATATGCTTTCAGCGTCCTCGCCTGTTGATTTTCCTCGTTCTCCCCCGACGAAACGATCTAAACCCCACGATCATGAACCTCCAAAACCAAAAGCTCGAGGTCCATTCCTCGTCGAGGACGACGATTCCGACTCCGATGACAATGAGGAAGCCCCAGACTCTACCCGTACAACAAAACGTCTAATGACCGAAGATCCACGAGAAAAGCCTTCAGAAACAGCATTGCCAAAAGAGCACCCAATTGTTAATCTTGTTGACTCCGAACGAAACGAAGACACCCCCGATGTACGAATTCAAGAACCAGTGCGCCTCAGCCATAGACCGATCTTTACGGGTTCTTCTATCTTTGGTAGCCTCGTGCCAGAACTTTTTACCGCGACAGCTTGCAATGGTAAAGCCAAGACAATTAAGGAACGCAAGACAACCTCTGCACCAACATATGAGGCGATGGTTGCAGCTCGGTCAAAAACGAAAGAAGGACGAGCGAAACGAAGCTATTACGGCATTGACATCCACAATCTTATGAGCGCTGCCTCTGCTGAGACCAAGAGCAAAGAGCAAGCGCCACCAGAGCCTGAACTCCCAGTACGATCGATCGAGCCCCAGGTTCCAGGAGGTAAAAGGCAAAAGCGAACACTATTATGGACGGAAAAATATCGAGCTCGGAGCTTCCTAGACTTGTGTGGCGACGATCGCACCAACCGACTGGTCTTGAAGTGGTTGAAGAAATGGGATCCCGTAGTATTCCCAGGGGCATCAAGATCGCAGCCCATAATTTCAAGACGGCCAGGCGCGAAGCAACAGGAAGAGGAAGAGAAGCCTCACAGGAAGATCCTTATGCTGACAGGGCCTCCTGGACTGGGAAAGACAACTTTGGCGCATGTTTGTGCCAGACAAGCAGGGTACGAAGTTATGGAGATCAATGCCAGTGATGACAGAAGTCGTGACGTTGTCAAAAACCGCATCCGCACAAGTTTGGGAACAGAAAGCGTCAAGACAGTCAGCAATACCAAAGATGCCAATGGTCCGCAAAAGCTAGCTAAGCCGGCTTGCGTTGTGGTGGATGAAGTGGACGGTGTCGTCACAGGCTCTGGAGGCTCGGGCGAAGGTGGCTTTGTCAAGGCCTTGATAGACCTGGTGCTACTGGACCAAAAGAATGAGTCGGGCAACACGTCTTCCAACAACTTTGGAAATAAGAAAAAGAAAAAGGGAGACGATTTCAGACTATTACGCCCTCTGGTTCTTATCTGCAATGACGTGTATGCTCCAGCCCTCCGACCACTCCGACAGTCTAACTTGGCTGAGATCATCCATGTTGGCAAGCCTACCATGGACTCAGTCGTCAATCGACTGAGTAAGGTCTTTGAAAGTGAAGGCATTCCTTGTGACAAAGACGCTGCTCGAAAGATCTGCGAGGCAGCTTGGGGCATGACAAGCGGCATTGATTCAAAACGGGGAGCTGAGAGCACAGTTGAGGGTGATCTTCGTGGTGTTATGGTGGTTGGCGAATGGGTCGCTGGTCGATTTCGGGCATCCGCACCAAATGGCACGGCCCGCTTAACACGGCAATGGTTAGAGCGCAATGTGCTCCAGGATCTTACCAGCGGCTCCGGTGGTGGTCGTGGTCTAGGTCGTGGCAGTGTCAAGGACATTGTTTCAAGACTCTTCCAAGAAGGAGGTGGTTTTCCTAAGCAGGCCATGGATTTCTCGGAAACCAAAAGTCAGCATGAACAACCACAGTCTGAGCTTGGTTTTGGAGAGGTCCGAAAGAAACATGCCATGGAGCGACTTCGACAAATGATCGACACAAGTGGTGAAATCAGCCATATCATGACTGAGGTGTTCGCCGAGTATCCAAATCGTGACTTCAACGATGACCTGTACCTCACCAAACCTGACCAAGCATACGAATGGATGCACTTCCATGACACTTGCCAATCCCGTCTTTATGCCAGTCAAGAATGGGAGTTGGCACAATATCTCAGTCAACCCGTGCTAGCATGTCATCATCTCTTCGCTTCTCCCAAACGATATTTCCCTGGCAAGGGTTACGATCGCAGATGGGGTGGTGATGCTGAGGATGACTCTCCTCCGATGCCCTTCTCTGGCCCTCGCGCTGACTATCAAGCCTTTGAAACAGAGCGTCAGAACAGATCCCAACTTCAGGCATTGCAAGCTCAACTTCCACCCACATTGATGCGTTCGTTCCGCAGTGCCGAAGAGGTTTCTGCAGAGTTTCTCCCGTACCTCGCGCGCATCGTGTCTCCGGATGTCAAGCCTGTTGTTGTGGGTGGCAGTCAGGGCTCCACGGCCAGTGTACGCAAAGACTCTGAGCGTGCTATGGTCAAACGTGCCGCTGAAGTCCTCGCCGAGGTTGGAATTGAGTTGCAAAAGGGAAGAATCGAGAGTGATTCACTGGTCAATCGAACACCACAATATGTGTACCGCTTGGAACCGTAAGTTTACCATTTATATTTTCCCTAAATGATCTTAACTGACTTCATCACAGGGATCTCGATGTTTTGTCCACATTTGAGACAGGCGCATCGCTACTTCTGCCCTCTGGAGCACCTACGCGCTATGCTGTTCGCCAAGTTCTTGACCAGGAACTAAAACGAACACTCATAGAGCGGGAAGCGATTGCTCGGCAGGCTCGCTTCCAAGCTGGCAACCCTCTTGGGCACGTTGAAATGCTCAACACTGACAAGATTATGAATGCGAAGAAACTTGCGCTCGGCGGAGATGCAGAGGATGCAACTCTCATCAAACGTGATTTCTTCGGTCGTATCATTGAGGCACGACCACTTGCTGAAGTAACTGGTAACACTCAACAGCAAGCGAAGAAAGACGTAAAGGAGCGCAAAGTATGGGTGACATATCATGAAGGATTAAACAATGCTGTGAGAAAACCAATGTCCTTGCAAGAGTTTATGAAAGGTCTGTAAGAATAGGGTTTTGGTTGAAGGATAATGAATTAGATATGTTGCATAGCGATGTTAAATTTATCAATAATTTTGTTTATACAATTCGACGCTCATCTTATCAAGTCAGTACAGTCTAAGCCCGACTCTACATATACCGACAAACAATGCCCAGAAACAACTCCTTTATCAACAAAGCACAGGACTTCTACAGCTTCGCCTTGAGGGCATCTTGGTTAGGTCCAGCCTTGGGTCTCTGCGCAGGCACAGCCAAAGGATCGTACACAGTAGACGACAGGTTATCCGATGGCACAGCAGAGTGCTGGAACAAGCTTCGAAGATCGAGCATACCAGGATGCAGATCCTCGATCTTGCTCGCTCCGATAAGTCGCATATTCATCTCAAGTTCATCCTTGAGTAGCTGCATAGCACGAGCAACACCAGCCTCACCGTAAGCACTCATGGCGTAGAGGAAAGGTCGTCCGATACCGACACCACGAGCACCGAGGCAGAGCGCCTTGAGAATATCAGTTCCGCGACGGATACCACCATCGATGAAAATCTCAATCTTGTTCTCAAGACCGCGCTCGCGAAGAACGGGCATGGTCTCGGCGAGGACTTCAATAGCGGATCGCGCAAATTCGAGCTGACGACCGCCGTGGTTGGAGAGAACGACACCCTGGCAGCCGTAGTCAATTGCCTTGAGAACATCCTCAACACGCTGAACACCCTTGAGAATAATGGGCATGGAGGTAATGCTCTGGAACCAAGCAATGTCCTTCCAGCTCAGCGCAGGGTCGATAAAAGTTGAAATAGCTCGCGCGGCGCCCTGGCTGTTATCCGTGTCGGTACCCTCCTGAACATGCGATCCAGGATCGGTGAACTTGGATCGCATATCCTTCTCACGACGACCAAGCTGTGGCGCATCAACAGTGATGAAAAGACCCTTGCAGCCACGCTTCTCAGCATGCTGGACAATCTTCTTGGTGATAGAGCGATCCTTGTTGACGTAGAGCTGCAACCACTGGATCTGGTCACCAGCTTTGGCATCCACAATTTCATCGAATGAGCAAGACGCCAGGGTGGGAATCATCTGGATGATGTTGTGCTTGGCTGCGGCGCGGGTGAGAACGACTTCACCTTCTGGGTTGCCCAGTTTGCCGAGGGCTGTGGCTGTCACGTAGACTGGGATGTCAGTTTTTGTGCCGAGCATTGTGGTCGAGAAGTCGATGTGTTCAACGTCAACGAGGATTTGAGGGCGGAACCAGATGCGGTGGAATGCGCTGTGATTCTCTCGCATCGTCTGCCAAAGGTTAGTAACTCAATAGCCTTGCAATTGCAGTCAACGTACAATCTCATCGTCGGCAGCACTTGAGTAGTATCCCCACGCAGTCTTGCTCATGACGCGCCTGGCGACAGCCTCAAAGTCGAACAAGTTGTAGCATTGCGACAAGAGAGGCTTTTGCTCAACGCGCTCAAGTCGTTCCTCCTCCTCAGGGTCTGCCTCCGGGGCCTCCTCCTGAACGGTACCCATATCGACGGGACCAAGATGCTTGGAGGCATCGAGATACTTGTCTAGAGTGTCGCGAGGGTGAATAGGTTCATATTCTTTGGTGGCATCTTTACCCTGCGTTGTGTTAGATAACGCATGTGAGATTCGATGCGATTGAGACATACAGCGTACTTGAGAATAATCTTCTTGCCTCCAGGATGCTCTGTAAATTGTCAGTCTTGTCAAGTTTCTCCTATGATCTTTCAGCAATTCTTACCTGGTAGAAACTCTGTAACATCATATGCTTTACCCTATCGCGAGACTCAAGTCAGTCAAAAGTCGGTAAGTCGCCACATATTGTTGTTTCATACATGAACAATGACCCAGCACGAATCAGCGCTGTTGTGCTCAGCAACTTCGCCGCCCTTCAGCACCATCTTGACGATTTATGTGATTTTGAAGTACAAAGATTCGATTAAGTTTATTGCAATTGCGAAAGAGCAGAAGATATCGATCGCGTTGCCTTTCGTCCGAGGATGAATGACGAAATGGGTTCTGGATCGACAGTGTATAGTCTAAGTCTGGTGAGATGTTGCCCGAGGAATAACTCAGTTAAACCAGAGTCAGAAATATAAATAATTGAGAAATAGACCCGAGGGATAAGAGCAGTATAAGAAATATGAGAGATACAAAAAGGTAAAAAAGAATGTCTCGTCTCGACGCGCCGGGGACTTGACCGGATACTCAGGGAACGACGCGGAAATGGATCCGACCGGTTCGGAAGGGATCAGTTCAACCTCTCAACTGGTTTCTGCGGGGAAATTCTCCATAAATCCTCATCAACAGCCTCTAAGAAGGCCTGTATTACTTGCAACCTGTACTAAAAAGTTATAGCGTCTAATTCTAGTTGGGGTTGACTGTTCGGGCAATCGGGGTAAAATGGTGCGGAGACTACTGCGTAGCCTCCTGAGCAAGTACCGTTCAAGGCACATTTAGCCGCGACGACAACCTCGGCAGAAAGCGTGGCGAGCTTCTTCTCTTATTGCCATGTATTGAATCACAGACCGATAAGATAAAAAAGTGTTTTTACGAAATCATGTCTATTGCTATACTCTTCAGCCAAGCTCCTATCGTTGCAATATGCTATTTCAATATAGCTTTTCCACGGTACCCTGGTCCTTCTCTTCGGTTTGGACAATATCATAACCAGATGATTCTCCAAACTCATCCCTAGAGTCTACTCTTTGCTTTTTTCCTTTCAATTATTTCCATGCATTCAATCCAGCCCAGGGATCATTTTGCTGTTGCTGCTGCTGTTGCTGCTGCGGCGGCTGAGGATGAGCACTATGTGGATAAGCATTGTTTGGATGCCCGCTGTTAGGTTGGTTGCCATAATGGAATGTCTGCTGAGGACCCAGTGGTGGTGGTCCAGGTGGAGGAGGAGGGGGCACAAATCCGGGCGGTACGTAGCCTCCTTGTGTCTGTGGTGTCGATGACGCTCCATATCCGCCGAACGATTGGGTTTGTCCAAATGATGTCTGGTTTGGAGGTGGCGATGCGGGGCCCCGATAACCTCCAAGGTTGAACGACGTTTGGTTCGGGGGAGGCGATGTAGGTCCTGGTGTACGTCCATATTGGCTAGGGTTATATGTAGGCTGGACGAACGTATTGATAGGGGGTGGTACAAATGACTGCGTAGTTGTTGTTGGCGGTGGTGAAAAGTTCTGGTAAGCTTGTTGTTGACCCAGCGTCTGCTGTTGAGGTGGTGGTGAGTTAGGCTGCTGATATTGCCCTTGGTAATTGGTCTGAGGGTATCGAGGAGCTTGGCTCTGCTGGTACTGCGCCGGAGGTGTTGGTCGATTTTGCTGTGGTTGCGGTGATGACTTGTTTGGGTCTATCGACATTCGATCCATGAGCCCTTTCAGTCGCTCGCGTTCCATCTCAGCCTGTGAGTTCTTGCTCGATGATCTTTCCTGCTCAATTTGGTTGAGCAATTGCGCTCCTTCTGATCTACGGTTGTTGACGAAGCTATCGACGTTCTTCTCCAAGCTCTCCACTGTCTCGCGCATCTCCGCATACCAGTTTTTGGCGCTTTGCAGACCTGCAACCAGATCAAGAAACTCTTGGTAAGCTCGCTTATATCGGTTGATGACAGAAGATCGTTGTCGCTGAATAGCCTCATATTTGGTCTGTTCTGACTGAACTCGCTTGTCTTGCAACAGTCTGTTAAACGTGCTTGTCAGTTCCTTCATCAAAGCTGACTGCTTGTGGTTGGCTTGTAAAAGTCGGTTTTGATGAGGCCGGAACTTTTCTAATTCCTGCTCGAACAGCTGTTGCTCGTAGTTGGATATCGACTTCTTGTTCAAAATAAGAATTTGTGAGATATCATCGTTATGAGCCTGGCGATGTTAGTTCGACGTCCAGACTGAGTGTTCCTAATTTCACTCACTTTCTCTTTCAGATCCTTCAACACTTGATTGCGTTCTCGCTTGATGAGGTTCAGCTTCTTGAGGATATCCTCCACTCTGTTGATTTGATCCACCACACTTGGTCCTTCATCGAAATCATCATCCAAAAGATTGGGTTCAATGCCAGCCGGGCTAGTAGCATTGCTGCTTCTTGCTCGTGCCTGTGCCACAGCACGTTGGAAAAGCTGGTCAACTTCGCCCGATTTAGCAGCACGTCGCATTTCGTCAAAGTCCATCTCGTTTTGTCGCAATTTGCCCGCCAATTGGTTGTCGCTCCTCGATGCTTCGTCCAAGGCCTCGCGATAATGGCGGATATCGCCCCGTAATGTCGTTGTCAATCTAGAGCTTGGCTGCTGGGTCCAGTCGTTCTCGTACTTGGAGCGCATTTTCTCACACACGCCCTCTTCCATGTCGAGTTGCTTCGTGCTCTTGTCCAAAATCGAGAGAATCGAGTCCTTTTCGGTCTTCAATGAATCGAACAAAGTCACCGGGTTCTCCTGGTCAGAAACATCCTCACACCATTGTCGGAAGTCCTCATCGGGCAGAATATCCTGGTCAAACCCCCCCTTCAGAACTTGCAATGCACCCGGGAGCCTTAGATAGTCCAAACTGGCTGCCATCTCGCCATTGGCTGTGTCCACTCGTTCCGCCTCAGCCCGTACCAACTTGGCCTTCTCTTCATCGTACAAACTGGCCGATTCGGTGACAGCGAACGGCACAATCTTCGCAAACAGATCGGGTCCAGTAATGCGTTGAATATCCTGACCGGCATACAGCTCGCTGACGGGAATGGGCTTTGCGGCAGGAAGCTTCGCGACAGCTTCCAGACTCGCTTCAGCGGGTACTTCTTGATGATAAATATAATCATTATCCCTCAAGGCACTCTGCAATTGGTTTGAAACTGTCGAGAGATGTCTCTTGGTCAATTCCTGGAGGAATCCTCCACAATCGGCGCTGAGGTTCGAGCTCATGGGAACAGAGTTAGGAAAGCTCCTCGCAATACGCTCGGCTTCCTTCGCTTGAGCCTCCGCAGCTTGCAGTCGTCCCACAGCAATACCATGCTGGTTCGCTTCGTCATCAGCTAGCGCTTGATAATATTGTGCCATGGAGTTGAGAAGGTTAGTTTTGATCTGGCAGTGTTAGTTTCAACGTCCGTACATAATCCAATAATGGTGGCCCTGTATACCTGGATCATCAATAACCAAACTTTCTCAAAGATGGCTTTGGTAACATTCTCTTGCACCCCTTCGAGAGCTTGGCTGTACAGGTAGCCAGCCTGGGAAGCCAATTTAGCAAGCAGCCCAATCTTCTTCTTATCAGCAACTTGCTTCTCAAGGAATACTTCTTGAGCTTGCGCGAGCATGACATGAATCAAGGCTTTAACAGTCTCTCTGCTGAGATCGGAAGATGGCGCGTGAAGGAAGTTCTCGTTGATGTAAGTGAACATGCCAGCAGAGGCTTGGAAGTTGTGGTATGCAGTCTTAAGAGCGGACTCGTCACCGCGATCCTGGGCAGCAGCATGGCAGGATAGAACTGCGGAAATATTGAAGATAATGGAAGCCTTCTCAAAAGCGAGTGAATACTGAGCAGTAGACTTGTGAGTGAATGCATCGAACCTGAATATGACAAGTTAGTGAGAGTCGGCAAGAAGCTGGGCGTGCTGTCCCATAGCAGGTGTGGACCTAAGTAGAACTGACCATGTGAAGGATATCTTGATATGCTGCTCATCTACCGGGAATCGTAAATCGAGGAGCTCCAGTTGTCCATAGTAACGATACAGCATATCCCTTCCAGATGTACTATCCTTACCAGCACCTCTCACATCTTGTCTCAAACGATTGAGCGTAGCGCATTCCTCTGCATAACGTTCGGGATCGTCACCGTAAGTGTCGCGAATGTATCCTTTGAGAGGTTCAACCCAGTCTATCTCGTTAGTAGCCTTGAGAGGCACCGAGATCATCGGAGACTGCGCCATGACAGGCACTGAAAGGACAGGTAGCGTGGCGGATAGGCGCGTTCGGGAGAGCAATTGGTCGAGTCGGGTGGGAAAACAAGTGCGCTGGCGGAGAGCCAAGGTTTATGCAACGGTTTCGCCCGGAGGTGTCAGAGCTCCAAGCTTATCGGTTGCACAGCTGCAGATGCAGCTAATGGTTGCAGAATGTGTAGAGTAAGATGACGCTGTGGAGGAAAAGACAGATCTGTCCTAGAGGGTCAGGATCGATTAACGGCTGGCCGCGTGCAATGCGACCTGGTCAATGTATTTGGCTCGAAGTGCGTGGCAGCGGCGGGATTAAGAGGCGGGTCGAGTCGTCAGACAATGAGTTGGGGGCCGTAGCGGGGGATAAGCTATGAAGCCAGTTGAGAGCTAGAAGTCCAGAGTCAAATAAGCTTGCTGTAGATGCAGCTAGGCTGCGCTGCGCTGCTGGCAGGAACCGTCGATGCGCGGTACCACCTTGGGAGGTACAAGTTGGTGTTGCAGAGAAGACACCACTTTCGATAATGGCTCGTCCCGTAGAGGTTGTGAGGGATGGACAGGGACAAGTCAGTCAAGAGGAGTTAAAGATTGAAGTTGAGGTCGAGATCCAGGTCGTCGGAGAGCGGGGTCTGTCAGGCCCAGTTGGCGTACGGCGGTGACGAAATGGCTCCAGGGGGGTCTAGAAGCGCGGTAAATGTCCCCAAGTCGTCAAGTACAGTGTTTAATAGTTGGTCACTGAAAGCGGTTGAGAACGGGCGAAAACAGCGCAATTCATAGCTGATGAGGCGGATAAAAGTCCAGACCATTTGTATTAAGTCAGGCGGCTAATCTAGCATTGAGACATGTTTTTCTGAACGGAAGGAGGCACCTTCTGATTATGGATACGACCCGAGTTACTACAGCAAGCAGGAGGTATGGACTGGACCCATCATGATTTCCATACCTCACTCGACTCACTGAGCTTAATCGCAAGAGACCACGTTTAATGTTCACGACTCAATTTCTGGATGCTACAGTATCCGCGACAAGAATTCATCTTCCATTATCACTGGCTCTCATTAATCCCCGCTGCCGTCTCATCGCCGCTTCCATCTCCACTCCAACACCATAACGACCGTTTAGTGCCTGACTGCATTAACAACCGCCTGACGGACCGTCTTAGGCCCAATATCTTACAACCAGTAACATCGCTCAGGTGCCTTGCAAACCAGTTCACGTCCCGTATCTTGAAGATGGACCTTTCCAAGATTGTCCAAGCCGCGACCTTTTAACCGCCGCCATAGTTTATTCACCTCAGTCCGACTCAAGCGCACTCACGAACCGTCGGTATCGTCGAGTTCGTCTCCATATCCGTGGGCCGCGTTATTAGTTGCGTGGATCAATGTGAAATGTCGGTGCCTGTGGAAGATTGCGTAGGTGCGTACGATATGCTGATGCGTTTACTTGCACCATTTCCAGGCACCAAGATTCACGGGTTACACCTAGACAAGCTGTGGAAATATCTCAACAAATCCATCCTAGCGCTCTAGTCCAATAGTCATCCGGATCCTGATGTTTATTGAGAATCAACCGTGCGCTCTTGTCGTCCTCCTATAGTCATCGATTCGTGACATTGTCACGCCAAAATCGAAGCTCATCATCTATCATGTCAGCCAAGACCTTTTCTGTTCCAACCACCGTTTATTCGACTATGGGAAGAGCAAATACACAATCTACGTTATATCCTTGGTTCATATCACATGCTTGGGACTATTGATCGGAACTGTTTCTTCCGATTCCAGCACCTATATCACACTGAGCTGCAACCCAATCAGAATGTTGTATATGTATAATCCGTTGTGCAGTTCATGCACGAAAATTTATTCGGGATCCGTATATTCTCCACGAAGAAAAGATCAGATGACCTGTTGAACTTTCCTACACCGCCAATTGTTAGTCCAATACCGGCCGCATATTAGAAGTTGTGTTCCAACTTTTGTTTGCTTGTCAGTTGGAACTACCAACTTCTATCTCAACCCCAACATCGCTTCCACATACATCAAGACCCTCGTCTGATGACTTGGAGCTAATGCAAGTGACGCTGGCCTCACCCTAGCCAGGAACGCTCATTTTGTGTATCATTGGTCAGCTCTTCACAGAACCAACACGGACTCTCGCTTCAATCCGTGGTATTGAGCGGCCCGCTGCTGCAGGGGTCCTGATCCCTCTCAAAGGGTCGGCGCGGCCTGTTATGCGACCCCATCGTCTATCTAACTAACATACAGAAGCGTACGCCACGAGGTCTAGATATGACATGCGTATAAAGTGTCTCATGACGATTTCGGGCATAACTCTGGTCATATCGCAGTACAATCATTTGTGATGGACGTTGGTTACATATATGCAACTATAAGTTTATGGGAAGGTTTACTGGAGCGTTATCATAGTCAGACCCTCACAGCAGCTGAGCGGCGTTGCATCAGACCATGTCAAGCTAACCCCAAGGCTCTCTTGTCACACCGCAAACCATCGAAATATCGGCGTATGAAGAGCACGCGATTGAAGTGACTGTGATTCAAATTGAGGATGGAGTTGGTTCCCTCATGGCAAACCAATCCGACAATGTGCATTTCTTCATCACAAGACCAATTTACGATTGAGCGCCCCTCTTGTTGCCCAAGTGGAGGACTCAAACTGCCGAGCTGAAGTTTCATCACTTACGAAGTTTTCAATGCTACTGTCACTTTTTGTCCCATGTCAGCAGGCATTGCCTGATGGTTTTCGATTGTCATGGTTGAGAACTTGCTTTGGTGGGTGCGCATTGAGAAGACGTTTATCAAACCTATCTGTGTATCTTACTACATGCAGGTGACTCTAGAAATGACTTAGGGGACTATCTACTTGTCCCTCTTACATGCTCATAGTATTGAATCCATTATTAGTTTTATCTAACTCATATTTGGACAAGCTGCATTTTAGCGTGGCCTAGCTTGAGTCTCTAGGGTAGTATTGTTTCTACAAGCGAGAATTTGTAGTAGCTACTTCTTCTCATTTCTTATGTGTATTTAGATCCAATTATACAAGAAATAACTTTGTTCTAGCTATATTGGTGATTATGGCGTGCTTGAAAACCAGACTTATTGACAGACGCCTATGCCATGTGGAAATCTTGATCATTTGTCCAATCTTCATGAAACATCCAATTGAGATCTGATAAGATTAAAATTAGTTTTGGCTCAGCTAGCCTAAGAATTCAAATGGTTCAACCTGCGGGCTAATGCATCATGACAATACCACAAGCTTCATGCCTGTAAATTGCGCTCTCAAGTCGACTTAGTTGATCGCCGTACGTCCGTGAATAGTCCCGAATGTTCGGAACTCGCCATAGAAAAGTGGATCACCACCGGAGCCCATGTCCGGTAGCATCGGGATCGAGCTTCTGGAAGTTACTTCTGATTCACTCGTCTGATATGATATCCATGCCAAGTTTGGCCTGACTGCGGCGGAGAACTGTACGTAGCTCTCTACAGAATCGAGAATCAACGAGTGATGTAATTACACTGGGCCTGCTGAAAGAGCCTCGCATTGTGCGACCTTGATTCAATTACCAATACTGCCTGACGTCAACGATGAGTGATGACAAGATGACGACCCATTCCATAGAATCTCAACGTTATATCAATTGCGTCTCACCAGATTTTTAAAGTTGCTTTAAAAAAAGCCTCCTAGTACATAACAGAAGACATCATATTGTTTTGCATCAACAAACAAAATGTCAACATCAGCAGCTCCCTTCTACCAGCTCCGTTGCGGCTGCAACCAATACCCATGGGGCAAGCAAGGCTCTAACTCTCTGTCCGCGCGACTCTGCGAAAAGACACCGGGATGGGGTGGAGACGGCAAAGAGAACTTCAAGATTGATGAGGACAAACCGTACGCCGAGATGTGGATGGGCACTTACCCTGTCTTACCCTCTTACGTCGCTAGCACAGGCGAGGATCTTCAAGATGTGCTGGACCGATATCCCAAGGAGCTTCTCGGAGAGAAAGTGACCGCCAAGTTCGGACACAGCAAGTTGCCATACCTGCCCAAGGTTCTGTCGATCGCGAAGGCATTGCCACTGCAAGTTCACCCCAACAAGGAGTTTTCGAGCAAGAAGCACAAGGAGGATCCCGATTCGTTCACTGATGGCAACCACAAGCCCGAGATTGCTCTTGCTCTGTCCGAATTCGAAGCTTTCTGCGGCTTCAAGCCTGTTGAGGCCATCGTGGATGTCTTGCGTCAGAAACCTCTGCGACACTTCCTTGTTGCTGGAGGTGCTACAGTCTCCGATGAGAAGATTAGCCCCGAAGGGCTGAAGCAGATCGTCCGAACTATCCTGACTTTGTCTGATGAAGATATCAAGAAGACTTTCCAGGCAATCAGGGAGCTCCCCGACTCCGCCTTTACTGGTCTCAACTCCCACATCCCCCAGGTCGCTAAGAAGCTCGAGGACATGTTCCCCGAACACGATCCTGGTAACCTGGTTGCTCTCCTATGTATGAACTACATGCTTCTCCAGCCAGGCGAGGTCATCTATATCCCCGCCGGTGGTATTCACGCCTACATCCAGGGCGATATCATCGAGTGTATGGCGCGCTCTGATAACGTTCTCAACACTGGTTTCTGCCCCAAGGCAGAGCGAGACAACGTAGATGAGTTCTGCTCAGTGCTGAACTGGGAGTCCACAACCAAAACGCAAACCACCCTTCAGCCAGAGACTTATTCCGGAAGCAAAGAAGGCAAGACCCAACTCTTCAAGCCCCCTACCAGTGAATTCAACGTCCTTGCTACCGATCTCCAGTCTGGTGAGCGTGAAACTTTGAGTGAAGGTGGTCCCAAGATTATTCTGGCGTCTCGAGGCGGTGCGACAGTCAAGGCGAATGATAAGTCATTTGAGCTCGGAGAGGGACATGTTTACTTTATCGCTCAGGGTGTGAAGCTGGATATTACTGCTGGTAATGGAGGTCTGTTGCTGCATAGTGCAATTGCAGAATAATTATGATGATGACGACGATAACGAGAATGATGATTTCGTTTGTATATTTAGATGAGATAGAAACAAAAAGTTGCGCAAAGAGCGAATCAGTGTTTTAAAAGCCAAGTCCTCAAAGTGTATATGTCTTGGTTTGACATCAATATGGTGCACCTAAACTCGTCGAAGGTCAACGGGAAGATGTAGGAGTCACGATCCTTGTTTTGGTGTTTCTCAAATTTAGGCAGGTAGATGAAAGCACTGTGCAGGTGCAACTGCCAACAGCTTGTAAATCACGAATCACAGTGCGAGCGCAATAGCCTTTACTATCTCCATTGCCCTTTCCTTTTACACCTCGAACACAACTTTCAACTCCCCTCAGCAACTTCAAATGTTCTTGACAAAAGGCATGTCCCTAATACTATAAGAAGCCATTTGGAATGTGGTAAGGTCGATGTACCAAGTTTATGTTCTGAGAATACTTCCTGGATTCATGCTTTATTCTGCTACCTGTTCATTTCCCAAGCAGTGCGTGTTAGCGCTCCTAGACACCACCAATGTCGACATTTAACGGCATCGTTTCTGAATTCCCAGACATAAGAAGTGAGTTCGACTGGCTGTTTGAGATCATTGAGTGCTGATTAGGGTCTATCAGTCGACTTCTTTCGCAAGAATGCCAATGCACCATCACCGTTGGCATGCTTCCTAAGCCATATCCATAGCGACCATCTCGCAGGTCTAGAGAGCCTGAAATCTCCATTGTGAGTACTGGGATCCGTTCAGTTTTCTGCGCTAACTAGAAAACAAAAAGTGTGTATTGCTCAGCGGCCACTCGCGCGATACTCCTACAACTCGAGAAATATCCATGTAGAATCAACTATGCGAAGGGCATTCTTGAAGCCAGGCATCAAACCTTTAAACATCTTGACAAGATATTGGTGTGTGTGCCTTCATTTTCTGCTTATCTAATACTAACCTTCACAGAAACCTCTGCCACTGGAAGCACCAACATCTATTGAGCTTCGCCCAGGCCAACAGATCCAAGTGACGCTCTTTGATGCCAACCATTGTCCTGGGGCTGTCATGTTCTGTAAGATGACAATGCAAGTATTATTTTCCAACCCACTAATGAAGAACAGTGGTCGAAGGAGACGGAAAAGCAATCTTGTATACTGGAGACATACGGAGCGAAACATGGTTCGTCAACACCATTTCCCGAAATCCTAATCTGGTCGAATACACATCAGGCCTCAAAACCCTTGACAAGATCTATCTCGATACGTCCTTCACCGACGATGTCCCATTCCAAACAAAGGTAGATGGCATAGCGGAACTATTGAGAAAGATTTCCGACTACCCAGATGATACCATTTTCCACCTTCAAGCTTGGACTTACGGCTACGAGGATGTCTGGGCTGCCCTATCTAAGGCACTCAGATCCAAGGTAGGTCAACTTCATACATCTTCACACACTATTAAATATCTAACATAACCAGATACATGTTGACGAGTACAAACTGCGCATATACAATTCACTGAAATCAAGAAATCTCGACTCACGATTCCATGCAGATATCCATCTGACCCCTGAATCACCAGCCTTGACTGGCTATTTATGTGGCAATACACCGCATCCAGGATGTTTGACTGCGGATACCAATGTCCGATTACATAGCTGTGAAAAGGGAAACATGTGCGAAGTGGCTCAAAGGCCCACAACCGTGTCTATTCAGCCCATAATTGCTCATCTATCAACAGGAGACTTGGCTGAAATTGGAGTAGGAGGAGGCAGCGCGGACCTTCAACGGGGAGCTGAGCTTGAATCCTTGGATCAAGATACCTTAGACACTCTTTTCAAACGGTTGGTTTGCCACATGAACTGTACTTAGGCCAATCTAATATTCTATAGAGTCCTCACATCATCTGAGACCACAGCTGACTTCTTAGATACGCTTCGAGAGGATTTGGAACAGCTAGTATCGACAGGCCGAAACATACCCCTGAATTGGGACCTCGACACCTTGAGCACGCATTCAGCCGATGAAGTCATTTCTGTGCTTGTTCAAAGGCTGAGCAAAAGCAGCAAAAGTCGGAGGTCCATTTATGAGGGCGCATTGCCGAAGACGATCTATTTCCCTTACTCGAGGCATTCTTCTTTGCCTGAGCTCCACCACTTCGTGGATATCTTCCGTCCAAAAGACGTATGGCCATGCACTTTTAGTCTTGCCGAATGGCTTAAAAAGGGTACGAATTCATGGGCCCATCATCTTTGACGTGTTTGACATATGTTAGGAATCACTATTCGATCTCTGTTCGGACGGCTTTGTTCTGGCAAAAGTTTTGAACATGATAAAGTTATGCAAGCCCTTGCCACTACGCATGCGTTGAATATCCCACACCAACAGCACGACAGCCAAACAACTGCCATTTCAGACCGTGTTCCAAGTTCACCAGTTTACGAACCGCAAAGTCCTCAACAACAAAGACCAATTATTGCCTCACCCAAGTTTGTGAGTCAGTTGTTGGACACTCAAGTCAGTGATTGCCAAGAAGAGATAGTCGTCGAATTAGAGAGACCGACCGAAGAGTCGGTTGCTAAACCCGAGAAGTCACCAATCTGTCACACAAGTGATCATACTAGCGAAATACCAGCCGATTTTCAGTCAGAGGACATTTCACAGGGGCTTAACCGTGGTATAAAGCTAACCGAAAGTTTGCCTGATAACCCAACCCCAAGGCCCTCCGGTCAAAAGCGCAGCTTTTCCAACATTTCCCAGAATGAGACCGAAGGCGAAACCGAAAATGAAGAGCAAGAGACAGCATACCCGCTGAGGGAGCCACCTGGCATCAGCATAGCAGATGGTTGTTCTCTTGCCCGTCGAGACGCTTATTTGCAAATGACCCGAAATCTGATGGAGAATACTTCTTGGACTACGTTACAGCTGATATCGACTAGTGATGAGTATACATCCGAGGAAAAAGAGCTATAGTCACATGGTAGCCAGCCCGCTTCCGGGCGCGGGGGTATTTCGAGTTGAAAGGACGGATACTTGAATTTCAATGGATGCTATTCGTATATACTCGTATACTGGGTCTATCATATCATATCATGTATATGCAAGAGACTCGGCAACCTTCTGTTTAGGCCAGTGCAACATCTCGAGGAACATTGTCCGGCCGATCAGGGCTTCCTCTATTTTGTTCATTATTTGCCGAGACCAGCCTCTCAAATACCAGAATTTCCTCTCAAGAACTGCCCAATGCACAAGCCAATAAGCGAAGAGAAGAAGGGCGTGGGATCTGCGTGCAGCAAGATCGAGCAGCACACTATCGTCGATCGCATACAGCCAGAACTGGACAGCACCAGCCTCTGTGTGTGCGCCAGCCGCGGTCAAGAGCCTGACAGAAGTTTCCAATTTATCCAAGGCTGCCGCATAATGTTGCAGACCATTGGCAGGGATATCTGATTCTTGGAAGGCTCGAAGTCTTTTGAGGGCGGCCCAACTATCTATAGGCAGGACTGAGTTCTCAAGCGAAGGATAGCTATATCGAAGGTCAACATTACAGCAGCGCGGATGGGTAAGGTTATGCCGTTACCTTTCTGCCTCTTCATCAGAATTTAGAGGCCAAATACCAAAGACAACAGGAGCAAATTCGGTCCTGACTATGCGCCCTAGCACTGGCTCTAGTGTTGTTCTGATGCCTCTTACCAGGGAAGCTACCTCTATGATATTGTTGATGGGGTTCTCAAGTACACCGTTTTCCGAACGCATGGAAAGAGTGAGCATGTGCAAAACAACAACGGAAGCAAACCCAAAAATGGGCATCCAATTAGAAGGATCGAAGTTTTGGAGTTGCCGACGGTAACCTTCGGACCCAAGAGTTTGGTGATAATCGGCCAATGGTAGATATGTCTTGCGACTAGCAGGAACCATATAGGCTTTGTGAGCGGCTGCAATAGCGAGAATGCCATGCATGACGAAAGGGTCCTGATAACCTAATCTCGGGATGGCAACCGACCAGACATATATCAAGTCCTTTCGGATCGACAGGCTTTCGGCAGTCACGGTACAATAATGGTGCATTAGTTCACAATCGCGAGCCCAGAGTTCGTGGGCAGGGAAGGGGGCAATTTGGTCAGCGGGACTGGGGTGGGTATAATCTTGGAAGTGAGCAGGAGAGTCAACTTGTAGATTATCGAGTGAACCAGGAGTTGAAGGAGTCAGATCTGGCAGATTGGGAGTGTAGGTTTCGCCGCTGTCATTGGTAGAGGATGGCAATGATAGACTGCATTCCACACCATGTCTTTTGCAGTGGAAGCACGAAGGACGAGCCTCATCACACTATCGTTACTAGTTTAGCCATTGTCTACACCTTATTCACGCACTGGCAGTTTGGTGTAAGGGAAAACGTGGTAGTGGAACATACACACCTTGACTTTACGCCTCTTACAGTTCAAGCAGCCAGTGCGAGACTTGGTATGCGTTCTTCGAGAAGCCATGACTATCCGATCGGTTTCCAAACCCGCGGGTTCGCTTTAGGAGTATGAACAATGCGAGACCAGAAGAGATGAATAAAGACTAGAAAGGGAAGAAATCAGCTTTTCACATGGTTTCGGGACATTACAAGGCGAAGGCAACGACGGAGGGAACCGAACCCGGAGCGAATACTCGGAAAGACGCACTTCGGTACGCGTACTCGGGTGAACTAAACTTGTTAGGGCAAGGATTGAGTTAGCTGACGTTGAGGCTCAGCTGCTGGTGATGACAGCTTCAAGCTTAATTAGAGGTTAAGATATTTGAGATGTCTTGTACGAAGTGAATACGCGGATGGGGATCGTATATGGCTTTGAAAGGGGGTTGTTGATGGTTTATTAGGAGTTGATTGTTTATAAAGCTGTAGTAATTCCTTCGGTTGGATATTTCAACATGACTTGGATCGTTCAGTTCTTCTTATTCTAAGCACTCCAACTTCTTGGGTGTGTTCATTCGTTATAATCTTAGATCCTCATTGCTTGTTCTGAACTTTCGGACCAATACCGAGAGATCCGAGACGACATCGCAGCCATGGACTGCAACCCCGACTACGAAAATGCGACATGGGCATTCTATCGATTCGTACCTTCGAAAGAAGCCAACATTGTTTTTGTGGTTCTTTTCGCAATAACGTCACTCCTACACGTTTTGCAACTTTGGCGAACTAAAACATGGTATCTGATACCGTTGGTTATAGGCGGAGTTTGTACGTTGTACCGCCGATCGACAAGAAAATAGACACTAACAGTTGTAAGGCGAGGTCATCGGATATATCGGACGAGTCCTGAATACGAATGAAGAGCCAGGATGTTGGTCGATGGGCCCGTATATCATGCAGAGCGTCCTAATTCTTATCGCACCGGCACTTTTCGCAGCCTCGATCTATATGATCCTTGGACGAATCATCCTTCTGACAGATGGAGAACATCATTCGTTGATTCCGAGGAAATGGCTTACTAAACTCTTCGTCTTTGGCGATGTCGCCTCGTTTATGCTCCAATCATCTGGTAAGACTTTTGTGACGATGTTGGGTTATCGCGGCTAACGGCTATAGGTGGCGGTCTCATGGCCGTTGCAGACTTGAACAAGATGGGCGAGAAGATCATTATCGGCGGTCTCTTTGTCCAGCTTTTCTTCTTTGGCTGCTTCATTATTGTCAGCTTGGTCTTTCATGTTCGCATGCGTCGCGCTCCAACACCGAACTCATCACGAAGAGAAGTCCGATGGCAGACATATCTGGCAACACTATATGTCACAGGCATTCTAATCTGGGTGCGCAGTTTGTTCAGGGTGATTGAGTTCATCGAGGGCAATGATGGACATTTGATGCGTAGTGAAGTCTGGGTTTTTGTCTTCGATGGGATGTTGATGTTGCTTGTGCTGGTTTGGATGAATTGGTTCCATCCTGGAGAGATTGGACTGTTGATTAGAGGAGAGGGAAGTGTTAGGAACGGACTTGAGTTGATGAAGGTTAGGACAAGGTTTGATACGGCGGAGAGTTTAGAGTCTGGACGAAATGTTTGAGAGGGTTTCGGCAATCTATTGGCCGAGTTTAAAAGAAGAGGCTCAGGCCCAGGTCTAGATTCAAGTCCAAGTCCAGTGGAGGTCCAGGCGCAGGCCTTGATTAATAGTGATGCTAAGCCCTGTCAACTCTAAATCCTTTAGCGCCCTCGGTAACTAAATTGACCGATCTACCACTCCCCTTGATCCTTGACATGAGACATAAAAGACGTTTCAAAACGAGAACATGAAGCATCGCCAAGTGACGATAACATGATTAATAACCAACGGGTTACGTTTTCCTAACTTTATGGGGAAAAGTCATCATGAGAGGGGCTGTAGACTACCGTGCCGCCGTCATATCATCCTCATATCTTTTCAGCTGAACAAGGTCGGTTAGAAAGAAAAAGCAAGAAAAAGAGGAATGTGGCTTGGCATTGATATTGGTCAATGGCCAGGGTTATTTGAACTAAAGAACTTCTTTCTTCTTTCATCATCAATTGTACTCTGTATATAATATTTCGTGGTATAGTCAAGCTTCATTATGACCTTGTTAGCTGACATCCTAGCTCAAGTGACCTTGGCAAGAGTCTTTGTTTTCAGCTTTTTATTCTTGGTCATTTCTTTCATTGTTGATTTATGGAGTCAACCTCGTTATCCTGATAGCATTCCTGTTCTTGGTCACGACTCCAAGAAATGGTTTTCGACAATTCGGAATAGCTTTGCCTACTTTACGCAGCATCAGGCGTGGACTGGAGAAGGTTATGAAAAGGTATCCCTCCTCTACACACTTTTCGATAGTGACATATCTCTAATGGTGAATAGTATGGCAAAAATGGTCTACCCTTCATTGCTCCAGCGCCACTCTCTCGTCCCCCAGACGTCGTCATGCCCAGGTCCCAAGTCGCTTGGATGATGAACCAGCCTGACCACATCCTCTCCGCAGCCCATGCCCATGATAAGATCATGCATAGCGAGTATAACTTCCTCGGCAAGGATCTTACAGAGGACGACTTTGGCCCGCGCGTTGTGCACAAGTATCTTGCTCGTCATCTACCAGCTCTCGTCCCAGCTATCGCAGATGAAACCAACGCTGCAGTCCAAGATGCGCTTGAGACGCTAATTAAAGCAGCTGCTGAGAAGAACCCAAAAAATGTCGATACTGAAGGTTTCACCAAGGTCAATCTTTGGGAGATGTGGCTCGCTATAGTTCCTCGTATCACGAACCGTCTTCTTGTCGGCGGGACGGTATGTCGAGATCCCGATTTTATCGATTCCATGGTTCGCTTTACAGACGATGTCGTTCGGAATAGCTTCTTGCTCCACGCTTTTCCTCAAGTCCTGCATCCCATCATCGGTCGTCTTATTACTATCCCAAACTATCTTCACTGGCGCACCGCTGCGCGTCGTGTCGTGCCAATTATCGAGCAGCGTATAAAAGATATGCAACGTAAAGAAGCCGGAGATCCTGAGATGAAGAATTGGTCACCTCCAGAGGACTATTTTACATGGCACATTCGTCTTGCCATGGCCGAGGGAAACTCGTTCGAGCTTGACCCTATTGTCGTCTCCAAGCGTCTTTTGCCCATAAACTTCGCGGCTATCCATACAACTGTTTTGACAGGCCATTCTTGGATGCTGGATCTCTGGTCCCTTTCCCCCGATGGACGCGCTCTCGATACTCTACGCGACGAACTAGAAGCTCATCAGCCGACTGAAGGACCCTGGACGAAGCAAAGTCTCGCCTCTCTCGTACGACTCGACTCATCATTTCGCGAATCGCAACGGTTAAGTAACTTTGCAGCGAATCTCGTTGAACGACAAGTCATTGCGCCCGAGGGCCTTCATAATCCTGAATACGGATGGACGTTACCGCAGGGTGCTTTTGTAACTTTGAACTTGCAAGGGACACATCACGATGACGAGATTTTTGAAGGGGCTATGAAGTACAATCCGTGGCGATACTCGAATCCTAGAGAGCAATGGGGAATGAAAACGGTTGAAGAGAAGAAAGAGAATGAGAAGGAAGGTTTGAGGGTTAAAGGTTTGGGAATGGTGACGATCAGCGATAGTCATCTAGCGTTTGGTCTGGGTCGACATGCTTGGTAAGTCTATTGCTATCGCTGTGTACGCATCATGGGGACATGCTGACATTTATAGTCCTGGACGGTTCTTTGTAGCCCATGAGCTCAAGCTAATCGCAGCCAAACTTCTCCTAGACTACGATATCAAGACGATTGACGAACGACCAAAAGCACAATGGCTGGGCGCAACAATCATTCCTCCGCTAGACGCATGCATTGAAATCCGACCAAGAGCTTCACGACGATAAATTCACTATATCACTATTATTTAGCTATATCCACCATGAGCCTCTCCATCATTCAACGCCACTCCATTCTTCTTATCCTCCATCAACTTTGTCAACGCTTTGACCAAGTTATCAACCGCTGATTCGGACGTTTGATGATGAAACACAAGTCTCGCCATAGGAAACACGGCAATATTCTCCTTTGCGCAGTACTCGACGAATGCGGCAGGTGGAATATCAGCGGTTTCAAGATCGAGAATGATCATGTTCGTCTGCACGGGAAGCGCAAACTTGTACCCAACAGCTTCAAGACGCTTCGCAGCTTCCTTGGTCAACGCATGGACAGACGAGAACCTGGGGACGCTGTACTCGAGAGCTGAAAGTGCTGCAGCTGCCATCATTCCTGGCTGTCGAGTTCCTCCTCCCAGCATCTTTCGGAACCATTTAGCTCGCTCAATGAAAGGCTTCTTGCCGAGAATCACACTTCCCATCGGGGCGCCGATACCCTTGGCGAGACAGATGGAGATACTATCGAAGCATGCTGCGTACGCCTTTAGATCAACGCCTTCGCCGATAACGCCGTCAAAGACACGAGCTCCATCAAGGTGCATGGCAATGGGCTTTTGGCCCTCTGGGACTGGAAATGAGCGGACGTAGTTTGAGATGGCTTGGGCATCTGCCAGTGGTAGAATTGTTCCGGAGAGTGTATTCTCGAGAGATACGACTCTGGTAGGCGGAAAGTGAACTGCAATGGTCAGCTTCTTGTTAACCATATCATCTTGGGATAACTTACTATTCCCATCAGCAATAATATTCTTCTTAATATCCTCCAACGTCAAATGAACCCCATTCTCTGGCTTGATCGTCGTAACACCCGCCTGCGAAATGACCGGCAAAGCACCAGACTCCCAACAATGCACATGCGCTCTGTGATCCAAAAGCACACTATGCGGCGGCTGCGTAAGATGCGTCCTCAAACAGATTTGATTTCCCTGAGTTCCAGAAATTGCCCACAGCGCAGCCTCCATGCCCGTCATCTCCACAAGACGAGACTCCAGGGCTTTCACCGAGGGGTCGCCTTCTGGGTCGTAGATGTCGTCGTTGACGGAGGCTTCAAGGATGGCTGTCATCATGGACTCTATGGGGACGGTAACCACATCGGAGCGAAAGTCACGAGAAGCTTTCTCGCGGTTTGCGAGGAGCTTGGATTGGACTTTGGGTGTGAAGGGGGATTCGGGGGTTTCAATAAGGCTAGGCATTGTGATGGTGTTGAAGTGATGGGTGGTTTTGGGACTATCTTGAGGGTATGTCTGGGTCTTTATATATACTCTTTGTATTTATATATCTTGGGGAACCCCGCACATATGAGGGGAACCATTGCAACTCTCTGTTATCTCTTGTATGTTCATATGATCATGAGAAGTTTCCCGCGGGGATCTACTCGGTCCAAGCCAAGTTGGAGGCTTGCATCTGGTGTTGTGGATCTATCTAGGTAACCAAATTCGGCTTGCGAAGTACATACCATTCGATATAAACAGCTTTGCTGACCCTCACCAATGGAAGGTTGTTTACTGTAATACAGAAACATACATTGTCCAATCAATTTACATCCTTCAAATACACCTTTCCTATACAATCTGCTGATGTAGTTATCCTCAAAGACAAAGACCCTCGGGGTTTGATCTGCGTCAATATGCATGATAGATAGGCAATCTGATGGCTCAAGGCAAAGAGTCTCCACATAAAACTCCGCGGCCAACTTAACAGTTTCCCGCGGTCACTCAGTCTCAATACCGAACGCCGTTAAACTCCACACTAGTCTCATATGGAGGAGACCCTGACTGGACATTAAATGAAATGAATGAAATGTGTCATAAGAATAGTACTTTTGTTATATTATCAACAAACCCGATATCTTCAAAACAGATACACAGCCTCAATCACGCTCAAAATCTCCAACACTATAGGTCAAAGCCCAATCCATCTGTGTTGCCCAAGAACATACCTCCGTTCTGTCCTTCTCTCAATAGAGCAGCAACATCAACTCTTCCACCTGTGATATATCGTTCACTCACGCCCAGGTTAACTCTCCTGCTCAGCTCTTCTCTTAGCTGGGCCTTGAGAGCACCCATCTCCGCCTTGGTAAGTTGCTGCGCTTTCTGCTCCTTTCTTCTTCGGCCTCCGCCACGACCACCCTTGCCACCACTGGCGTTGATCTCATCAATATCATCGGAGTCGTATTCCACACCGAGCTCATCAGCAGCGTTGCGCAGCCATGTATCATCGCTGTGGCCCTTCTCCTTGGCAAGTATCGTATCGGCAATCTTCTTGGACAGGTCAACGCGAGGCTTGAGACGCGATGCCGCCTTGCGATCGATAAGAAGGGTCTGGATGAAGTGCTCTCTCTTGGTACCCGCGCTGCGCTCAGCATGAACCTTGTTTGCGAGACGGCGCGTAGGAAGAACCTCCTCAGGCGCGCAGAGAATAACACTGATACCGCTATTTTCGCCACGAGCGGTACGACCAGATCGATGGATGTAAGTATCCGCGGATCGGGGAACGTGGTAATGCAGAACCTGGTCAACCTCCTTGATATCGAGACCACGAGCAGCAACATCAGTAGCAACAAGAATAGAGTTACGATTGGCAGTGAAACGCTCCAGCGAGCGAAGACGAGCCTTTTGTGCCATTTGAGAGTGCAAGGGGAGAGCTTGAAGGTTAAGGTTTGTAAGAAGGGGTGTGATACGGCGGACAGCTGAGATAGAGTTGGTGAAGACAAGAGTGCGGCGACCAGGGTTGAGGATGAGAACGGTGTAAAGGTAAAGATCCTGTTATTTGTTAGCATCGTGAATATGTGCCGTTTGTGCTGTAGACTCACCTTCTCCATAGCACCACACTCAATAAGTCCTTCTCTTAGACCCGAGGCCATCTGACTGATAGGGTTGACATCGATAAACTTGGGCTCTCCACGGAACTTAAGACACTTCATCAAATACGCCATCTTTTCGTCGTCGCTTCCTGTAGATTTGCCCTTGCCGGCCAACTTGGTCTGAAGGTCCTTATCAAAAGTAGCTGAAAAGACAAGTGTCTGTCGGGCGCTGCCCTCGTCTTCTTCGTCTTCGTCCTCCTCATCTTCGCTCTCGGCATCGTCACCAGGGCTCTTTCCATCAAGAGCACCAATAATGTCTTCTGCCTCCTTGAACTGTCCAACCTTGAAAAGTCGATCCGCCTCATCAACAACAAGGAACTTGATCTTGGCGAATTTGCTCTGCAGGGCTCTGTCTCCGCTGAGAACCTCCCATAGACGACCAGGTGTACCGATAACAATATCAGCCTTCTCCAGTTGTCGCTGTTGCTTCAGAATACTGAGACCACCAGTCACAACACAGACATACGGTGCGCTAGGAAGGCCGTCGCAGAGAGCCTTGAGATGGTCTCCCAACTGCTTAGCCAATTCTCGCGTAGGAGAAAGCACCACAGACATGGGGCCAGTCCTCTCAACACCCTGCTCCTGCATCTCCAGCCACCTCTCCACCATAGGAATACCGAATGCGAGCGTCTTTCCGGAACCTGTCTGCGCCTTGCCAATGACATCGTGACCAGCCACAATCTCGGGAATCGTCTTCTGCTGAATCTTTGTCGGCTTCGCGAACTTGAGCTTGGCGATGGCGGAAATAATCTGAGGCGACAGGTTTAGAGAAACCCAGGGCGCCATGTCGATGTCTTGGTCTTCGTCGTTCCCATCGGCCAGCGCGCCGAACGTGTTCCCCCCGCGTGCAGAGGACTTTTGTACGCCTTGCGCGGCCTTGACCAATTGCTCGTCTTGTTTGTTGCCGGCACCGTTCTTCCCATCCAGTTTGTTCTTGTTTTGCTTCTTCTTGTTGGTCTTTTCTTGCTCTGCATTCTTGCCCTTATTCTTCCCTTGAGGCTTCTCGCTTTCCACGCCGTCTTCACCACTGCCAACTTTGCCGGAATCGATATCCCCGACCTCCACAGGGTCGTCGCCAAACCCCTCAAAAGATTGGTCACCATCGACAAGTTCTTGTTGCGGGTCGATTACGTTGCTCTTGTTCTTGTCGCCAGGCACCAGGAATTGGACCTTGCTACCATCCTTGACAACGTCGACGCCCTCGATCACTTCGAGTCCGCCAAAGTCTTCTCCAACCGAGGCCCAGGCTAGGGCTCCAGCGTCGACAGCTTTGCGCGATGCCTTTGCGCTCTTCTTGGAGTTTGAAGGCTTGGTAGTGTTCTTGGATCGTTTCGAGGCAGGACCGGCGGCGGTAGGAAGCTTGCGCTTCTTTGACGGGGGAACCATTTGCGTTAATAGAAGTCGCCAATTGCCGAGGCGATCGCGATTGTATACTTGATCGTCGTTTGTCGTCGGAGAGTTGCTTTAATGTCGTGTTTTTCTTCGTCGAGTCGATCTTGAATCCTGTAAGAAGGTCCCCGATTTTTTTATTGATACTTTTTCTTACCTTATCGCTATCGGCAAAAGTTGATGCCGATCCACCGACACCCCCACCATTGGTGAACCATCTCTCTCTTCTGAGGCGTTCCATCATGGGATACTTATACTTGGCTCACCTCGATATCAGTAAGCAGAGTGTCACAAACATTCTTAATGGTACTTATTTGATGGACTGGCCGTTATTATTTCTGTTTCGGGTCATCTCATTTAATCAGTATCACCATCCAATGCTACCAGACATGTATCAATATTTTCACGAGACGGTATAAGTCAAATCATAAATTCAAACCAAGGAAATATTTCTCTTTTTTTCCGTTAAGGGACCCAATATGTAGTAGACATGTAATGATGTGAAACTCTCCGTAACCTGTCATCCATTCTCTCATCCCACGTATTCACCTTCCATGCCGAAATGACAAATAATTACAATGCGTTTTGTTGTGTTGTTGTACAACTCCAATAACCAACTCCATACGGGATATGCCAATCCCAATGGTCTATTAATGCGCTCCGCGAGCACGCTTGGCTCCTCCGCCAACCTCGGAATCACCTCGTGGGCGCTTGTTACCAGGTTGGAAATCGTTAGCACCTGGGTTCATTCCACCACGGGCACCGCCACGTCCTCCTCGTCCTCCACGACCAGCATGGCCCTGTCCGCCCTCTTGAGTGCCACTGGCTGCGCGCTGACCGGGAGGCACGTAGGCTCCGCCTCTTCCACGTCCACCACCACGAGGCATTGGAATGCCAGTTCGTACTGGCGCCTGGCCCTGCTGTTGGCCCTGTTGCTGCTGCTTTGGCTGGGCTTGTTGAGCTTGGGGAGGTTGTCCCTCCTTAGCAGCAGGAGCCGCACCATTCTCATTCTTGACAGCGGGAGCACCACCTTCGTTCTTAGCAGCGAATGGGTTCGTTGCAGAGGTTGAGGCAGCGCTTGTAGACGCTGCGAAGGGGTTATTAGCCTTAGGGGGAGGGATTCCGCTTGTAGCTGGAGCCGCTGCCTGTGCCTGGGCTGGTTTGGCTTCTGTTGCAGGCGGTGCTCCTGCAGGCGTTGTTGTTGGTGCTGGCTGAGTACTCTTTGCAGGTGTTGCGGGCGACGGAGATGGAGGCACGCCAGCTACTGAGCCCTGCCTGGCAGGCGCCGGCTTGGCTACTGCCGGCGCAGGAGGAGGTGCCTGCGCTGTCTTAGCGACATCCCAAACTTCAACAACAGGCTTTTGAGGTGTCTCAGATGCCGCCTTCTCGACCACACCAATCTTGGCATTGGCTGCTCTAAGCTTGTTCTCTGCCATGTTAATCCTCAAGGTAGACTTCTTCGACTCCATAAGCTGAGCCTGCTCTCGAGCTGATGAAATCTTGGATTCATACTCGTTTTTCAGGGTCGACTCTAGCTCTGTCTTCAACTTGTTGCTCTCAACCTCCAGCTTCTTTTTGATGTTTGCTGCAACAATGTTCTTAACAGTTGGGTTTGTCGAAAGGAACTGTCGGATGCCGGCATCATCAAGCTGTGACATGTCAGTCGGTCCAGCAGACGCCGGTGTTGCAGGCACAGTGGGAGCTTCAGCTTTAGCGGGCGTTGCGGGAGGTTGTTGTTCCGTTGCCTCGGCCTTGGGAGCATCAGCGTTAGGTTTGGCGTTGGGGTTTTCGGCTAGCCAAATCTGCTTCTCTTGCTTGAACTGAAGCTCCAGATCTGCGTTCCTCTTCTTGAACTCGTCCTCCATACGTTGCCTGCTCTCCTTGAGCTTGGCGTTCAACGTATCCCGCATCCTGTCGGAGCGCTCCTTGATGGTGGTTTGAATTCGGGCCTCGACTTCATTGGCCTTCTGCTCGTATTCGGCAGCCTTGGCTTCAGCGGCCGATACCCTCTCTTCAAGAGCCTTCTTCTCCTCATCCGAGACGCCATTAGATGTTTCAGCAGACTCGGCAGAGGCTTGCTCGTTAGTTTGGGTGGCAGTCTCAGGAGCACTCTGCGTGGGTTGGGCAGCGGCATTGGCGGCCTCTTGAAGCTTCCTTGTCACCTCGTCCCGCTCAGAGATAACCGACTGCAGCTCACTGCGAAGAGTCTCGAGCTGCTGCTCAGCACCCTGCTTCTGGCCATTGATAGCGTCGAGCTCGTTACGGGCCTCGGCAAGCTGCTGCTCGAGTTGAGTGACAATTTCGGAAGATACCGAAGCTTCGTTTGACTGAGCAGTCGCGGGCGCAGATTGAGTGGTCTGTGCTTGTTGTCGTAGTTGCTCGACCTCCTTCTGGAAGTTCTGGATTTGTTGTTCCAGCTCAGACTTCTGGTTCTTGGACTCCTCTGCCTCTCTCTTGATATTCTCGAGTTCGGCGTTGGCCTGGTCCAAGCTCTCCTGCACTTGAGTAGCTCGCTGAATAGCCTCGTTCTTCTCTCCAGTAAGCTTCCTTGATCGTTCCTTGGCTTGTTCAACAATCTTGGCACGTGTGGCGGTCCAGGTGCTTCGTTCGGTCTCGAAGTTAGCCTCGACCTCGGCAAGCTTAGCCTTCAAGGGCTCTTCGCCCTGCTTCAAGGTATCTCGCTCAGCCTCCAACTCAGTAATCTTCTCCTTAAGTTGATCTATCTCGGCAGGGTCGACTCGTCCGTACTGGCTCATGATGCCCTCAGTGCGCTTTCGCCATCTATCGCGATCCTCCTGCATTCCCTTCATCTCTTCCTCCAAGAACTGCTTCTGGGTCTTGAGTGTATCAATCTCGGCTTCCAGTGGCTGGATACGAGCCTCCATCTCCTCAATCCTTTGATTCTTTTCACTGAGCTGGTCCTTGAGATGTTGGTTCTCATTTCGCAGTGTCATACTGCTCTCACGGTAGATGTTCAACTCATTCAGTTTCTCCATCAGGTCTTTGTGTGTCATGGATGTCTTGCCACTCTGAGCAGCCTGTGTACGCTCTTGGTCAAGCTTGAGACGTGCTTCATCCAGCTGAGACTGTGTGTATTCAAGCTGTTGCTGAAGTCTCTTGGATTCCTGAGTCTTAAGATCATACTGAACCTCGAGAATTTCCTTCTCACGTCGAAGATAACTGTTGAGTTCACGCAGACCTTCGGTAGCGTCTCCGAAAGGCACAGGCGACATCCTCTCATCATCTTCCTGCTCCTCACCACCACTACGCTTCTGCTGGAGCGCTGCGACTTGTGCAGTCAATCCCTCCAGCTGCTGGTGGAGGATCTTGTTCTGCGAGTTCACATCCTCGCGTCGACGCTTGACCTCAGCCATCTCCTGTTCTAGTTGTTGGCGGCGATCCTCCCAAGAGCTCTCACTCTGAGCGAGAGTGACCTTGGCGGAGTCGGCCTCTGATCTCAGAGCCGCGGCCTCGCTCTTGAGGGCATTGTGTTCGGTTCGCAGTTGTTGGACGAGCTTGGCAGCCTCGGCATGCTTCACGAGTTCTTTCTCGTAATCCTGCTGAGCCTTGGAAGCAATTTCAGCCTGAGAACGGAGATCCTGCTGATGGTATCGGGTAGCCTCCAAGTGTCGAGCGCTTTCCTCCTGGAGTCGGTTCACCTCTTCTTGCAAGATCGCCTTCTCGTCCTCGTATCGTCGTGCAACTTCACCCTGGGAATCACGAAGGCTAGAGAGCTCAGTGTTAGAGCGAGACAACTCAGCCGACATGTCCTCCACTCGTTGGCCAAGCTCCTTGATCTTGCCATCCTTCTCTTCAATAAGGGTTTCCATTTCTTGACGATACTGCTCTTGCAATCCCCGCAAGTCCTCAAGAGATTCTTCATTAGCCTGACTGAGCTCCTTGAATTGTTCGACCTGGGCCTTGGCATTCTCCAGATGGGTATTGGCCATATCCAGGTCTCGCTTAAGGTCGGATATTTCAACATTGAGCTCCTGGATCTCGTTCTCGAGTTGCTGTTGTTGCTCGCCGTTCTCAATGGTGCCAGGTCGAGGAGTAGGTCGAGGCTGAAGGCGTCCAGCTCGTTCCTCAGCATTTCGCAACTCAACGGTCAACTCATCAACACGAGCCTGGAGATGGTCCCTGCTGGTCTTAACAGCGACATGCTCCTCGCGAATTTGACTCAAACTCGTCATAAGCTCGTCAATTCGCTTCTGTGACTCCTTGGCCTCGTACTCCTTCCTAAGCTGCAGCTTCTTCGTTTCCTCCGCCTCGTAGTTCAGCTTTCTCTGGGCGTCGCTGAGGTCCTGTTCAAGACTTTCAATCTTGGCCTGGGCTTTACGTCGTGCCTCCGATTCGGCCATGTTGCGCTCGTTCTCGAGCGACTGTTGAGTGGCAAGTAGGTTGTTGAGGCGGTTCTTCTCCTCAATCAGGTTCTCGTTATCCTTGCTCAACCTGTCTTGAATGTCCTTCCACAGGTTCTTCTCAGCCTTGAGATTGGCAGTCTCGTTGCGAACGCTATCAAGCAGACCCTTGGCTTCAATCAGCTCCTCGGCAACTTGTTGTGTTCGAATATCCTGCTTAGCGGCTGTTTCAGACAGAATCTGGCTACGCTTCTGAAGCTCCTGGTTCTCGTTCTGGAGAGCCACGAAGTTGCTGTGCAGCATCTCGCGTCTTTCGGATTCAAGACGAGTCTCGGCTTGAAGTTTGACCTTGTCAGTCTGAAGGGCATTTCGTTCAGCAGACAAGGCATCGATCTGGTCGCGCAGGTCCTTACGGACTCCGTCCTGAGCGTCGCGGTAGTTGTCATATTCGGACTGGAGCTTGCGAATAGCCTCGTTGAGAGTCTCGGTTTGCTCGGTTGCCTCGATACTAGCCAAAGGCAAGCGCTCACCGCCAGCAATAGAGTTTCGCATCATTGAAGCTTCATCACCACCTCGTTGTTGCAAAAGTCGTCGGAACATGTCTCGCTCGGTCTTGTAGCTGTCCATGGTCTTCTTGATTGATCTTGTCTCGTCGGTCATGTGAGCCAGCTCTTGCTGGAGCTTCTCAACCATATCGTGATCTTGCTTAGCCTGGTGCTTCTCTGCAAGTGCCTCTTCGCTTTCAAGTTGGTCGGCAAGCTCACGGGTGATACGCAGAAGCTCCTCATTCTTAGATTGCAAGGATTGGATGTCCTTGAAGACAACTAACTTCTGGGTAATGAACTGGTGAGTGTCGGACATGTCTGATAGAGCCTCCTCAGAAATCTCTCCCTTCTGCAGTTGCTGAAGGCGGTAGGTCTCGTCCTCAGTAAGCCGGTCCATGCCCTTCTCCATGGCGTGGATCTGGAACAAGAGCATGTTGATTTGGGTACCCAGGTCACGTAGTTGGACGCGCAGAATTTTGGTCTCAGACTGTGCTGTTGCAAGTGCACCTTCAGCCTTTCTCGCGGCCTTCTTGGCATTGTCGCGCTCCTTATAGCTATCCTGAGAAAGCTCCGACATTCGAGTGATCTCTTCTCGGAGTTGATCAGCCTCGGCTTGAAGCTCTTGCATTTCAGGCGCCTTGGCCTCCAAAGCAGACATCATATTATCCAACTCCTCGGAGAGCTGCTGGTTGCGACGTCGCTCAGTAGCCAGCTGGCCCTTGACTTGGTACAGTTGATCAAGAGCCTGTGTGGCGGTAATGGCGCCCTTGGCTCGGATAGAACCAGGTGTCGCGAAAGGAGAAGAAGGTCGCATAAGAGAGCCGTTGGCACGAGGAGTCTGCGGTGCAGACTCGGCAGGATGTGCGGGTGCGTTCTGCTCAACTCGGACTTGGAGCTCGTCGATTTCGGCCTGGAGCTGGTTGATTCGCTCCTCCATCTGCGAAGAATTCTCGCGCTCTTGCTCGAGTTCGACTCGAACACGTCGAAGTTCGTTCTCGTAGTTGTCTCGAAGTCGCTCCTTCTCAGCCTCGAGGTCACGCACTCGCTCTTGGTGTTTCTTGCTCAGCTGATCAGACATTTCGACAAGTCGCCTCTGGTCCTCAAGCTCGTGCTTGTAACTCTCAATCGTCTGTGCGTGAGTACCCTCCTGCTTCTGAAGCTTCACTAAAGCTTCGTCTGCCTTGGACTGCATGGCATCGAGGCGCTCACGAAGCTGCTGTTCAGTTCGCTTGAGGGCATCGACCTGTGATTGAATGTCTTCATTTTGTCTTTGCAGCTCTGCAATGCGAGCGCCCTTCTCCTTTCGGTACTTGAGGCCCTCCTCGCTCTTGGTCTTGAGTTCGTTCTCTAGCCATTCGCTGTTCTTTCGGGCAAGATCGAGCTGTTGCTGGAGTGATTCCTCTCGGTACTTGGCGCTGCTGAGCTGACCTCGCGCATTCTGCTCTGATTGTTGCAGAGCGGTAATCTCGCGAGAGAGCTCAACATTTCGCTGATGCTGCTTGGTAAGTTCTTCGGTAATAGTCTGGTCGCGTTTGTTGTTCGACTCGATGATGCTCAAATTGGTTCGATTCGATGACTGAAGAGTTTCAATCTTATCATTGAGAGCCTTGATTTCGGCATCGTAATCGGATTTTTTGGACTTGAAGACTTGAAGTTCGTTTTCAACTGATTGTCGCTTGGTTTCTGTGTTGGAAAAAAGCAATGTCAATAATCATGTACTCCACTCCATGCCTCACCGACACATACCTTCATCCTTCAGCTGCTGCCTGGCCTCTTTGACATCCTTCAGAGCCTTATCCGCAGTAGCCTTGAAAGTTTGCGATCGCGTTTCAGAGCTGCGCGCCGCGCTCTCGAGCTCAATGTCGGCTTGAAGCTTTTCGGCGTAAAGAGTGTCAAACTCGTGCGCTTTGGCTGCGACAGCCTGCAGCAAGATGTTTACGAGATCAACGGTCGGTTCAGTCGTCAATGACGCGACGACAGGCTGATCGAGGCCAAGGTGGCCTGCGACGTAGCCAATGTCCACGTCTGCGGCCGCCATGGTCGTGGTCGGATCAGATCGATGTCGCGACACTCGTCATACCCGTAGCTGCGCGCTCGAGATAAAGAATCGTCGATAGAAACAGATTTCGCGTAAAAGAATGTACAGTGATAATTGTTGACGAAAGGGTGTGAGACGTTGATGAAAGGCCCCACCGACAAAGGAAATGGAGGCTTTGATTGTTGTTGAAGAGACCAGGAAATTTGGAGCTTCAACGAAAGCTAAGATCCGACACGCCTTCGTTTGTTTGCTACCAGGAAAGCAACGCGCACGGGCCTTTGGGCAGGAGGTACCTGACGATTGTACCTACGGCGCCCACGTTGTTCCGGGCGCCTGCAGGCTACCCTGTAGGTATTCACGACCTGGAGGAGTGCAACAGCGGGCGATTTAATACTTTTTTTTACAAAGATCAAAATCTAGAAATATTCTTAAATCCGCTCTTTTCGTCATGTGTTCAAATCCAGCTTGGTTAATGCTTAAGCAGGTAGCGAAAGCCGGAGAGCAGTGAATTATCTATGGCATCAATTTGACCACCCCGTACCGAGTTCCGGCTTCAGGTGTTACGCCTTCCAACTGCACACTGTAGCTTGATCTTGCATCTATATAATACAAATCTACGCATATCTCGATCACATACGACCATACCTACCAGAAAATACGGGATCCCGTCCGCTCTCCCATAGTCAAGCTGGTAAGGGGCGGATTAGTAGTTGGGTCGGTGACGACCAGCGAATCCCCGCTGTTGTATGTTTTTGGTGTTCTCATCTTTTTGCAACCACTGTAGAAAAAGGACTGATGCGCTCAACTGAAATGTACCTGTATTGAACAAAATCTCTGTTGCCCTGTGTATTCATATTTTTAAGGCATGCCATGTGTGAATTGCTTCTTGCTCTCTAATCCGTTACTCTAATCCCTTTCAAGATACCCCCGACACTCGTCACCAGCTGCATCGAGACATCACTTACCTTATTGACACACTGTAGTTGGACCTCAGCTCATAGGACTCTATAGTCCCTCTCTGAGGTAATGCATTGGGTCGCCATGAATATTGTGGAGGTGGGCCCATGTGCGAGTTGCGTCCATGGTTCATCTTTGCGAGATGTGCCTGCAACCTGGCTGTTGGCGTATGATTGAAAGCATGTTCCATGACATCCACCCCTCCATGGAATTTAGACTTAGTTGAAGCAGGAGGAGAAAGCTCCGATGTGATTGGGAACCTGGAGTATCCTCTGAAAGGGTTGCTATCGTCCGTATCTCCAGGGTATTCAGGAGGACCATTGGAAAGCCGTTCACCACGAGTCTTTCGTCGACGCTCTCGCCTTATGATGAGAAAGAATCCCGCACCGAGTGCGGCCAAAACAGCAGCTCCAGCAACCCCTCCTACTATTGGCATGATATGGGTACCCGAACCCTCCTGTTTCTTATCTTCGTCACCAGAGCTTGGCTCCCTCACAGTATCGGCGTCTGTAGTTGTAGTTGCAGTCGCAGTCGCAGTCGCTCCACTCGAGCCAGTCACTTTCGGAATCGCTGTACTGGACTGAGTGCTAGAAGTGCCTGTAGTGTGAGATTGAGATGTGGAAAGGCTGACAGTTGCGACGACCAGGTCTTTCGCAGCACTGCAGTAGTACTGGAAAACATCGATGGCAGATTTGGCGTTGCCTGTACGTGTGCCATCGCAATAATCGTTGACTTTATCGACCAGACTACTGGATATCATCTTGTACATCCCGGACTTTATGCAGACGCATGAAGCTAGATCTTGAGGTCCATTGCCGCATAGCCAGGAACTTTGCTATATCATGATCAGCATCCAAGGACTGCTAGATAAGATATTGCTCTTACATCCATGACGGCAGTGGAAACTCCTCTCTTAGCACACCCATCAAGAGATTTGAAGTGCGGGAGGGCTGTGATATAGTATGACACTGTAGGATGATACATCAGGACGGTCTCATGGCGGGTTCGTCGATACTCACTATCTCCTGGTGGACCTTTCAGTGATGCAAAAGAAGTCTTGCCGCGGTTCATATGGCAGAACTGGCTGTATAAGTTCTGCGCTGAAGTGACATCCTCATAATTAGAACACGACTTCTTGACCCCCCTGCTAAGAGTCGATTTGATATCCTGAACAACATCGGCCTTATGGCAAATGCAAGGCATTTTCAACTCAAGAGCCTCGGGACATCTCTCTGACCCCTATTGATGTTAGCCTACCTGTCCATTGTGTACAGCAGACTCTTCAACCATACCACTTCAATTACAGCATGAGATATTGCCTTCTGTGCACAAGGGGGCAAATGCTCCAACTCTGGAAGATCTGTGATATGCGCCTTCAAGATATTTGGTGTCGACGAGGAAAATGCGATATGTTTATCCTGATCGCAGTACTTCCGCATCACCTTGGAAGCGCTGGCGATATCTTCTGTCGCACTGGGACCGCATCTATCTTTAATATCGGTCGAGATCGCGACAGCAACTCCATCTAAACGTTTCGTGCAAATGCATCTCTGCAGTTCAGTCTCCGAGTCCCCGCATCTGCTCGAACGAGTCTGTCTGGCGATATTGTATGAGATCGCGCTGGACACACATGGCGCCTACAAAGTTAGTATCTACCATTGTGAGATTCTTAAGAGATCATACCAGCGATGCAAATATCTGGAGATCGGTCACGTACGCCACATCTTTCGCAATTGCAGAAATAGCCAAAGTCCAGAAGAGGCTGTACAATTGCTTCATCGCAACTTGAACTCTGCGATCAAGATACTACAGACAGAGCAAAAAGAACCATGGTCCGAATGACGACATCTTGAATGGATTAATCGCCTCCTATTGGAGAAAAAAGAGCCTTCATCCCGTGAACCTCTACGATGCATTCTCTAGCCTCCCTTTTGGTGTAAAGCCTCAAACAACGCCTCTTGAGTCTAGATACGAATGGCGTAAAATCCCCTGAGGCTAGCGGCGATGGCTTGCAAACCACAACATGGCCTCACGAACTTTCCCCCTCTCTCTTGTGTGGAATGTGAGTCAGGCACAGCAAACCTATTATGCAGTAGAGTTTTCGGAAGTGTTGCGATGTTTTCTACATTGGTCGAGAAAGGGAAAAAAGGTTATAGCCGGACGTGTTTCAGAGTTGATGGTGTTGACAGATGTCGCCTTTAGTGCTTCGCTGTGATGTTTGACCAAAGCATCAAACAAACGAGCTTCAGTTGAATTTTCATCCTAACTCTTTGACTTTTGTCGTATTTAGAGTGCAGTACAAGTTTGGTGTAGAAAGAAAGAGAAAGCCTTGACTAAGGACCTAAAATTATCACGGATCGGGAGGTCTAAAAAGCAATGTTTCATGCGCAACACAAGTTTCACGAGGCAAGGCGACTAATTCTTCCGCCTGTCAACCACTAAAAGCGCTTGATCTGCGCCAAAAATGCATTGATCACTCTTCAAATCAACAGAAACATAACAAAGAGTCAAAGCTTGGATGAAGAAGGGGGTTCCCCGTGCTTAGAGATAGATAGTGGTGGGGATCTCTAATGCCATTGGAATTTGTTTCTAAATTCGGGGCAACATCACATGAAGCGCTGAGGCAAGGGTCAAACCATTGGTTCACCTGAATTTGGTAAAATGAACCTACTGTAGGGGACGATGCGGTTGAACGAACGCCAAGATGCAAGGTCTTGACTCTGAGCACGAGACGAGTCAGGTGGTATGCACAACGATATTGGAGTGATGATCATGGGATAACAGTCATCCGGTTGATGATGAAATCATGTACAACAATCTCTGATCAGATCCAAGTTGAGACATCCATTGTTCTAGGCCCCCCAAGTCATGTTAAGGTTCAGTTGGACCTGGATCTACTGTAGGTACGTAACTCTACTACCGGTCTCTACCTGGAATCGGTTCGCCGGCTCTTCATCTCATCCCGCGGCAATTCAAGCTGGGATCTTATGACGTCGGTAGCTTCTTAACACAGATCAGCTATCGCCATGTTGCAACGTCGGATCCGATGTGATGTCAGTATAGCGACGATCCAGTAGATGCTGCAGCTTTGATCAAGTCTTTCTTGGTTGATGGTGTCGATTAAACTTTGCAGTCTGCAGCTTGTCAAGCTGTCATGCAACTTCAACTAACAGGGGGTGAGGTAACCAAATGGGCCATTAAATTTTCACGACGATCACCATGCCAAGTTCATGACTGAAAATATTAATGTAAAATTTGTTTGAGGAATTCATTTGAGTGTAATATAGTAAGAGTACTAGTGGTAAAATAGCCGGTAATTCTCCTCAGCTGTAGTAAATAGTGGTATCCGTAATCCGTTATTGTCCGGTGCCGTTTCCGTTTGCAGTTCCCCTCGATTGTCCAAAACGCCTTGCTAATACTCAGAGAAACATGCAGATAAAAAAAAAAGACAAATATGTTGGGCTAGTATAGCGGCTGTTGTGCACTTTGCTGTCCAGGTAAGGTAACTCCCGCTATCAAATCGGACAATATAGTAAAACAATGACAAAGGAAAAAAATTCGTAGAGTAGTAGTAAGATAGAATCCAAGTTATGCAGCGCTTACAGCACTCGCACAATCTTGGGAACGCGATACCGTGAGGGGCTGTCGTAGTACTCGCTGATCATGCCGCCCTGAAGACCAACAGGTCTCCTGGGAGGTGCTCTGCTGTTGAGGCTTCCATCTCTTGTTGCGGTTGTCTTGCGCGAGTCACGGCTGCGGCTGCGCTTTTCGTTCTTATCAGCAGAAACCTGGCGAGATCGCTCAGATGCTAATGTCTCGGAGGCGGATGTTCTGGAGCTGGCGCGGGATCGTGATCTTCTTGGGCTATCCCAGCCGGAGGGCTCCTCTCGGATCTGGTCAAGAAGGTCGTCGTCGCTGTCCTCCTCGTCGGATTCAGGGTGGAAGGTGCTGTTAAGAGTCTCCCAAAGGTCAAGACCAAGATCGTCCCAGATAACGACGGCCTTGAAGAGACGACGGCATGCTTGGGTACCGGCGGTCTTGTCGAGGTCGGCGAAAGACTCAAGCTCGCTTAGGCTGGGGAGGTTTTCCCATGCGATGGAAATCTGGTCGGATTGGTCCTTGAAGGGGGATCGCTCAAGGTAGTAGAGGAGGAAATCTGATGTCTCGGCCTTGGTTGCGAATTCAGCTTCCTCGAGAGCCTGCAGACGGAGCTTCTCTTCCTTGTCTTTTTGCTCCTGTTCCTGTTGCTGCTTCTGCTTGCGTCTCTTGGGGTTGCCGAAGAGGGCTGTTGAAGTAGTTCCTCGAAGCATCGTTGCGTTGTTGTGTTGTTGTAGTGTCGTTGGTTGTTGAAAAGCGTGGTAGTCAAGATGAGTTGAGTCGAACGATTATCAGCTGGAGGGCAGGGAGAATAATATGATTAAGAGGAATGGTCGATGGTCGGCTGAGGGAGCAAACAAGACAGTATGTGTGTCAGGTTGTTGCTATTATAAGATGTGTTTATGCAGGCGCATGCAGGCTTGTGCACAAACACGTCCAAGCCTTGTTTGATGTTTTTGACTTATACTTTGACAGACAACCAGAGAGAGACCAGCTCGGGTTTTTGTTTGACGCTTGGATCGTTGAAAAGGGTTGGAGAGATGTTTGAGGTAAAGTTGAGATGAGATGGTTGGGATATTGCAAGGTAATGTAATTGACTTGGAAAAAATAAAGGTGGTAGGGGTGCTACCCAGACGGACGGATGGGTATGGATATGGATTATATGATATGAGATGAGGAGGGAAACCCTGGCTTCCGCTTCCTCGGGGCTTGGCTTGGCTGGATGGGCTTGCTTGCTAAGTTACCGTCAAGGTTGGTTGGGTCGGCAGCTTGTGATGTTACTTGACTGGGGGGTGTGATGAGGATCCGCGGCTATTTTGGCGATACGGCAGAGGTATCCGTACAGTGGTCTAGGCACTAGATCCAGAAGTACGTACTCTTTTTTTCAGGTACGTCTTTGTTTTAGAGTACGGCAGAGTAGAGTAGAGTCTAGTAGGTTGGATAAATAAAAAGCCACCTAGGCCGTGCTCTTTGTTGTATCTCGGTTTCGGAAGTTGACGGGCCCTTGTTGACGATCAAAAAAGATTTGCAACAGATCTCTTTTCTTCTTTAAGGGGAAAAGAGACAAGAGTCAAGAGGGAGGAGGAAAATCATGTCTTTATGATTGTTGCTTCTGTCACAATTAATTGAGTTGCTTGCTTTTTTCTCCCGTCCTCCTTCTTTTTTTTTTGTTGTCCTCAGTCTGAGTCTAGGCCAGCCAATTCCGTTAGGCTCCCTCACTTCAGGTGAAGGGCCCCCACTACAAGAACCAAGAGCGGGGGTTTCTTAGGTGGGCTGAAAGCCGCAACCCATCAACTGTCGGGCTGTCTTTTAGGGGAATCGAGTCCAGTTCAGTTGCCCGAATTAGGGGACGCACTAATTCCATTTACCAAAAACGCCCAGAGCGGATCCGTGTCATCACTGTGAGGCGATGGAGAGGGGACAAGAAGAGACGAGACGCCCCTAGGGCTTGGCTTCTAAATTAGTATTAACGGTGTTGCTATCCATCAGTACAGTAAAGTTTGAACCTCTTTTTATTCACTGTAGCATCGAATCTCTCTCTTCCAAGAACTCGGGCTGCCAAGACCTGCGTGAAGCGAGCAAGGCAAGGCGCACCAGTAACCAGCCAGTCTGATCGATTGCTGCAGCCTTTCAACCAATAGGATGTCTCCGCCTGCGGGTTGAAGCGAGAGGCACATGCTATCGTCAGTTCGCTACCTGAACCTTTGATAGGTACGAGGTGATCCCTGTCTGCCGCCAGCCAATGTCATGTACCTGTTTCACTCCTCGGTACGGAGACTGATACAATACTGATACTGTATTAATTATTGTAATTACCCGGAAAGGAATTGTTCACGAGGATGAATGCTTCATGATGATCAGTCACTCGGTCGAGAACGAAACAGTACGGTAAAATTATGGCCGCATCAATCAGAGATCAGCTCATCTCTGAAGCAAGAGGCTATTTGCTTTTTTTTCTTTTTTTTTTCTTTTCCCTTCAGCAGCCAGACAGCACCAGTTGTCTTGTCAACGTTTGGCTCCTGATTAGCTGCTGCTCATTTGACGTGGCTGTTCCTTCGGTCCCTGATCGGCAAACTAGATCGATCCTGGAAAAGCTTTGGTCTTTGTGAATGTCTCTATTTGCCGGGTTGAGGGTTAGCTCTATTGGCAGTTGGAATGCGGTATTCGTTCTTTTTTATTCTTGTCTTGGCGAGATCTCGTCTTTTCAATGAGAAGCGATACTGAGCGAAGCTTTCCACAATAGTGGACTGTATTTGTTGATCCTTTGTTGGTTGACGTGTTTATTGGAAAGCCCCGCGGAGACCGAGAGAAGCGAAACGAGAGATCAACCACATATGTCACAGGTACAGTATCCCCGAGAACAGTATGTTGACTGTCTCATTGGTTGTATGTCCTCGAAACAACAAATCGCTAACAAGGTCCTTTTACGGACATGCACCATTCTATGCAACAACGGAGTATATCTGCGCATTGTGAAGCGCTCCGTGATTCCGTCCCGTCATTAGTGGCAGTATCCGTCTCCGCCTGCAGTACGATCCCGCCCGTGCGAACAAATGAGTGCCTATGAATCTCAGTCTGCCTTGTCTCTGCTCTTGTCGCCCTGGCTAGTGTGTCCTCTTTTGACCGGCCCGTACAGAAACTAATCTCTAAGGGGTGGGAGCACGGATGGTCACGCACACCAGCGTGCTGCATCTGTCTCGCACGGTTGGGGCATCAGAGGAAAGAAAACCCTTGAGATTCATGACTAGAGAATTCAATTGATAGGTCGGCTTCGTTTCCGGTGGCACATCTCTGGCGGCACAAACGGGAGAATACAGGGGAACAAGACAACAACAAACACGGACCAGACCCCAAAAGCAATAACCTATACATTCAATACAGGCTATATGTACGAATACAGCTGAGGTAGCAATAGATAGAATGCAATGCAAATGCAGGTAATGGTTGCGATACCCCAAACATCTGAGCCCCTGCATTCCTCCCAGTCCCAGTAACCCGGAACCACTGTAACAACCAACTGTACGTATTCGTCTTGCCGACTTCGCAGCAATTTCCATCATTCTCGGCCTGTTTTTTATTCACCGTCTGTGCCAAGACCTCATTTACAACCTGTAGCCTCAAAATGTGGCACTTGACTCGCTTTCAATGAGCTTGATGAAGCTATGTCTACACTATTCAAGTCCACATGTGGACGCTTCCCGCGGTCTGTTGAACGTTAAGAGGCGATCTCTTAGCTTCCCCAGCTGTACTGCGTCTAGACTCTTGACTCTTTGGCCACTTAGTCGACCCTTTCCCCCTCTGTTGGTCCAGGATTTGTTGGCTATAGCTTCAACTGCTATCAGATCGAATGCAACATCAGAGCACTCTAAAATGTTAAACTCCACCAACAGCCCAGAAAACTGTTGATTCCGTTTTGATGAGGCGTCTGTCTTTGATGCCTCTGCCGCTTTTTACGAATTGTTTATCCCAATGTATACCGGTTTTGTAGTTACCGATATATATATATATATATCCATCCAATCATGCCTCTTTCAGAGGCAGCCTCTATCAAATATACATATTCAACCCCTCATGACCTTGACAGTAGTAGTAAACCTTCACCCGCGGTCCGCGACTAGTCTCATACGTAACCGCCAATGACTTTATCCGGAGTGTGCCAACGTTTGTTTCTATGGAAGCTTCTACGTTACAATATACACTTTCACCCAAGCATGCAAGTCTTCGGCCTTTACCAAAACCCAAACCAAACTTGTGCTTCTTCACATACCTTGGACGGATCCTACCTTGAATCGTGGTTCCGCCGTGGAAAGTCCAGAAGGAAATTAGTTCTGCCGATAGAAGCCCGTATACGGATACACTTTTGGTGTTGAGAGTCTATTTCTGCACTAGAACTGCGTCTACGAAGTCAAAAGTTGCGGCCACATTCCAACCATCGATTATCTCTCCTATTGCTTGACAATCACAGCCAATGATATTCTTTTGTATCATTTATCCCCAAAGAGTCTCCCATGGGGCCGCGGGCCCGGTACTGACAACTGCGAGTGCGGAAGAGGCTTCAAGTTCTAGCCAAGCTTTGGAAGCCATCAAGCCTCACTCTGCTGTCATGACGGAGTTTACCATACGCCTTTCAAAACGACTGTGACAGTTTATTAACGATGAATGAACAAAGAGTGACGTCCGCTCATCGGCCTTGATTGATTTTGTTGCTCGCAAACTACCGCCAAATCCGTGTTGATAATACATGGCGACCGTTCAGTGGCTGAAGTCTGTTTTATTGAGAAACTTTCAATAGACACATGAGGATTCACTTTTTTGCGTCGCGACCAACATACATTCAGCTGTCTTGGCACTTCGAGACAATAGAAAGATGTTCCTATTGTTGTCTGATCTTGGCATGGATTTGTTTGCCTCTATTCAGGAACCAACCTCTAGGTCTCTGGTGCGAATATCGACTGGCATAGCATAAATCAACCACTGCCCCCAAATGATTTGTATTTCTGATTGCCACCTCTGATCTCTCGATCTTGACGTCTGTCTACTGCATTATCTTGCCTCGCAGGAATGATAGGATCCATATACCCGTTTGCACTAACCACATGAAAAGCTGTCAACTAAGCATTGACAGCAAAGAGACGTTTATCACTACTAACTGACTACATTAGTCAAGACGGAGACTAGGGCTGCTCATGCAAGCCAAATCAACCATCGTCACCTTTGCCAGCCGTGAGCCAAGCAACTAATACTGACTTGCCGTAATGATAATCCAAACACACCTCCCTATTCTACCCGGCACGTTATCATGATCATCACAGCGCAGCCTCTTTTAGGCAACTTGATCCTGCTCGCTCGGCAGTGACATTTGGACTCTTACCAACTGTCACATCGATCTGTGACCCCGGGATCTGGTAATTAGCGTGCGCCATACCCTTTGAGTTCACATCATCGTCATCTCTTGGTACCCTATCACCATGCAGAAATATTGATGCTCGTGGCGGCAAGCTTCTACGTATACCGACAACGCATAGAGTCCAAATATGCCATTGGAAATGATCAGTAAATTGCTGGCTTTTTGGTGGTGGGAAAATCTGCAAGGCTAATGCACGTCACTTCTTCAACTGTCTGTTAGGAAGCGATTATTTTCGGACTTTTTTGAGCAAATTCCAACGACGAGGCATCTCAACGTAAGCCCTACGGTATAACGCCTCTTTTCGTCACTCGGCCAGAAAGCCGAAGATATGATAGTGCGAATATCACCTTCGGGATGTGGCCAACATTAATTCAACTCTTTTAACACGAGTATCTAATAGACAAGTGTCGATGCTGGTGTTGATAGACTGGGTCTGGTGGCTTCACAAGTCAAGTTATTAGGTATGTAGAACTACCAACAAGCTCCCCTAGTAACCCCACGAGATCACAATTCTTTCTTACAGACGGCCTAATCATGAAGAGACTTTGTGACTTGTTCTTGGCAATAGGTTTTCGTTCTTTATCCAATCAAGAAGGAGTTACATGAGTCGAATCAATGTGATAATGACGGCTCTTGAAATGATGTTAGAGCTGTTGGTGATTGGCTGTTTATCCCATGAGAACAAAGCCATTGTGTGACAACGAAAATGGATTGTCTAGACTCATTGATGATTGACTGTTAACTGGCAGCTATGAACAAGGGGAGACCATGCGGATTGTAGTTGTAGTTACACAGACCTGAACATAACGAAATTCTTTTCAGTAAAGCAATCGACAGCTCGGCAAGGATCGTTTGAACACCATCAAACATCGCCAACCAATTTCGTCTTTATCACATATATTATTTGTGCTCTTAAATAATGTTCGCTTTCGGCCGTGTCGTAGATAAGTGCAAGGGAATATCTAATAGGCAATGAATCAGACGTCAAGAGGACGTTCGCATAGTAAAGGAAAAGCACACTTACTGGATAGAAATCAAAGCTTAGATTTAACCCAGTTAGCATTGGAAAACCTTGGTTAGGTCTTTCGCTGCCGGAATTGTTTTCTGAAGTGGTATTCATGTAATCAGGCAGCAGGAGGCCGATGCACAAGATGTCAAAGATGTAAACTGAATGAATTTGAACAACAAATGAACAATAGAAAGGAGTACTCTTGAATAGATCATTGGGATTAATGGAATGCATAGGAGCCGTAGTTGTTTAGGCAGACAAACAGTGACTGATAGTTGGCAGTCATTAAACGTGAATACCCTCACTTTCTGTCACTGGCAGCTCTAGCTTGGCACTGCTACAGACCCGTCATAACCGCCCAATTTCTTTACTTTCTTTTTCAAAAAATTACCAGCGCAGAATTCCTTTCCTCCACAGGTTTATCTCGACAGTAAACGCAGCTCTTTCTTCCTTCCATCTACATCGTCGACTTCTTTCATCCTCTTAACAGCAGAACAGTCACTCGCCAACCATCCATCGTTGCTTAACCACCAGCGCCAACTCTTCTTTATAGACTCTTTATCATCTCGATCACCGCCGAAATGTTCTGGCAAAAAGAACTTGGGTACGACCCCAAAGACTACCCCAACTACCACCCCTATCAAGGAACTCCCTTCATGCGCCTGCTCAAGCAGTGGCCTGAGATCCCTCTCTTCATCGTCTGGACCTTTACCTTTTTGTTTTCCATTCTTTCTATCCTTTGCGAATGGTTCGAAATGTTCGTTCGCGATCCTCTACACTTCGGCGAGGCGAATGCTTGGCTCATCGAGCAGTATCAGTCATGCGATTCTGTCTTCCAGATCACTTACGGAGCTTTCATCACTTTTTGGTTCTTGCATCTCTGTTACTGTGGCTTGCTTGTCGCTTTATCTGAGCTGCTTCACGCATATAAAGATCCTGTCTGGGCTTGCCTTCAGCTCTTGGACCTTGTGGACTATCTCCAGACTCTTTTACTCCGCATCTTCACCTGCATCATTTTTGGTGCCCTCAACGTCGTTACCAACTCAGTCATTTTTATCTACGACATGACGGAACACGGTCTCGGTTCTCTGATTATCCTCCTCGGCGTCTTTGCCCTATGCCAGCTATGCTATTGCCTCTTCTTCTACGACCCCACGGCCGAACAGAAACAGCCCCCTCAGCCTCTCAAAAGTATTCTCAAAAAGACTACAGAGAATGCCCTCCAGTCTCAAATGGCCAGCTCCGAGTGCGGCTATGGAATATTTGCCAGTCCAACAGTCACTCCCATTCCGATAACACCTTACAATCCACCATGGAGAAGCAGCCCAGGACGTTCTTTTCGAGTACCTACACCATCTACTGGATCATCTAACTCATCTCTTGACAGAACTCCACCTCGGAGACGTCCCAGCCCTAAATCTAACAAGCCCCCCGGAGCCTCATATGTTCCAGTTTCACCCAAGTCCGCCGAAAAGCTTCGTGCTGGCGGCTATGGTGTCCCAGAGCCTACTAGAGAGCCAACTTACTCCTGGATCAAACCCGTCACACCAGAACAGCTCATCCATCTCCCACGTATTCAACTTCGCGTCCGAAAAAACCCTCAGCGAAACTAGGAGATCGCTAAAAGGAAAGCAGAAGCCGAGGAAGAGGGAAGATTCATCCATTCCATCGTGCCCACAAAGGACCAGTGGGTCTACTCTTCTCTAGATGCCGTCGAGCGACGACTTAAGCACATCACCGAAGACGTCGACGAACTCGCCGCAAAAGTCACTTCATTTAGTGAAGCTGCCACTATTCAACCCATCCCCGAACCCTCCGATGATCTTCCAGCCTCACCCCGAACACAAAAGCGCCATGCCACTCTCGCCGAAAGAGAGCGTATCAAATCTGCCAAGAAAGAGAATGCCCCCAAAATTGAACATGCCGCAATGGCCATCCTCCAGCAGCAGCACGGCGTCGAAGAGCTCATGAACCGAATTAAGAATTTGATCAATAAGACAAAGGACCCTGTCTCTCGCGCAGCGGGCCGCGAATTGGAAGATTATAGAGTTAAAGTGAAGAATGTCTTCAAGAATGCTAGCCAAGAACTGATTAAGTCTCGAAACATTGAGAATGTTTGTGACGATCATCTTGCGAAGCTGGCAAACGAAGCCGGTCAGTTGAAGCGTCTTGATAAAGCTCACCTGCTTTTGTTGGAGATCAACGCCAGAAAGGCCGAGATGAAGGAGATGCGAGATTTGGGAATGACGATCAAATGCTAAGGATGAATAATTGGTCGCATACAATGACTGACCATATACAACAACTGGCCACATACCACACAGCATGGTAGTATACACCAGCGCTAACTGACGTGTAACAACCTAACAACCACATATTGAATGCATTTACAGGACTAGGGATATGGCGTTGAGGATTACATACAATGATAATTATGAGCTAAGGATACGTATCATGCTTATATAGCATGGATGAAACATGCATGGATCAGTCGAGCTGGGTCAAGGATACGCCCGAGGGCTTGGTTTATGTACTTGTAACTACGATAGGTTACTTTGAGATGAGATGATGTTGCTATTTACAGTACTTTCTGTTTCAACAATGCTCAAGTGACGTCTGAATAGTCTTAGGGTAGCATGACAGGATAAGCGGTCTGAACAATGGTGATTCTTGACTGGTGATGAACATGAGCATACATATGACAAGTTCACTAACAAGACACGATGGTGAATCACATTGATTAGATGGAGTTAGAAGATTTATGTACTTGATTGTGACAATATCCTTGGTTGCCAATCCTTGTGTGTAGATAAATTGGGTATCGCACATAAACAACGCATGTAGTCATAAAGACAGTTCCAGAACCGATTACTCCTTATAGACCTGTTTGGGAATTCTCAAACCAGTTCCGCAACCAGCTCACATGCAGAACAGATGATCATCAAGACCATCGAAGAATGGAAAGAAAGGGGGGAAAGTCCGTTTAGTAATGAGGCGACTCCTCCTCGATGCCGTGAATCTCCCAGTAGAGACCACCCTTGGTCTCACCATCCTCAGCACCGCATTTGGCAGATCCCCGAGCCGCCATCTCCATCCCAGCAGAGTTGCCCAGAACAGCCTTTTGCATAATCCACACGATATCCTCATCACCAACCATCAAAGCCTTGTCGGCGCGGACAGAAAACGCGCATGATCCTGACTTGACAACGTCGACGTGGCCGTTTCCGGTTGCGTACTCCTTGTCGTCTTCGCACGCGCGAGGGACCATGAAAGTGCCGTTGCGGGATCCAAAGCTGGAGAGAAGCGCTGCGCAGTCGCGGTAGTTGGCTCGCAGGGTGTCCTTGGAAGCCGCGCGGTCGATATAGCTGCTCTCGTCGCAGGCCTTGATGGAGTGGTCGCTGGCGGCCCAGTAGGTGAAGACGTCCCCGGAGGCTGGGGGAGCTGAAGTCGTGACGGCGATCATTTCATCTTTGGTAGGCGTGGCAGCAGGCGGTGGTGGTGCATAGTACGCAGGCGCAGGCGCAGCGGTAGCGAGACCGATGAAGACGGTGACAAGGCCGACGAAACGCATCTTTGGCGGGGTTATTTTGTTTTTGGTGAATCGTGGTTTAGAGGATTGTTTGTTTGGGGAAGAAGAACAAACACAAATCGATTGTGATTCAAAAGAGTGTAACGGAGATGGGACCAGCAGGTGATCAACACCGGAGGAGAGGTTGGTTAAACGAGTGACTGAAAAAAGAAGGTGAGAAAGAAAATGAAACGAAAACGCTACGCGCTGCGGCGATAGAAGAGAAGATGTTGATCTTTTGGTGGAAAAAAAAAAGTCGAGAGAAATGTTTCAACAACAGATTTGGGGGGAGAGAGAACTCTTTGAGAGATACGGATAGACTACTCGTAATAGTAAGTTAGAGATGCCGGTGGCTCTAGAATTGAAAGCAAAGGCTGGCGATCAGACTGTTTCAAGTAGAGTGAATGAGTATGAAACAAGGATCACAATGGAGATCTGATGAACAACTTGGTCAGAAAAATGTATTTTTGGATGAGAATAACTGGAAAAAAAAAATAGCCACGTCGGTGTTTTACTGATATTATGTTTCTCTTCAGTGTCTGTGTCTGTGTCTGTGCAATCGCAAGTCTTGAAGCGGGTATAGGCAAGCCTAACCAACGGGTTCTGTTAGATTGCGATGATCACTCGGTGGGGGATTTTTTGGTGTTTGTCTTGTTTTTGCTTACAAGGACTGGGCCTGGTTGTTTCGTGTTTAATACCATATTTATGCAGCGTCTTGAGAAAAGAAACGCAGGAAATAACAGATGAAAAATGATGGCTATCTCATTTATTAGATACTCTACTATCTGGTGTTTAGGTATTGTTGTTTCGTGGTGTATGAACTGACCGGTATATCATAGAGTATTAAGGTTTAATGTGACAGTTATAAATATCCAATGTTTCTTCCTTAGAAACAAATCAGCTAAACTGTCTCGTCTTGTGCCGTCTTTCCTTATTCTCCCTTTGAAACATTCCGTATGTACTGCCTTGGCTGGATGTCCATCCCATGCCCACGCGCATAACTCACAGCCTTGCATTTAGCTGAGATCAGCACTTTTGAACCTGTCGAGTTGACAGTCTGCCAGGTACCGAGTCCCTATAACTTGGTAGTGATTGCAGTCAAACCTGTCAATACAGCTTCGATGCAACTTCCCCTCACTTTCCCTGCAAACTTTATACGTCGCATTCACTGTAACTCTCACGATAACTTCACCGTCAGCTCTTGTCCAGCTGCCATGCCCCGGGCCGACAGTGGAGCAAGTGACGCTTCAGTGGGAAAATGCCCCCACCTCCAGCGGTTCATCACCCCCAGTCTAGGGAGTTTGATGACGCGAGGGGCATTGACCACTCACGGGAGTCTTAATTCCTTTTTGAAAATGACTTCATTCTTTCTTCCACTAGAATAAGTCTTGGCTACACAACAATACTGTACAGTATGTATTCATCGTGAATGGCTCACCTGTCAACGTTGTATCGGTCGAGAGGTTGAGTTGAGAAATGACGATTTATATAGCTGATTCATACGACCCTCTTTATTAAGCCCGCCTGTACCCATCTTGGTTCCATCATTGACTGCACTATAACTCGGGGTCTTGGTCTTGGCTCCGTTCTTGGTTCTTGGCTCCACGATGGACAGTAACAAAAAACCTGAAAACTCAACACATGTTGGTCGGCGCATGTGACCCCCAAAAAAGAAAAGGGCCGTTGTTGATGATGGAATGGCTCTGATGATCCGAGATGATCGGCCAACTACAGTCCTTACCGACCTACTGTTGAGGAGTTCCAGCACCTGCTAGAGGACCCTTCTTTTTGATGGTTTGCTGAATGTAACCTTGACTCGATTCCCGAGACCCGGACAAAATGTCTTGTCTCAGTTAGGGATGGATGAATGGATGGATGTTACTGTAACCGGGACCCATCCTATCCAATTCCTGATATCATCGTCATCATAAACCCGACGGAATGGGTATTAACTAACAAATTGTCAGCTGAAGAGAGAGAAAAAAAGAAGAAAAAAAGGAACAAAAGAAGGCAACCTCATGGTAGGTCAATTGGATCCATTTGTTCGTCCCGTGGCACATTGTACGTAACTCTGTAAATTTCAATTCCTTCAAACTCTCTTCATCTTTTTATTCTCTTTCTTCATATCGAATATTGTCGTCCATCATGAAAACTGCCTCTCAACCTTCAGCTCCTCACAATGCAGCAAGTAAAATAAAACATCTCGTCGGCAAGATTCGCCGCCACTCACATCCTCCGCCACCCGAATCATCCTCTGCCTCTCCCGCATCCTCCGTCAACCCTTCTCGAGAATCCTCATCATGTCCAATTCCACATATCGGCAAGCATAGCCAGCGTAACAGCCGGCGTGGCTCAGCTGCGGAGGAAGACGAACGCGTGCATGACCTGGAGCTTTGGAATGCTGCTTACGATGCTCTGAAGAGAGATCATGCATCTTCTAATCTTGTACTGGCTTATGAGAGTATCATTTCCCACGCGTTGCCTGATTCGCTAAGACCCGGGTATAACGGGAATGGCAACGGACTACCAACTGAGGGTGAAAGGAGAGTTGAACTCATGATGATGATTGCAAAGTCTGGTTTAGAGCGTGAGGTCAAGGAAGTTTCCCAAACGGACTCGGGAGATGGCGATGCGAGAGAGAATCTGATTCAGACAAGATCGATTATAGCTTCAATACTCGACGACCAGCCCAGCGCCGCCATCGCATGGGCGGGTTTCTGCTCTCTAACACCTGTAGGATCCAACCACAATCCATTGAATAACAACGCTAACCCTGTCTATAGCTACTTCTTGATCCTCTTCTCCGACATGACGATATCCGTCTTGGCTTTGTTGATATCACAAATGCCATTCCTCACTATATGACCCTCCACCGCGTCCTCCATCCTTCATCATGGACGTCCCTCCCTGATTTCCAACGTCTGCAGCCACATCTCCATCAATTACTCCAAAGCCTCTACCGCCGCATCCTCGAGTATGAGATGAACATTGTCTGCGCTGCTGCGAGCGCCTGGAACATGGCCGCTCGCAACGTCGTCGACTGGCATGGTTGGAAGGCCATGGCCGATGCCGTGCGCGAATCCGACGCCGAGTTGATGAGTCATGTCGAGAAGAGTGGCACCGATGAGGCGAGGGCTATCATGGAGGCCCAGAGGAAGCTGGACCCTGAAGGAGGAGGGCGCGGTGAGCTTGCAGATGACATTTCGAATCACGATGCGTAAGAAATTAAAGAATGAAAGAGAAGTAAACGACAAGTTAGTAAAATGGGCAACAGCACTGCAAAGCGTTTTTATTATTATTTGTGTAACCAGTCAATTGATTTACTGCCAATAGCTACATAAGAGATCTATTCATTTTTACCTACCGCAATGCAAACTCCGGTCCTGATACTTTTTAACTACCTACCTGAGGCCAGTCGGAAAATTTGATTGCACTTTTATACAACAAGAAACGCTCATTTTGTTGACCAACTCCAAATCTTAAGGGGGGCGTCTCAAAAGAGGCCTGTCCAAAGAAACACACCGGAAGACTCCTAAATCAAAGTCCAACGACGCCTGTCTTGGGGAGAATACCTTGCTTGTCAAGGTTACTCAGGCTTCCAGCGTACTCGTTCAGACGTCGTTGCCAGCGACTGGCATCTTGGGGGAAATCAATCGCACCCATCATGACCAACCATCCGGGCACCTGATCACGAGTCACGAGCTCGTACACGCGACGGACGATCTGTAGGAACTCGGTCTGAGGCTTCATTGCAACAGCGTACAAATGTCGCACCAGGTCAGCCCAGCCAGAGATGAAGTCAACGTCAAACGTGGATTCAGGGTATCGGAATTCGAGAGTGTCGTACTTGGATACCACAAGCGCACATCGAGTCGTCGTGTGCTCCATGCCCTCGTCGAATTTGCGAAGTCCTACATCGAGACTAGCGAGGCTTGATTCCGCCCAAAGACGTCGCATGGCTCCAAGAAGGCGTTCGTCAACCTTCTTACGCCAGCTCAGCTGTAACATGAGCTCATCGAGGGCTTTGACAAGCGCTGCACCCTCGCTCCGGACTTTTGGCTCACCGGGTTCCTTGGCGATTTTGGATTCGACACTGATGCGTGCCGAATAAGGAGACGTGGAGCGGAATGGATGACACAGAGGATACAGCAGAGTGTCCTCGAGCAACCAAACCAGAGTAGAGACGCGCTGGGCTGTCTCGAGCTTCATGTTGCCAGCGTCGTTGACGTGTAAGTGCAACCCGCAACCGGAATTGAGTCCCACTACCGTGTTGCCCTGCACTGCCTTGAGGCACTTTCGGAGGGTAGGTAGCCCCTTTCTGAACTCTTCGGGACGTGTGAGGATTGGGCTGTTGAGTTCAGTGCCGAACCAGTCGTATTTGTCAGAAGGTGTCTTTCCAGACTTACTAACGCAGTCTCTGGTAATATGGACCTCGGGAACGACGAACCAGGTGTCGGCCTTGCGGATTGGTCCAGCCGAGTCCGCGTCCATCTCGCTCTTATTCCATACTCGAATTTGTCCGCTGCTTCTAGTGAGCGGAAGAACTGATGTGTCGGGGGGCAGGGCAGGGCTGGAGGACTGAGGCTGAAAGACGTCGCACGACACAGCAATACCAGTGCTGGCGATCGTGTCGCATACCTTATGAATGACCGGGGGTTTAATCTCTGTGTAGTCTTCCATCACGAGGCCCATATAAGTGCCTTGCGACGAAGGACAAACCCATCGAGTCTCGCCAACCACAGCGTCGGAGTCAACGACCTGCAGTGCAACCATAAACTCCAGCTCAATGCCGACGCAGATTGAATCTGGGACCTCCATTTTGACGTCTGTATCGGGAGTTGCAAGGAGTTCTTCTTTGTAAGGGAAGTATTTGTCTGTCCGGATATTATGATGGTTTTTCAACGATAACAAGAAAGACGCTGCAGAGCAAGCAGACGAGACTTGAGCCCGTAAAGGGCCATGATTTATAGCTGATACTTCCATCTTTGAACACAATAGAAATGAATGAAGAATCAAGCACAATGGTGTTGTTTTGTTCTGTTCGTCTTTTATATGTCAGAGGGTTGAAGATCGTGACCGGTATAGGATTGGTGTGTCGGTAAAGTAAAAGGAACACCATGAGGTACACATATATATCAGCAATTGTTCGCCGAAGAGCGGTCAGAAGTCAATAGCGAATTGAAGTTGTGAATTAAAACTTAGACTCGCATGCGTGCATTGTTAGAACTAACTAACTCAGAACAAGCTTTTGACAAACAAGACTGTTGCTGTCAAAGCGGACCGGCCACTGACCGGCAAAGCCCAGCCCTTACAAAGCATGAGAGATGAGGTGATCATGATGCTTTCTTCATGTGCCAAAGATATGCTATCTCGTTGAAGGGCCATTGTGCAGGCCATACAAAGTAGGTCTGAGAAGAGGCAGAGTAACACCTCTCTACCAGGCTCACTGTGACTGGCCCAGAACGTGTGATTTTTCAGGGTAGTGGTAGGGTGATCCATGCACCCAATATTTTGACATTTACTCCAGGGATCAAGATTGGACAAAGAAACTCTACCTATGGAACTCTACAACAATGGGGATGGCCTGTGAGTCGCGGAGAGTCTCGTGATCTCGGTTGTGGTGGCAGCTTCTAGGTAGTTTTTGGTAACCCACCTTTCAGGCCGCTTTGGGCTGTAGATGTGATTGACTGGTGAAGCTTATCGTAGCATTGTGCCATAGAAATGTGTTGAACAGAGTTGCCTCGGTGAGAAATAGTTGACTTTGACTTACACGAGATGAACGCAAGAAAGGAGTGGAGGCGTACTAAAGTTATTCCGGTGTAGCCAATCATTGAGCTGCATAAGTACCTCTCACTAAATGCACCCAAATGATGGCTCGCATCTTCAAGTGCTTGCACTGATAGAGTAGACGAGAGTAGGTTTGGGGTTGATAAACATGCAATAAACAATTGACCACTATACCAGACATGATTCCGCTAGGTTTGACTAATCTTTTCTGTCGTCAAAGTCACTAGTAGTTAGTTTTAGCTTGCCTAGCTGACCCCGGCTCTTTTTGATTGATTCATTCATTCATGGGTGGGCTCTAGAAACGCGACCGCGCGCGTTGACTCCAAATTAATTGACAACTTCAACTTTATCAAAGTTGGGCAATTATCTAAACATCCCTACCTCGACTGCCCCATCATATCCGCCCTAATATTCAAGTCGCATCCTGTTCGAATTGACCGCGCACGAAATAGAAGCTTAAATATTGTTTATACAGCTCGACTTTGCCCTCGACTCCAGCCTGATTGCTCCCTGGGCATGCCGCTCAACTCTTCATAATGCACATCATCAAGCCTTCATGGCTGAGCCATAGCGGCGAGCAAAAGGATTTCGAAGTTTACAGTTGTCATGTTTCACCAGACGGCAAACGTCTTGCGACCGCAGGCGGCGACGGACACGTGCGAGTTTGGTCGACCGAATCTGTCTACAATGCCAACACGCCAGATTACAACAAGCCGCGCCAGCTCTGCCATATGAGCCATCATCTTGGCACCATTCACTCCGTTCGATTCTCCCCCAACGGTCGTTATCTGGCTAGTGGAGCCGACGACAAGATTATCTGCGTATACCACCTCGACAAGAGCCCGCCAGCTGCCACCTTTGGCACAAACGAACCTCCGCCCGTCGAGAATTGGAAGACGTACAAGCGATTGATTGGTCACGACAATGATGTCCAAGATCTTGCTTGGTCATACGATTCCTCGATACTTGTTTCTGTTGGACTTGACTCAAAGGTTGTTGTATGGTCAGGGCACACCTTTGAGAAGCTTAAGACGCTTCCAGCACACCAAAGTCACGTCAAAGGAATCACTTTTGACCCTGCAAACAAGTTCTTTGCGACAGCAAGCGATGACCGAACGATTAAAATCTTCCGATTCACCTCTCCCGCGCCGAATGCGACCCAGCATGACATGGTTAATAACTTTGTTCTCGAGACTACGATCAGTTCCCCGTTTAAGAGCTCTCCACTGACTACGTACTTTCGACGATGCTCGTGGTCGCCTGATGGAAATCACATCGCTGCTGCCAATGCCGTCAACGGACCTGTCAGTTCTGTCGCTATCATCGAACGAACGAGATGGGACAGTGAGATCAACTTGATCGGTCATGAAGCCCCGACAGAAGTGTGCATGTTTTCGCCTAGACTCTTCCATACTAGCAAGCCTGACCCAAGTGTCGATGATAAGTCGCCATCGCTTGTGACTGTTATTGCTTCCGCTGGCCAGGACAAGACACTGAGTATTTGGAACACGAATACGTCCAGACCTGTGGTTATTCTACAGGATCTGGCAGGCAAGTCGGTGTCTGATCTGGCCTGGACCCCGGATGGTCAAACACTGTTTGCATCCAGCTTGGACGGTAGCATTGTAGTTGTCAAATTCGGCGAGGGCGAGCTTGGCTGGGTGGCCCAGCCCGAGGAAAACGATAAAGCGCTGCAGAAATATGGTGCATCAAGGAAGGGTATGGGTATCGCCGAGGATGTTGATGGTCTCATGCTAGAAAACCAAAGCAAAGCAGGGGAATCACGAGCTGTCGAGTCAAGGATGGGTGCCCTCATGGGCGATCTTCCTGACTCCACCAAGGAGTCGACACCCGTCACCAACGGTACTAAGTCTGCTGCGTCTACCTCAAAACCAGCTACAAATGGTTCAGCCGAGACGGAAAAGGAGAAAGAACCGGAGAAGGAGCCAGAGAAACAACCAGAAGAGGCGGCCGACAAGACAGCTTCGCGTGTCAAGGAGCTCAAGTCTCGAGTCACGATTGGCAAGGATGGCAAAAAGCGAGTAGCGCCTCTATTGGTATCTTCATCAGGGACAGGCACATCTTCGTTGCCGCAGACTCAATTGGTCGGAACAACGAGTACCAACAAGGCAGCTCAAAATGATGCGCCGCAAACAAGTCTTGATCTGACCAAGCCATTTGACGGATTGCCTAAGGGTGGCATTGCTGCTATGCTGCTTGGTAACAAGAGAAAGCTAAACCTGGGCGAAGCTGAAGAAGATGAGGAGCCATCCACCAAACGCGCAACTACAGGGCCTACCCCTATCGTTACCAACGGGCCTGATGGTGTTGAGCCAGCGGCTCTTGTGCCTGTTCAGAACGGTGTCGTGCCCACCCCTGAGTTTCTTAGGCCTGCGGTAATGAACCCGTCTATCTCATTCGCTCAGGTCAGATTGGCGGTGCCAAAGATTAGATCACATATACTTCGACCTTTGGACAGGGGAGTTCTCCATGGCTACAGCTCATTAGAGGAAGCATCCAAAACCCCAGAGAACATCATTCTCGAAGCCAAGAACGATTCAAACCCCCGAGACCCCTCACATGTACTTGTCAGCAAGAGGGGTGGCCTTATCTGGGAGGAGTGGCTCCCTCGGGCTATCATCCTGGTAACAGCTACCAAACATTTCTGGGCCGTTGCCTGCGAAGACGGTTCCATTCACATTTGGACTCCTGCTGGCAGAAGGCTCTTGACTCCGATAATATTAGAGTCACAGCCTGTCATCCTGGAAGCCCGCGATCATTGGTTGATGTGTATCACAGCTACTGGCCTCGCTCACGTCTGGGACTTGAAAACTCAGTCCTCCCCCAATCCTCCGGTGTCACTGGGACCAATCTTGGATATCGCCACAACCTCATTGAATCAGCATAGTGCCACACCTGGCCCAGGCATTACTTCTGCTCACCTCAACTCCACCGGTCATGTTATTGTGACCCTGACAAACGGTGACGGCTACTACTACGCCCGAGAGATGTTCACGTGGCAACGTCTTAGCGAAGCTTGGTGGGCCGTGGGTTCACAGTACTGGAACTCCAACGATTCGTCTATTTCTGCCCTGCAGTCTACAGCTGTTGGCCCAGCTTCAAAGGAGGGCAAGGACAAGGAATCTGGAAAGGCAACCGTTTCGTCTGGCATCATACCTTTCCTCGAACGTCATACAACCAACGAGTATCTTCTTAAGGGCAGAGCCTATGGGTTGCAGCGTATCATTAAGATGGTTGTGCAGCGCAAAGAAGCCGAGAATTTGGAAAGCAGTGTCAGTATAGCCCATCTGGAAACCCGAATCGCCGGTGCTTTGCAACTCGGAGCACGCGAAGAGTTCCGCCTCTACCTGTTCACATATGCCAAGCGACTAGGCGCCGAGGGCGCAAGGGTCAAGGTGGAAGAGCTCCTCAACAGTCTCCTCGGAGGTATCCTTGAGGAGGATGAGGAGGAGGAGGAGGAAGATGGCAATGGCTGGTTCAGCAAAGAAGGCGATCTGTGTGGATGGGATCGCAAGGAGCTGCTAAGGGATGTGGTAATGATTCTCGGTAAGTGTCGGGCACAACATTTCTTGGCCAAGATATATGAGCTAACCGTACAACAGGTAAATACCGTGAGCTTCAGCGACTGACTCTACAATACGCCAAGATCCTCGATATAAGCCTGGAGGATGGACCAGTAGACGTCGAGCAGATGGATGTGGAGGCTTGAGGTGATTCAAGCTTGTATCATTATCATTATAGTACTACTCCCGAGGGAGAGGGCGGGAATTCTTTTCTTGTTTAACAGACAAACTTGGCGTTGAGGGCTTATCTATTGGGGATGGTAAAGCGGTGCGGACTTGGGGTACGGGCGATAGATTACTGTTGGTACTCGTCGATGCGAAAGAACGCCTGGCTAATGAAGGGCATGCAATCACAACCATGCCGTGTTATGGTGAAGAGTGTATTGATTGGTGAAGGTCCATAACAAATTCCATTACTGCATGAGTGAAGTAATTTCTCGACACATCGTTATCTCTTATTGTTCTGGAGTGGTTTGCTGTCGGTCGCACTAAAGAGCCAAGTCTCGACGTGGGGAGTGATCACATGAGGTTGTTTGTAGGGGAGCAACCCGATATGATGGCATCGTCAGTTAGCATATGAGTGCATCATCACCCCCACGCTGTTGTTGTTTTCCCAAGTGGTCGGATCATTTCCTCCGAGTAGAGCAAAGTAGGAGGTTGCTGACTGAGCGACTGCCCGAACTGAGGCTCAACTTTATGCAAAGACTGGCACTGCGCTGCAACTGCTCGCAGCTACCACCTGCAGCATTGAATCACCTGCCAACTTACGCCTCCCTCTTCTCGCCTGAGGATGCAATAATCTTGGTGGACTGGGCTACTACCAAGTACTTGACCCCTCCTTTGCTTTCGTTCCTCTCGCCATCCTATCTTCTTCCTATTCTTCATGCTTTGATTCATCACATCTACTTTACTATCTGGATCGACAACAATCACAAGACCCTTCCGCTCGTCTGAGACGACGCGATACTCTGCTCGGTACCTAAGGTGCCTTCACACTCCTTTCTTACGTCGTCTCAATACTTCCCTTCTTCACCTTTTCCTCTCATCTGGTCAATCTTTGTTCGGTCTATTCATCCTTATAGCCTTTGACACTTCACTTCTTACCTCACCTTCGCCTCGTCAAGATCACTCATGCACTCCCTTCTGCCTCTCACCATGGCAAGGGGGCCTCCCTTTACTCTTAGATGGGCAAGCATCGCTGCTCTTCTTTGCTCTACCTTTTTCACGTATGGCTCTGCCTTGACTCTGTCTACTGATCGTCCGGTTAAGGCAGCCTTGGTGGCCCTAGTTAAGGACAATGACATCGACGCCACGCTTTCCAGCATCAAGCAATTTGAGGACAAGTTCAACAACCGCTACCTACACGACTGGGTCTTCTTCAGTGTTGAAGATCTCTCAGATGACTTCAAGGAGAAGACCTCTAACGCTACAAATGCCACTTGTGTCTTTGAAGTCATTCCCAAGGAGAACTGGAACGTCGCGGGATGGGCTAAACTCTCCCAACAGTGCATCCTTCCGGATGTCAAGATTGACCACAACTCCCCAGCTCTCAGGGCCATCGCCAACATCCGCCAGATGAAGCGATGGAACTCGGCCCCTTTTGCTAAAGAGAAGCGTCTCGGATACTATGAATGGTTTTTGAGAGTTCAGCCAGGCGTAAGTACAAGTTCGGATTAGCGGTATGTGAGACATGGCAGATAACCAGGCGCTGATATCATACAGGCTCAGCTGGCCCAGAATATCCCTTTCGATGTCTTTCGTTTCATGCGAGACAATGGAATCGCCTGCGGGTCTAGCCGAGCTGCTCTTGGTCAAGCGCACCTGCCTCACCTGTCTCCTCGAATCAAGTCCTTCGTTGAAAAGCATTCGAGGTTCCTCCACCAGGAAACCGACGCCACATGGCTTATTGAGAATGATACAGGCATACTCACAGAGACCAACTCATTGGATGAAGGCTTTGGAGATTTGGTTGACGAGGGCAGTGACGAGCTGAGGTCGCGGGTCATCTAGGAGAGCCGCCCCAGCGTTCGAAGCCGCTCGGCGACTAAAGAGTTGCAGACCAAGACGGCTTCCATCGAAGAAGTCCAAGATGAAGGCGAGGCATCATCTTGGCTCAGCGAGTGCTTTGCGTCTTGGCTAGCTGACATTCTTGGAAACAGTCTCTTCCCTAACTTCGAGATTGGATCACTGGCTTTCTTCCGCAGCCCTGGCCATGCTGCTTTCTTTGATCATCTCGACAACGCCGGCGACTTTCAGTTTCGCCGATTGAACGATGCACCGATCCACAGCCAGAGCGAGAACATGTTCCTCCCTCGAGAGAGCATCTGGAACTTTCGCACGATGGAGACCAAGCTTCGCTCTCAACATGGCGACGAACAGAGCCGATCGGAGCGTCTCCAAGACAGTGAGAAGTGCATGATCAACTTGGACAAATCTAACCTGAACAGCAGTGTGAAGAAGGGCGACTCTCACGACGCGATGGTAGCTCTGCTCCAGTCCTGGGACCTGATAGCCCGGGACGTGGGAGCGCAGAGCAAGAGTCCGAAGCTGATTTCGGGTAACACGTGGATGGGAAAGACGAACGGGGGTGCTGGGTGCTCGTTTATTTGGTTCTGGCAAAAGACACTATCTCATGATCTAGGATTTGGATGGAAGGTTGATCTTAGCTGCTTGGATGATGGGATGAGGGGACAGGTAAAGATCAACGTCTAACATGTGTATCGTACTATAGTGAACCGTATAATCAGGAGTTCACCGCCTCGCAGGTCGAGGGTAGGCAGTCGATACAGGAGATGACATTTGCTACTGTAAAACATTAGGAGAGAAGTTGCTGAAAAGAACCGAGCGAGCGGTGAGCGAAGTGATGTATTACGAGTGTATCCTGTGGTCTTTGTGTAGAGCTGAGACATGACATTGTGCTCACTATGGCTGGGCCCGAAAAAAAGGCGCCTGCATCGGGCAACGGCAGATGTCACACATTGCATGGAGGTTACACGGCGTCTTTGGCGCGTGTTTGACATGAAAAAGAGGCCATCAAACATGAATGGATGTCGACGTGGCTGGTAGTGCTGCAGGACATGATATGCGCGAAACTCAAGCTGTACGTCACCGGGCGGTCTAAGACGAGAGACAGATGACGCCATTAAGTGTCTGGTATTTAGTTGGAACATGTTTGCAGGAGATGACAGCTAATGGCAAAAGATTGGATACAGTGATTGTCTTGTTAATCATGACGTACGAAACAAAACAAAACATAACAGAGCAGGTTGGAATTAGCTGAGGATATGGATCTTTGAACTCGTAAACGAGTGGAGGTCTGTGGGGTTTGGATGACGATCGGCGCCGGCGGGATCGGAGCCGGGGAGGAGCAAAGACGAATTTAGTTTGAGATCCGAGATGGACAGACACTTTTGTACCGTATTGGTAAATGATATAATGTGGTTGGTTTGGAGTCTAAATAGGAAGAGATGTCTGAGAGAGAAGCTATCCCAGAGACCATCACAGCTTCATCTTCAACTTCAACCTGCATGCATACATACCGTTGGTTCAAGTGTCAATGCAATCGCTTCCATTGCCATATAAAACAGGGATTAATTAGCCTTGCATCCTCTGACTTATAAGAATACCATGCTCTCACTCTTTGGCGATAATACACTGCATCTATCGTCTATGACAGACACTTGATCGTTCATGGCCCATTTTATATGACTGCACCGAAGCGAGAAAGCCAAGACAACCAAAGATCGACCGCCGGTATCCGTATTGGAAAGCTTTTTCCTTGTTCCTGAAAATGGGCTGGGTTGTATCCTGGTGGACAGGGATAATAAGGGGCCGGGGGTTAGACAGGGGGTTTAAGCTTCAGCTGCTTATTAGTGGTCATTGCGTATCGAGTCAATGCTGAAGCTGAACTGTGTTCGAAAGAAGAGATTAATTCTTCAAGATGGAATTATAGCTATTAGAACCTTGACCAATACTGTTGCGTCTGTATGAAGTTTCATTATTAGATGTGGCGTCTATGAGTCGAGTCTCAGCATGGAGATATCTGTCCGGTAGTGCCCAGTGCCCAGTGCCCCTCCCCTCCCACTCTAGCCCCTGATTTCCCTCTGCCAGCCCCTCAGAGCTTAGCAGTAGCTAGCTACCCTCTAGCGTAGTGGGAACCCATGGACGCCATGCCACATGTCTTCCTGCCTTACCTGGCTAAGTATGGCATGGCCTCCTATTTTTAAAGACAAAAGACAAAAAGCCAAGTCAATTCTAAAGTGCATTGCAAGGGGTTTCACTTCAAGTTCCCTTTTCAGGTTGGGAGGTTCCATTGGTAACTGCAACTGCAACTGCAACTGCCTGTGATCGTGGTCGTGGTCGTGGTCGTACCTACCCCAGGGTTATTGTATCCATTGCCAGACGGAGACTTCCTTTTTTGAAGTTGGTCCTCCCCGCCTCTTTCTCAACGTCCTTTTCTTTTTTCTTTCTCCTCTCCTCTCCTCTCCTCTTCCTGGCAATTCATTCTTCTCCTTCAGAATTACTCCTACTTTTGATCAAGCAGATCCTTGACGTTTCGGTACCTGAATGGCGAGCACGGACTCACGGCGTTGAATTGGCAGTGACGATACTCTTCCAAGACATTTGGCTCCCGAGCCTTGGCAGCAGCACGCGCTTGCGATCGCAGAGGGGCCTTTACACCTTCCGAAGATACAATAATAGCTACGAGCATCGACTTTGCGCAGTCATTGCAACTGCTCGGAACGATACCAACTATTCCTTTATTGCGCCCAAGCGAGCATAAAATATTTCAGGGTCTGGGTTCGCTTAATTGGCACGCGAGTCATCGTAACGCATTCACTTCTCGTCTACCGTCGCATTGCATTTTGTTTCCAGCCAGCGTCGCAAAAAGACCCATCCCGGGGTTTCAGAGCGCATTGTACTTCAACTCACCACTTTTACATCACGAACATTCTCCTTTTCCCCTTCGCACTCTTCGTTTGACTTTCATCCACTATACAATGGCGATCTTGGAGGCTTTCCCCAAAGCTTCGCCTGCTAGTCAGGCTGTCTTCTTGGGCCTGAGCAAGAAGCAATGGGCATTAACAACAGTATGGCTTCCTTATTCGATTTTCCAGTTATCTATAGCAGGGGCATTGGATGGGAACTAAAATGCTAACATGCTCTAATAGTTGACCTTTCAAAACTCTGCCCTCATTATTGTAAGCTCTATTCTAATGAGACTCCTTGACCCTGCTAACATTGCCCCAGATCATGCATTACTCCCGCGTTATGCCCCCCTCCGGCGATCATCGTTACTTTACTTCGACCGCTGTCTTCCTCAATGAAATCATCAAGCTTGCCGTTTCTCTCTCATTAGCTATATACGACACTTCCAAAACCTTGGCCCCTACGACACCCGCGACAGTTCTTTTCGAGCAAATCTATAATTCCGTTTTTGCTGGCGATGGGTGGAAGCTTGCGATCATGGCTGCATTTTATACTCTGCAAAATATGCTGCAGTATGTTGCTGTCGGTAATTTGGATGCCGTACACTTCCAAGTGCTGTATCAGTTGAAGGTATGTCTCATTGCGGGTTGTCATCGAGTCTTGGCAGGATGTACTGAGCCGAATGGGTGTGCTGACTTGACATGCAGATTCTCATCACGGCCCTTTTCAGTGTCGTTCTGCTGCGTCGACACTTGGGACCTAAGCGCTGGCTTGCTCTCATTATCCTTACTCTTGGTGTAGGCGTTGTCTCCCTTCCTCAGGCCGACTCATCATCGAGCTCCTCCAGCATTCCTCTCCGCCACATGACAGACCATTTCTTCCCTCGTTCGCTCCACGAGCTGGGTCACGTTCCCACCGACGACAGCCAAACCGGCCATCTCTCCAAGCGTTCTGCTACCTACCAAGGAATTGACCATGATATCCCCCCTCCAGACCCTCTCATGAACTACTCGGTGGGTCTGGTCTCGGTTTTGGTGGCCGCCACGGTGTCGGGCTTGACTGGCGTGTATTTCGAGAAGCTCCTCAAAGAGAGCCATACTCAAGCCAGCGTCTGGATTCGAAATGTCCAGCTTAGCTTCTACTCCATCTTTGCCGCGGGACTGGGAGGTGTCATATGGCAAGATGGCGAGGGCATCAGCGAGCATGGCTTTTTCGAAGGCTATAACTGGGTCGTGTGGAGTGCAGTTGTGCTGCAAGCAGCTGGTGGCATGTTGGCAAGCGTGGTAATTCGCGATGCTGACAATATTGTCAAAAACTTTGCGACAAGCATCAGCATCGTCATCAGCTTTCTGATCAGCATCATGTTGTTTCAATTCGAGGTGTCACTAACAGTAAGTTATCCTTGATAAGTCATGAAGCTTCAAAACATTAACACGGTTTGCAGTTTGTCCTTGGTACTTTCCTCGTACTCCTATCAACCTGGATTTACAATGGATCTGATCGCGCTATTCGACGTCCTCCACCAATTCAAATCCATAGCTTCGAGAAACCAGCTATCGAACCTACTCAGACCCCACGTAACCTTGCAGCAAGCCGACTGAGTCTCAACCCTATGGACAGCCCAATGGGCCTAACTACAAGCCGGCCAAGCACACCACTGCTACCCAGAACACCCAGCAAATCTAACTTTAAGAGAGATAATTAATCTTTCAAGTGAATGATCCTATCATACACTCGGGTACGACATCAGTCGTATCCAAAATTTCAGTTATGAATTCGAACGAAGATACGAATCACGCAAACTTGTGCAGCAGCGTTATATATAACCTGAATCTCCTTGGTACATTTTTCGAATAGATAAAATACCTTACCGTCGGCTTGAGCAATGTGTCTCATTTCTCATCCGTCGGCTCAATCATGTTGGATGGTGGAAAAGAAAAGATACCCGTGCCCAAAAAGGTGTGGCATGATAGAATACCCCAGCTAGAGAAGTATTGGATCTTAGATAAGGATTAGAGGTGGAAGAGATGGTGACTCCCATGTAGCACGGCTCGTAAGTTGAAGGACATGGGGGGAAAGCCTTGGACAGAATACAAGTCCATGCATGATTCTTTGTTTTTACTTGGCAATGCGCTTCATTCATCCCGCTTCATGTGATCCAAGTTGGACCATCTTCATTTATTCCCTGGATATCACTCCTATATACATCCTCCATTACTTTTTGATAGCTTCAGCTTGCAGACATCTGACGCCTCTTTCATACGTAACGATCGCAATTTTTTGCGCTAATCTAGTGTAGAGACGAGATTCCTTTACATAATGACTTCGTTGACGACATCCTAAAAGCTTGTTAGCGGTGTGATAAATTTCACGCGTTGGCATTTCAAACGTACCCTCTTCAGCTCCTTGTAGGGCAAGCAGACACAGTTCTGAACACGGACCTCATCACCGACACCACAGTCCTTGCCCAAGATGGTAATGCTCTGGACCTTGACACCGTTCTTGATGATGCTGGTTGAGTGGCTACCGACGGGAGTAGGGGTACCCTCAACACGAGCCCAAGCGCCGACACGGCTACCCCAGCCAATAATGGAGTAGAGAACACAGGCGTCGTGCTTGATCTCAGAGTCCTCGAGAACGATACTCTCCTTGACACGAGCACCAGCGCCAACAACGACGCGGGGTCCAATGCTCACGTTGGGGCCAAGCTTGGCAGTAGGGTGCACTGTGGCGGTAGGGTGAATGAAGACAGGAGCAACAATGTTGGCGCTGGGAGCGGCGAGCTCCGAAGCGGACTCGGATTGAGCGGCCTTCTGGAGGTACAGGGCGTTGGCGGGAACAGCAGAGCCAGCAGTCTTGATCTGGCGCCAGAAGTCCTTGGTCTCGTAGACATAGAACTGCTTGCTATCGGCCATATCGGAGAGGATGTCCTGCTCCAGGCGAATGACCTCGCGCTTCTTCTCCTCGTCCTCGTCATCGTCGTTGGGAGCAATGTAGCTGTTCTCGAGGTTATCGGAAGAGGGGTACGAAACGAGACGAGAGGGGCGGTCGAGGCGGCGCTTGATGGCGGAACGGATAGAGGGGAAGATGGCCTCAGTGGAGAAGAGGTAAACACCACAGTTGATGAGGTTGCTGATGCGCCCCTCGGGCTTCTCGACGTAGTGAAGAACACGGCGAGTGTGAGAATCGGAAACGATGCAACCAAAGTTTGTAGCAGCCTCGTCGCTCACACGGGTTCCGAGAATGACAGCCTCGGCATCCTTGTCGTTGAAGAGCTTGAGCATCTCCTCGAGAGGGAAAGAGCAGCAGACATCGGCGTTGAGGACAAAGAGGCGCTCAGGGCGGCCCTTGAGAATAGCATCGCGGAAATGGTACAGACCACCAGCAGTTCCAAGAGACTCGTACTCGCGCAGGTACTTGATGGTGATGTCGGGGAACTCCTTGGCAGAGTCTCTGATAAAGTCGCGGAAGACAGACTCGTCGTAGTAGCCGATGATGTAGACCTCCTGGATCTGCTTGTTGGGGACGCGAGCGATGGAGGACAGGCAGTGCCAGATGATGGGGTGGCCGGCGACTTCGAACAGAGGCTTGGGCACGTCGAGGGAAAGAGGGCGGAAGCGAGTTCCTCGAGAAGGACCACCGACCTGTGAATTGGAAGCGATTAGTACTCTTTGTTGACTGACGTAGGAATTGAGACGGTGAAGCTATACCAGGATAACGGCCTTTGTGGCACCGCCCTGATCCCTGGAGCGATGGGCCATGGGAACGTGAAGAGACATGATGTTTATGAGGTTGTGGAGTAGAGGAGTTGCGGGAAGGAGAAAAATAGAGGAAGAAGCTCGGTGGGTTGGTTGAGCTTTGGGATGTTTGAAGTGGAGGGACTGTACTGCGACTGGACTGGACACTTGGAGAATTAAAGGCGGTCACCGAATAGGGAAACTGTTGTTGATTGATGGTGGGGGTGGATTTCTGCACGTGGGAAATAGGGGTTCTCAGCTTGGAATTGGTGAGGGGCTTACCCTGTATTCGTGTTGAAGAATCGTGATCTTGCATCGTTTTTTAAAGTTCGAATAATTATATTCTTTATTACATCCATTGAAACAGCTGGGGATATTTAACAGGTACGTATTCGGATCTTGAGTTCAGGGCCTCAATTGGAGATAGTTAAGCAAGTTGGTAAAAACAACTAGCTGTAGTTGGGCAAAGCCATGGTGGAGCATCAAAAGATTGCAATCCTTACTCTTTGGCTTTTTATCCTCGTATTGACAGATTGCATGGTAAATTTATAGAAACCAGCTTAAATATGCTTGCTGTAATAGCTTCAAGAACAGTCCTTCATTATCGGTGGAAGGCGGAAGTGGTATGGCATTACGTCACTGTCATCTGAATCATGGTAGAGTAAAAATGTCTTAGACAGCGGATATCCAAGGTCGTCGGTGTAGCAGACTTATTAAATTAGTTTCTGTAAGTCTAAATAATTATAATTCAAGTATGATACCAACGGAACGAAGTCATGCGATTTCGAAGTCAAGCTATTTCTATAGGTTACAGCAGGAAGAGCAGCATTAGATAGAAATGCACGAGAGCTTCAGGAGCATTACTAATACGTAAATGGGATGGTTAAAGTTTATAGCCGCGATCCCATTCTTAGAAGAGTAAAACAAATCGGGACTCTACTTTGGGTCGATATCAGGAAGATTGACGGAAATACTACAACCCTTGCACGATGATTTGTTGTAAGACTTAGATGTGAAGAACTATGATGGCCTCAGGTGCTCCACCATTAGAAAACCAGTGAAGATGATTTGATCTTCTGGAACTGTTCGCACCGATTACTGGAAGGTAGTCATTTTGTAGATTCGCCAAGCCGGTTGAGAAGCGATCTGTCGCTTGCTCTTTGGTGGTCAAGTGGAACCATTCAGTTAATATTTACATCAGTGTTGGACTATAAATATCGAAAGACATTCGGCGGTAATAGTATAATAATCTGTGGAACTGATCACCAATGTTGAAATATCTCTTCAATTATGTCATTTTTGCATCGTGAGGAAGGTTCAAAACTTCATCTCGAGATCTTCAAAAAAATGAGTGGGTCGAACTTACCCAGTCTAAGATAGCTGCCGAAGATGGACCCCTGCTAGAGAGTGGATTCTTTGATAAGAGATGGACCCATTCTTGACCTCTTGTGATAACTTCAACTGTCAGTTAAAAGCAATTGGGACAAAAGGATACTATAACCTGTAATGCGTGAAGATTGAGGCGGTGAGTGAACATGCAGTTAGTCAAGAATGCAACATTCATCAGCCGATTCTGACTCTGCATCTCCGCACTTTGCCTCACACTCAAGACATTCAGCAGACACCTTCATCCAACCAAAACACAAAGCAGTCCAAATCAGGGGCACGGCACAGCAGGAGCCATCCAATCCCTGGATTAGGTTAAGTTGCCGTCTGGGGAAAATCCGGGGGAGGAGAACATATATGTACTTGCAAAGTCTCTCAGTGGTACTGTGGCTGCTTACAGCCTCTCTCCAAATACCACGATGTGACTTGTCTTGGATAAATGATACAGTACCTACCTACCTAGGTACATACAGTATCAGGTCTCGCATCAATGACGGCGCGAATTCCCCCGCAGATGGAAGCACATCCCCCTCTTTCCTTTTTGTTTTTAATCATGAGCTTTGACTTCTAGTGGAGTTGTTCTTCTTGATATTTAGCTCCGTTCATCCTCCATAGCTTCGGGTCTAAACAGACAAAGCTATTATTGAGAGTTAACTTCATTGATACACTCTAATTGTCAACATGTCTCCCCTCGTTACTCGTGTCGCTCGGTCCACCATCGCCCTGAGACCTCTCCCTGCGGCTCAGCGAGGTCTCCGTACCTCGAGTATCCTCCGTGATACCGAACCTTACCAAGCGAAGACACCTCAACAGAGCCGAGACCAGTGCGCATAAACATGAATGCATGGGGGAGACTTATCATACTGATGTTTTCTTAGCAACAAGCTTCTCGGTGCTGGCGCTGTCCTCATCGGCGCTGGTTTCTTCTGGTTCTACAGAGGAGGCAAACCCAAGGCCCTCGATGCGTCTGGCGAATCTACAGGCATGAAGCCACCCACCAACTAAATCAAGATGGATGTTTACATCAGTCTCTCGTTAAGATTGAGTCGCAATGGCATTCCGGCGAACAAACAAAATATCGGCTGGCAGTAAGGGTAAGGACGGACACAGGCATCTCTGGTTTTACGTTTGAGCCTTGGGCATAGTTTAGCTGGTGGATAAAATGAATTGATTGAATTGACAAGTCAGTCTCATCTGGAACAGTTATTGTCGTTGACGAATAAATCGATGTATGTTTGCCGCTTGTTTCTCGCTACACTGAAGTATCGTTTGAAATTTGACCGTATTTCTCGATGGTAACTTCCCCTACCTTGAACTCTATGATTATTGAAAGGTGTACCAGAACGCCGTAAGTATTATTCTATGGGTATAAATCGAAAAGTGATGTCTTGTTGCAAAGTTGGAGAATCACATGTCGCTGAGTGGACGCCAGTTGGGAAGAAGCACTTTGGCGCCACCCAAATTCATGCCTCAAATCTGACTTTCAGTAAATCCAAAAGCAAAACTTATTTCTAACGCCCCCGGATCAACTAGAAGAACAGTTGCTGAGATGCCCGAACGTCGACCAAAAAGCAAAATATTAATCGCTTGCCCCGTACTGGAATCGAACCAGTGATCTTATCATTACTAGTGATACGCTTTACCACTGAGCCAACGGGGCTTACTTAGCGAAGGTGCTTTAGATGTGTGAGAGGCGGATGATCAGCAACTATATACCAAGCAAGTACTCTTACATTTTAAGCATGTAACTCTTGTCAGTTTTCCCTGACTCTTGACAGATGGGCACTTCACAGTTCTGGTTCTCTTCCTCAAATTGCTTTATCTGGATGTATTGTGCTAGACCTCTGGTTTGACTCAGAAGGGACCACTTCCAAAAAAACCTCTCGGCCCTCATCCCACACGATCCTTGCCAGAGACACTGGTATAGTCGCCGACAAGACATAAAGAGCAGCGAAACAAGCTAAAAGTTTAATTGCAACCATTCTCGCTGCTTGGACTTGGACTCGTTCTTACCTAGCATGCATCACGCACCTAATGGGGCCTTTCGGGCCCAAAAGGAATTCTAGCATCTAAACACTCTTCGGATGCCAAAGGATCTATACAACTGGATGGAGAAGATCGTGTATACTGAGCGTGAGCAGAAGAAAGAGAATCATCAGATACACAATAGTCTTCGCTGTCCTCTTCATTGTCCTCATCATCCTCGTCGTCCTCACGATCGCCCTTTTCATTCTCTTCTTTAACCTCCTCGCACTTCTCGAGGCCAAGACGCAGAGCGATCATTGTTCTCATGTACCGTGTTTGCGCACGAAACATCCAGATAAGTATTACTTGGATCAACAACATAATGGCCATCCGAAGAACAACGCCAAGGGTCCAGCAAGCAAGGTACAGACTGTAGAACTTCCACAAATGGCTTTGGTTGATGACAAATTGAGGCAAAACCATTGTGACAAGACAGCAGATCCACCAAGCTTACACGACAAGGCATAGAGGATAGAAAAAGCTACCCATGACAATGGCACCCAGTCGGAGGGTTTCGTTCTCGCAGAATCGGCACAGGTATGGGTGATCTAAGAGCTCGTCGTTGGAGATTGGGGCATCCCAGTTTAGCAAACGGTCCAAGAACGAATCGTCAGCATGCTTGGAAGTATCTGTCTGTTGAATATCATTTGAGGCCTTCTGGATTGATCCGAATACCGGTGGCGGGCTGTGTTTGATGAGCTGCACACAAGCGACGATGGAGTAGATGGTGAAGAGATGAAGAGTGACCCAGAAGTCAGTTGCGGAGAAAATCAGCTTCATATACGGTGCCGAGCCGTTCTCGTCAATACAGTAATCCCAGAAACCTCTGGTTTGTTCTTGATGACTCATGATGGCGTTGAAGTGAAGTTGTTCTTGGATGATGGTTTTATTGATGTGTGTGACTGATGGAAGAGGCACGAAATATGAGTTGTGAGTGTTAGGGGAAGAATGAAGAGGACGGAACTCGTCGGGTGGAAGCTTGGAGTAACACTGTAAATTTGGAATATGCATGAAACCTGTGAAAAGACTTCGAATCTTAGGGTTTCCCAAGTGGCGAGAGCATGCTCTCCACGGAAGATGCTAATCCATTGGCATGTTAAGTTCTTGTTTCTCCCACCAACATACACTTGCGATGGCAGACTTCAATAAACCTCTCCAAAGGAGCCAATTACTTGTAAGCTATGCCGCTCAGTGTTGGTCGTGCCTACATGTCAACATGCATGGCAGGGCTTAAATCGAATTTGCCTGCTGATCTTACATACCTCCCCAACTCCCCTGCCCAGCGGCTCCCATCTGGCCCATACCCGGTCTGTTGAAACTTCTGAGAGCCTCATCCCAGTTCTTCCAGTCAATATCGTCAATCTCGCCAGGGTCCATGTTCAAGTCAAGGTCGGTAGACGACAGAGAATTGTTCTGGAAAAGGTTGTTCATGTCGCCCAAAGAACCCGGATCTTGCGTGTGGTGAAAGATGTCGGAGCTAGGCCATGGCGAAAGGCTATTGTCCCCCATGGCTTGATGGTCGTTGTCAGCCCTATGCGTGGAGGCCACCCCAGAAATAGCGGGCGAAGCAATGCTTGATAAACTTCCTAAGCTATTTCCACCAGGATACAGACCACTTAGATTCTGTGCATCTGAGTTACCTCCTTCAAAGTAAATTTCTATACCAGGATTGCCACTCTGTAGGTTCTGCCATGAGGTGGGATCAAATCCGTGGAGTGGCTGGTTTACTTGTGAATGATCCTGATGAGATTGCTGTAAGTTTTCAGGGGCGACATTTGCAGGTGTACCAGATGTAGGCTTTTGCTCTGGATGCGATAGGAAGTTCTTATATTGTGCCTCATCAGAGAAGCTTCCCAATTGGAATGTCTTCCTCCAGCGCAGTCGTAATTCTGACATGCGTGTCTCCATTCCTGGGGCAGGCCCAATACGTTCAAGCACAGGCTTCAGTCTATCCTCTCGGTCAAGTTGCCTGGCAGCTTCAGGGTTTGAACGAAGACGCAGGAGCTCTGTTTCACGGTGGCGTTTGGCTTTAGTATAGAGCCTCTTGATGGGCATCCACACAGCGGTGTGATCTGAGTGACTTGCACCCTCGATTGGATGATCGTATTCCAGGATCTGAGTAGCCTCCCATGCACGCTCCGAGTTAATCCCCCATGGTCGCTTAGAGAGTTCCAAGAGCATATATGCGATGGCGTGCCATTGTCGATAGGTAAGGAAAAGCCAGCGCCACTGTCGGCATGAAGGATCCACGTTGAGAATATGGGTATACTCAACAATCTCGATACATGATTGCCACAGCCGACTACGGACCTCTCTTGATGCTTCAGGGCCAGTTCCTGGAAATAGAACTGGCTGGTAGATGAGAAGTCCAACCTTGGCCATCAAAATTCTTGAAATGAGAGAAGCTACCCAGAAAACCGGGTCATCTTCTCTGATGGTGTGCTTGAGGAACTTGCCTTCCATTCGCTCATAAACTTCAATAAGCATGCGTTCACGTTCCTCCAGGCTCTTCTCGACGTGTTTAGGATCAATAGGCTTCATTTGAGCCACAGCTGCGAATAGCCCACGGGTCAGAGCAGTTGTTTCGTATCGTGTAAGGCATATGGATGAGTCCGTACGACCTTGGCGTGGCGTAGGCATTTCGGTAAAGGAAGGATCAATATCAGTGTCGTTAATATTGGATGGTAGCTGAGTGTCAAAGGTCTTGTCGCTTATGATTAGATCGGAACCCATCTCTTCAGCGGAGCGGATATCCAGGGCTACAATTGCCCACCAGAGACGACGACGCATCTCAACCTCAAATGGAGAGAGGCCTAGCTGTTGGCCGTCACGATATAGTCCAAGTGCCTGAGCCATTCGGACACATAAACTTGTTAGAGTCCAACAGAACTTGCTGTCGTCATGGCATTTGACAACAGTCAGGTAAATAACGAACGCTTGCAGAACGGCCATGTCGGTGGTATTGAGAAGGTTAGACTTGGCCAATGCTTGTTCAAGTGCGAAACGGAATTGGGAGATGAAATGAGATTGTGATGCACCGAGATTGGTTTCGATCTGAAGTATGTCAGAACAGATTGTGCTATGTGCACTGAAGGCTTACCTCTTGCTTTTCCGACGAAACCACAGCTGCATAGTAGATAGTGAAAACCAGTGCCTCGTCGCCAGGACGCAGATCATGTTCACCTCGTCTGACTTGTGACATGAGTCTGCTCATTGTAGGAATGTGTAGGACCTTGACCAAAGGCTCAATATTCTCCAAGAAAATCTCCCATAGATAAGATACCTGCGCGGGTAGTGGATGAAGACCTGTGAGATTAACGTCGGAAGACTTGTAGCCAAAGATGAAGCTATGGTGGTCATAGCCAATGCCCAGGTTTTGAGGAGGCGATTGCTCTGGGGTTGTATCATCGTCAAAATCAGCCTCTTCGTCGTGGGAACTCATTGTCTCCATCTCATTGCGAATCTCAGAAAGCTACTGATGTTAGCTCAGACCATAAAACGGGATAGTAAGCTAGTACCTCGTCGTTGAGCTTGACAAAGAAGCCACTGTGGACGTATCGAGGTGTTGAGTCTCCTTCATGCAGCACCAGGCGCCCAAGTTGTTTGTTAACTTGTTCGAAACTGTGGTTCTGAGTATCTTGCTCAACCTTTTCCTGAGTCGCTTCAACAATACTCTGTCCGTTCTTGATGTTAATATGAGTCTTTTGCGGCCCGCCAGTGCTTGCTTCTACACCATTTCCGCCAGCACCTCCCTGGCCATTCATCTCATAGACAAGCCCCTCAAGCTTTCGTAGGCGCTCCATTAGATCCATCTCGCGATCGCTGTGTCCTGGAGCTGGTGCAGGATTTGTCTGCACCTGTGCCTGCGCATGCCTTGGCGCACGACCTGGTGCTGGGTACATGCAGTCGCTCTGAGCCCGGCGACAGTTACTGCATGGCATTGTCTTGTCGCAACGGACTCGACGTCTGCGACAAGTAACACAGCTACGCGGATTCAACAGCGGAGCACCGGAGGTCATGAGAGCCACTGGGCGGTCATATGGGATAGTGGCGACGCCGATTTGACGTCCAGAAGAGACAGCGGGGTGTGGAGTTCTGTGAACGCTCTCAGAAGTGCCAGATGATGGCGTCTTGGGTGTTTGTGAGGCCATCGTGACGGTTGGTGCAAGACGGTGGTTACATATGCGGTTATCAGCTCAACTGAAGACGAGAAATAGACAGAGGGAGATTAAATATGTCTTGGGGCCGCTGCTGCGTAAGGCATGGCAGATCTGCGAAATGATAGCCATGACTAAACGGGCGATTATCTGGGGGCCGTAAGCGCTAAGAAGCACCATTGCAACAGTCTACGATGCCATTGTAGGGTTTAATCTTGCCAGAGATGTAAACAAGAACCTGCTGAGAATCTGCCGGAGTTTGGTAGCCTCACATCGGGGTTAAGGATTAAATGGTAAGTGGCTGCTGACTCTTGCCACATTTTGTAGTATTTGCATTTCGAGTCGCCCTTTCCTTGTCATTGGGTCGGATCTTCAGCCGAAAACTGATCGTGACTAGCGCCTGCCAATTAACGGATTGGGCTGTGCTAAATCGACCTTATTGCAACCTCGCGCCTTCTTTATTGTAGCTGCTGTTCTTTCCTGACATGCAATGAGTGAATATTAATATTTGCAATCCTTCTGTCCATTGAGTTGGGCAGGTGCCTTGCCGCCTGTAGTCTTGGCTCTTCTTTCATCGATACGACGACACTCACGACATATTTCGACTTCATCTAATATTTGTAATATTGTTGAGCTGTTAAAATAATTGTGTTTTATTCTGATTCTAATCTTACTGCAGCGCAATAATATCCATTTCCATACTTGCACCAGCTGGCAATTTCGAAGACTCGCAAGCACTTCGAGCTGGCTTCTGAGGAAAATATTCAGCGTATACCTCATTCATCTCTTTCATATTATCCAAGTTCCTAAAATAGACCTCCCAGGCGATTAGAAAAGGACAAAGTCACGATCATGCTCAACTTACCGTGACCTTGACAGCTTTATCAAGACTGGAACCCGCCGCTTCAAGAACAGCTCTGGCGTTCTGACACATCTTGTGCGTCTGCTCTGCAATAGTCCCCCCAGTGGGTTTTGCTTGAGGATCCGCGGGGATTTGGCCAGACAGGAACACCATGCCGTTTGCCTTAATGGCTTGGGTGTATGGACCAATAGCTTGTGGTTTGTCAGTCAACCTGACGTTGGGCAGGAGATATGTACATACGTGCAACAGCCTTGGGAGAGAACACAGGCTCCATATTAGGAAGTGATAAAGACGAAGCTGAGAATTTTCGAACAGATATATGGTTTAAAATATTTAGGCCAGCTATGTTGTTGAGCATAGGAGTTATTGGTCGAAGAGAAGAAGTGGCTCGAATCATAAGTTGAGCTGTTGAATACATCTCGATTTTGTAGTATGAATGACTGAGCGCTATTAATATTCAACATACGGTTGTTGATATTAGAATATCATATTATAGATGAGGCCGGGATACTGTTCCGTTCATGTACGTGCCTACCACCGGAACACTGTTCCGGTGTAAGTCGGCTCTAGGGCCAAAAAGCTAGCAGTCGCCCAAAATGGCAAAAACATACAACAGCGGGGATTCGCTGGTCGTCACCGACCCAACTACTAATCCGCCCCTTACCAGCTTGACTATGGGAGAGCGGACGGGATCCCGTATTTTCTGGTAGGTATGGTCGTATGTGCTTGTTTAGGTTACACTTGAAGATTATAAAGAGTCATGTTACAAGTAATAGTGCTGCAACCTTCAAAGTCAAAAAGAGGCCACACTCGACACAACACACCCAACCAAGAAATCTTATTGCCCACTTGAGTTAATCGCCTTCAACGTGGCTATGAGGTCTATAGGGTCATTGCCATATCGTCTAAATCCCACATCCATCCGTTGTCAAGCATGACAGTATCCAACATGTTAACTCCTTCAACGTCTAGATCATCAATCACTGACAAAATCGCGCCAGGATGAGCAGGATCAAAGGCTTCGTTTCTGTCACGAATATTTGACCATACTGGATCTGGCGATATACCTGTTTGGCCTGGGTGGGTAATTGCGTACTCGGCCAAACCTGGAACCAGGTTGATGTTGAAGACGCTTCCGTTATCAAGACTTTGACTATTGTTATTGCCTCTGATTTTTGTGTGCAGTTCCAAAATCTGGACAAGGTCAGAGCGATAAGCTTGTGCCGGGGCCACGCGACGAGAGACAAATTCGTCGAGCAGATTCATTACTTCCGGCAAGTCCCATAGCAACTCATTCGCTGGTCTGAGAATGTCAATCAGAATTAATGCAAAAGCAGCTGAGAATAAAGCATCAATGTCATATGGCAGAAATATGTCTGGTCTCGAGTTAGGTCAGGACCAGCACTTAAAGATCGAGAAGACCTACCGCACATCATCTGTTGTCTCAGAATTGCCATAATTTTGAGTATCTGTACCGCAGACTCAATACACATCTTCAACATTGATTCAAAAGGAGATGATGACAGGCGAGTGTTGGTCTTTGAACCATTTGGGACCAACAAAGGCTTCAGAAGCGAGAACAGAACTGGCCGAACGGTCAGCACGACACACTAGAGAGAGCAAGTCAGTCGTGGTCTATGGTGAAGATATCCACATACCTGGTGCATGAGAAGATGCAAAGTGGCGGACTCGCGAGAGAGCGGCTGGACTGGCTGCTGTACATCCAGGGGGAGGTGTTGACGCAGGACAACATAAGTCTCAGCGAGGCGCGAGAGGATGGCCTTGACCTCAACAAGAAAATTCTTCTGCTGCTCGTGTACACCATAGATGACTGCCAAAGTATGAGATAAGATGCTCCGGGATACAAGCAAGGCTAAGACGCACCGTCGAGGATCTTACCCAAATGTGAAGACAGAATAGCATGGATTGCGAACGCATTTTGCGATTCGTCCCCGGAATTCAGCTCTGGGAAAGGAATGGAGATGTCGTCTTCCCTCATAACTGACGGACTACCCAGCATAGCGGCGCACTTCCTGTCGATGCAGTACACTGTCCACCAAAGACGTCTTTGGTACTCGAAGTTTGTTGATCTCATTGCTTCTGGGAACTGCTTGTTCAAGACTTTGGTAACAGATATCCGTAACGCTTGCCCTATCTGAATGTAATGTTAGGCTGAAGGATAAGTGCAAGGGCAGATAAACTGACTGTTACATAGGCTTCTTGTAAAAGATCAGCAGCGTGCATGAACAAGGCCGCCAAGCACAATATCTCGATAGATAGCAGAGGGTCCTCATAGAGTCTTCGTATATCTGGCATGGCCTCAATAGCACGTGTAAAGTAGGACATGCCAGAAGGTCCCATCTCGGAATGTTCTCTCGACTGAATCGACTTGCCAAATGCCAACACCAGTAGCATTTGAATGTGCCAGAGGCTCGCTTTATCCGCCAGGCCTCTATTTCGCTCATCATAAAAGCTTCTCAGTCTTCGAAGAAATGTTTCCGAGTCGAATATAGAGTAAAGAGAACCCATGTGCACTAGTACAGTATTGGTCAAGTACTCGGCGTATGAGAGTTTAGGTAGTGGAATAGTTGACAAATCCAAAGCTATCGCCGGAAGAGTTCTTTTGTACGAGATATCCTGCCTCTCTGTAGAGAGGCTACCCGGATCTGTGTTAGGAGACAGTTGCTGTAGAAGATTGCGAACATTGCGGCTGAAGCTGAGTGTTGAGCTGTGCCCAAGGTAGGCTGGCATGATGAGTACACTGATAACCCCCCAACTCAATTAATATGAAACTTACCTGCATGGCCGTATCGATGGACTTTGATTTGGGGTTCCGAAGTCACCAGGGTATTTGTGAGAGTTTCTGGCTCTGGCCTCTCCGGCCGACTGTCCGGGATGTTTACAAGCGACGCGGACCCATCGTCATTCAAAGGACTTTGAGAAGCAACGCTGGACGCAAGACGTGGAGTTTGGCTCCTTGGGCTGGGTGCAGAAACATTGACCCCAGTGTCAGCGTCAGGGCCTTTAGAAGATAGCAGTTGAGCCTCGAGTGACTCGATACGAGCGTGCAACTGGTCGAGATACCTAAAGTAGTAAGTAAGTAGGCCTTTGTTGGGATTTACTCTATCAACCACGTACTGAACAGAAACAGCAGCCTTTTTCTCTTTTTCTTCAAAGGTACACGTCTCTTTGCGTCTGGTACATCTTTCACAGGGCTGTCTACCAGAGCATCGAGCCTTGCTGTTCCGGCAGCTTATACAGCTGGAGAAGGCGTCAATTTATTTGACTCATTATCACGAATACTCTCGACTAACGCATTGGAGATCTTTTCTCTTTTACGAGCTCGAGCTCGAGTCGATCGCGCGTTAAGCTGTTCGACTTCATCCATGATATTGTGACATGTTGTTGGAGAAGGTTAATTCTATATCGGAATCACATTCCGGTCCATGGAACGGAAATAAGCTAAGAAGTTACTCTGTACCTTCCTCCTTCTACCAATCCTTAGGGAAGAGGACGTTGGCGGCAGGTGGGACCCACTTCATTGCTCATAATACCAGGAAGTCATTGTTTCAGGGCACATCACTAAGACTCGAATTCACTCGACGTTAGTTAATTGATAGAAAACGGGACATGCAATGGAATGATTGGCTGACGAAAACTCTCTCGAAAGCAACTGTGGGGAGATATCTTACATGTCAATCAGGGGGATTGCAACAAGTGTTCCTCAGCCCGACCTCCTATTTTAGCTGCAGTAGCAGGGGTGCTATCTGACCAACTCCACCAAGCATTAAGTGCTGTTAGGATGAGTAAGAGCGATCGTGATTAAAACGCCTTTCTATATGATTGAACACGAATAAAATGAACTTGAACGCCTAGGAGGTATACTTGGATGCTTTTATGTCATTTTTAATATTTATCAATAAATTTGCGCATCCACAGTGACCGTTAAGTCCTACGCGCTCTATCAGCTGTTATCGAAACAGTGTGTTGCCCCAGAGCAACGGTAGCGTCAGTCCAAAGAAGCAAGCACGTCCCAGGCAGCCAACCGCCAATCGTTGAGCGGCATTGCAATAGATGGAGAATCCTCAATTCAATCTTCTCTCGATCGTTGTATTTACTTCAAAGGCTGTGATACCACTTCTCATCTGTCCAATCTCCAAATCTATCGCTCATTTACAATCTATCATTCACTATTTCTTTTATTATCTCTGTTCTAATACCCTCGTTCTCATATATCCTGCTTCCCTAGCTGCCTAGGAAAGCACCGACTTTAGCTTCATTAACCAATCTTAAGGCAGACAAGCAAACAGCACTGCGACAGTGGCATTCATTCACTCATTCGATTCACTTTTCTTTAGACTGTGCTATAAAACCAGTTGCCTGACAGCTGCGCACAACTGCATTTAATGTCTTCTCACACCAACCACAGCCATTCTTCTCATACCATGCGTCACCCTACAAGACGTCGAGAACCTCGGAGCCACAACCGCTCTATCAAACTAGATCCAGATTCTTCTGCGAATAATTTGTATCTAGATTCAGACGTCCATAACTTTGGCGCGCCTCCTACACCTTCAGCTGCTTCTAGTTACGGAGGCAGCACAACCCACATCCCTCCTGACCAGGCCTTCTACAGGCATGGCAGATCAGATGCCCGTGAGTATCTCACCACTACGTATGAACCGCGCACACACTAACAAAACTCTCGAAGCGGCTCCAAGTGAACGCACCACTGAACCCGAACCTCTACTAAGAGAGCTCAGAATGCGCCCCAACGCTGCAGCCGACAGCCCAACCAGTATCCCCGTGGATGGGAGCTTCTTTCAGACTTCTTTCCAGGACATTGGAAAGAAACTAAAAGCATGCAACGACACACTGGGCGAGCTCCAACAGCTTGGAGTATCTCATGATGTCCCACTCCCTGAACTTGTGCTCGTTGGTGATCAGTCTGCTGGCAAATCCAGCCTCATGTCAGGTCTCGCTAACCTAGAGCTTCCGCGAAGTGAAGGCACTTGCACACGATGTCCCCTTCACATCAGAGTCTCTCGGAGCCATGACCCATCTTGCCGAGTATGGCTACGCAAGGAATATTCCTACCAGCCTCCGCCTGGTGGTCGGATCTCTGAGAGCGACGTCACCAACAGCGACCCTTTCTTTCCCTGGCGCAAGCGAGTGGCTGCAATCCATGAGTTCAAGACCATGATCGATCATAGTGAGATCGAGGAGGTTCTTCGGTGGGCTCAGATCGCTATTCTCAATGACGACAAAAGTCCCGAACTATTCGTCCCAGGTTCCGGCTCCATCGCCGTCAATGTCCCCATTGATGAGGCAGCCGAAACTGTTGCCGCCAAATTCTCGCCTAATATTGTTGCTCTCGAAATCAAGGGTCCTGAACTCCCCGATCTTTCCTTCTACGATATGCCAGGAATTTTTCAGAACCCTGCCGATGCGAGCGATGACTATCTGGTCAGTGTTGTGAGAAACCTGTCCAGGGAATATATCCAGCATCCCTCAGCGATCATCATGTGTTCTATGCCCATGAACAGCGACGCTGAAAACTCGTCGACTTTTGGCTTAGTTCGCAGACTGGGTGCTCTTAATCGTACAATTGGTGTATTGACCAAGGCCGACTTGATTCCAGAGGGTGGCAACCATGAACAGTGGCTCGCCATCATGAGGGGGCAAGCTCACATCACTGGCCTCGGCTACTTTATAACTTCCCGCCCTCAAGGGAAAGATCTAGATGAACTCAAGAAGTGGGAGGAGCTTGTCTTCGTTGAACATAATATGGAGCGATGGCCCGCCACTTTCCATGGCTTCTCTGATCGCTGTGGAGTTGAGAAGTTGAAAGCATTTCTGTCAGAAAAGCTTGGTCAAGAATTTGCAAAAAGGTATGCCCAACAACTCAAGATATCTACAAAGCTAACATACTGCAACAAGTCTACCTAGGATCAAACAGACACTTAGACACCACCTGGACAGCATCGTCGAGCAACTGTCTAAGCTGCCCGAGTTGCCTTCCAATGTCGAACTTGAAGTGCAAACCAGCGTGATGGAGTTCGGCGAGCAGGCTCGATCACAGTTGAAGCCTTCGGAATTCTCGAAAGAATTCGTTCCACTGCCAGAGAACTTTCGTGATTGCCTTTTGGAAATGAAACCAAAGTTCACACTCAGAGATAGCAGTGACATCCCCGTTGTGGATATCTCTGACGATGAGTCAGATGCTGGGTCAGTGGCCACGGTCACAAACCCGAACACACCCAGCAAGCGACGAACAATGGCACCGCCCATCACACCGTCGAAACGTATGCGCATGGAACAGGCACCTGCTGGGACGCCCTCTCGTCCGCAACCGAAACCCGAAGAAAGTCGAGCTACCGCAGGGTCAGCATCCCCTGCCCCGCGTCGACAAGGGTTTCCACATCCCTTTACTCCTTTCAGTAACGTTGGAAGAGGATTTAGAACACTTCGCCAGGTGCGAGATGAGATCAAGGCCAAAACCAGAGCTGGTGTTCCAGATATCATCACGGAGGAGGTGTACAATGACATGTGTCGTGAGGCGATCGAACCTTGGTCGGGGCCAATGAAAGCATTCCTTGATAAGGTCATGAGTCTGCTGCATACTATGCTTGAGAAAGCCCTTGCTTCCTCGTTCGCTCGGCTCAACAAACGACTGATCTATCAAGAGTGCCAAAAGATTTTGGCAGACTATCTTGAGGATCGTCGCCGTGAGACCATCGGCGCACTCGAAAGTGTATATCGACTCGAAACATATGGTCTGTTCACTGTCAATCAAGAAGCGTTCCGCAGATATCAGAAGGACGAGCAAATTCTGCTGACAAGATATCGCCACCAGATGCGCATGCAGGCTGCAGGATACGGAGATGGCCGACCTCCTGTTCCCTGGGAGAGTCTCACAGAGGACAAACGAGTGCTCGACGAGAAGCGGCGCGAAAATGAGATGACCAAGCTTGGGCCTGACTCTTTCGAGCGGGAGCTTGAAGTGGTAGCATACGTTAGAGGCTACTACCGCCTTGCAGCGCTGAGGTTCGCGGATGCGATAGCATTGCACATCACGAATGGCATGATACCTCTAATCCAGCGACAACTCCCCTACCATCTCGACAGAAAACTAGGTCTTGGTGGAGCTGACTCTCAGAGTATCTACGAGAGGCTTATGGAAGAGGATCCGACCACGGCCGCTAGACGGGGGGTGCTTAGGGGCGAGCGCGAGAAATTTGTGAGGGCTTTGGACAGCATTGAGGAGCTGGAACGTGGAGCCGGAAGTAGCACCATCTCGGAAGAGGATCACGACTACAACGACGATGACGATGACATGGTTGATCTACCCCTTATGAGCGGTGCTCTTCCGGCCGAAGAAATCTAAAACGTTGTATCATCACGCAACTGGTTGTTTGGCATGATTTGTCTGGGGCGTTGTCAAGCTTACTGCATTTGCCAGTTGTGTCCTGTTGTTTATTTGGGAAATGTTTGTATTGGGAACGGATTGTCTGGAGCTTTCCTTGCTCTTGTTTTTTTTTTCTTATTCTGTTATCTGTTACGGAAGGGAAAAGTATTGATTGTCAAGTCGATGTATGGTTTGGAGTTGAGAAGCGGGTGAAGAAGTTCGCCCGCACGTCCGATGGAAAGTTGATGTTAACCAACATAGTTTACCAATATTATTAGGGGGGGCCTCTTGAGAGAGAGCCCGGCGATTACAGTGTGACCGGATATTTGAGATCTATTTGCCGTCATGAAAAGCCGTATATTGAAGTGACATTTACACTGAGGTGTGAAGTTTGCCAAGATCTTGGTCATAAGATTAAGTCAACCCAAAAGGTGCAGAAAAGCAAATCAAATTCGAACCATCAAGCAAAATACGAAGTACAATGCATTCGCAACACTTCGAAATCTCAATATCCGAAGAGTGACTTGATAGACAATAGCAGGCTAAATTGATATGATAGGTCTGGACTTTGCAGCCAACGGAAATAGATTGATCGTTGTTAGGCGTGAAATTGCCAGCCACAACCGACGAACCGACTGAAGGATTCAAGAGATGGTGTCTCGGGTCTCAGGGCTGGCTTTTGAAGGGTGCAGTGCAAGAGCTAGGCAGTGGAGGCCAACGTAGGTGTGTCTCTTACCTCGTGGCAACGAACGCGGGGGTTTCCTAACTTGTTGGACGGGAAGGAGTCACGGGAGTGAGAGTCCTTCCTTCTCCAAATGTGACTTGAGTCTAAAATTTACCTTATTCTAGCTCCTGCTCTTTCAGCTCGCCCTTTTTGTCCTTTTTTTTTCTTTAGGCTATTCTCGGGCTGTCATGAATTGAGATTCCCCAAACACATCCTCAGCATCAGTCAGTTGCTTCTAACCATCCTTTCGGTTATTATGCATGCATGCATGTCTCGACGTTGGTGTGTACCTTCATTTACACTTTAAGATTGAGGTTACAACGGTCGCGCTACCTAGACCGGTCTAGTCAGATGAGACACACGCACTACAGCTACGGTACAGATGGCGCCAGGCGGTGACAGGTCAGAGCCTTATCATTAGCAAACAATCGCCGACTATTATCGTCCTATCAGGTATTTCTCGGCATCCATCCCGCGCAACCGTACCCCATCCCAAGGGCGTTCTATTGTTGTTCAATCTAATGCCTCTCTTTCCACCAGTAAAAGCACCAACCGATGAACGATTCCATACCAAACTCGCTGCTTTATCCGGTTATGAAATAATTCGCCTTTTATTGATTTGGATTCATCAGAATGGAGCCAGCCCCGTTTTCTCTTGGCCCGCCTTGTCTGTCGATAACCGAAAATCTTCTTATGGCTGGGCGACTGAAGATCCTATGGGTCTGCCAAGTACCAAGAGCTTTTGCTTCCCCGTTACAGAACACAGCCGAGATCTGATTGATACCCTCGATTATTCTGGGCATCGTCTCCAGATTTACCAAGCCGCTGGGTTCCCTAGACCGCATTGACCAGCCGGCGTCTGCCGACATTCGTATTAATGGTTTGATATGAAGCCCGAATTATCATGCGAAGTCTATCACTTCAAGCAACAGCCGCGTGATTCCTCCAACGGGCCTGAGATCCGAAAAGAGGCGTTTTTAGCCCCCTAGTGCTACGCAGTTGGCACAATCCTACCCTTTACTGTACGCCTCTTCCTTCTTGGAGGCTACTGTGGTGTAATTTTATTGGGCAATCCCTGAAACCTACCGGGAGATCGTAGCACAATGGGCGAAGGATGAAACCGACTTAAGTTAGGAGACACATGGTTTGGTCCTTTTACCTTCAAGGAGGTTAGATCAAATCTCTACCCAAAGTTCCCAAACCGTTGAACACACCATTAACAGAGTCGATAGAAGTGGTCACACATAAAGATGCACTACCGAGGGCGGTCCTTGGCTTGTTTGGTTGCTAGCACTCAGCTTTTTCGCTCCGGTGTTCGTTTACCCCAGATCACTACCCCAGGTCCTTCCCCCGGTCTGGCCCCAGACCTCCACGGTTTTGGTTATGGGGACAAGGGTTGGTCAGTGTCAACTCTACTTGGCGGATGAATGCCAAACCCATTTTTCCGGTTGCACTAGACTATGCAGAAGCGACAAGGGCTACATCGATGGATCTAGACTTTTGTCTTTTGCGGACCAGGTTGGGAGATATCAGGGTCATCACAGCTGACCTTAGTACAGTACAGGTCAGCACGGTCAGGAATAATGAATGGCATCACTTTCTTTTTTTCTTTTTTTTTGTCTTTTCTTTTTTGGAACATCGTTGCCTTGTTCAATGACAGTATGCAATAGAGTCGACAGACATGAATAGGTATGTCGTTCGAATAAGCAAGATAAAGTAATCAAATTGTGGGTAGTCTGCGCTAAGAATCTTATGTCTAAGTCGATAAAATGGGTCTACCCTCCTCGGATCTCACCTACAATCGTCTTTGCTAATCAGCTTGTCAAAGCCCAACTCTCTCGATTGACAGTTGTCGAGACGTTGGAGATTCGCACACGAACTCATTTAGCCTCGCATTCCCTCCACCTTCAATCAGACCACCTCATTATGCTATGCTGGAGATCAATTGTTCGAGACAAGCGGCACGTACAGTACAAGATTGGCCACTGCGGCCCAGTCCTATTAACTTGAACCATTTTGGGGTCGAGATTGTTAGCACTTATAAGCAATGCTACTGGGGAAGTGCAAAATCTAACATCATTGGGTAAAGGTCTCGGATTCCTGTCTCGACCCGCTGATGGTGCATTGCAGGTCGCTCAATTGCTCCATCTTGGGTTGACTTCCCCGTCCTATCATGCACTGTCCCAGCGTGATCTACCGACTCTGCCCAAGCAAGATAGCCCCAGGTACATGTTCATGGTACGTAGCATTCGAGATGCTACTCAAGATTTAAACGAGGCAACTAAAGCTGTTTAGCCGTCTTGCCGTTGCGGGTGAGCCTACACGCACCATCTCCGGCTCAGGGATCCACCTTGCCGTACCTGTGCATTTTCTGGACCCATGCACGAGTGATTGATCATGGATCCAGACGTTTGATATTGCTTGAAGAGGAGGTCTGTGTTAATCTGGGGTTGACCGGGGTAGTCGCTGTTTCTACTTACTGTAGACATTGTCTTTATAAGAAGCAGTGCAATCCCGGGGAAACATGTGTCTTTTCTTCCTCACTCTCTTCACGAGACGAGCCACTACTCCATTCATTGGACCAATACAGAGTCAACTTGATTTACATCGTTGATCGATTGTATCCAACTCGCAATGGCTCTGCCAAAGTTCTTGCAGCCTATCGGCTCAAAGGCTCCTGTCCATACCGACCGAGTCGCTGTCGATGTTGCCCAAGCTGAGGCTCCCAGATTCGAAAAGGTCATCTGGTACAAAGAACCTCATCTCCGCAAGCTTTACTTCCTTATCGTTTTCCTGCTGATTGCTTCAGCCACCACCGGATATGATGGTATGATGGTCAACACCTCCCAGCAGATGGACAGGTGGAAGGAATACTTCCCCGAGCACAAGAATGACAGCAAGCTCGGCATCCTCATCAACATGTACAACATTGGTTCCATTATCTCATTCTTTATTGTCCCCTACCTCGCTGATAACTGGGGCCGAAAGCCCACTATCATGACTGGTTGTGTCATCATGATTATTGGTTCTTTCCTCTCTGCTTTCTGCAATGGCTACGGCAGTAAGTCTCAAATACCCATCTTTCTTGTTTCTGCTTTAACCAGTCTTCTAGTGTACATGGGCGGTCGATTTATCCTTGGTTTCGGCAACTCTCTGGCCCAGATGTCCTCCCCCATGCTTCTCACTGAGATCTGCCACCCTCAGCACCGTGGTCCTCTCACTGCCGTCTACAATTGTCTCTGGAACTTGGGTTCTCTGAGTAAGTGGCTCTCTTATCTCCACAGAAACCATGGTCGCTGACGCTCTATAGTCGTTTCCGTTGTCGGTTGGGGCACTGCAAGCATCAAGGGTGACTGGTCATGGCGATCCATCACCTTCATCCAAGCCGTCCCTTCCATCATCCAGCTTTGCGGTATCTGGTGGGTTCCTGAGTCGCCTCGTTTCCTTATCAACAAGGACAGGCCTGAGGAGGCTCTGCGTATTTTGGCCAAGCACCATGCCGGTGGTGACGAGAACAACGCCACAGTTCAGTTCCAATACCGCGAGATCAAGGAGACAATCCAGGCCGACAGCGCTACCAAGTCTACTCGCTACATTGACTTTTTCAAGACCCGCGGTAACATGTGGCGTCTTGCTATCATCATCTCCCTTGGTATCATCTCTCAATACTCTGGTAACGCCATTTTCTCCAACTACATGGACATCATTTATGAAGGTGCTGGTATCAAGGAGCAAAACCAGAAGCTTGCTGTAGGTTCTTAAATCTCATCACTTTATCACAACTTTACTGACCAGTCTTTCTTTACTAGCTCTCTGCTGGAAAGACCATTCTCGATTTGGCTATTTCCATTGGTGCTGCCTTTACCGTTGATAAGGTCGGACGTCGTCCTCTCTTCCTTGTCTCCATCACTGGTATGGTTTTCGGTTTCGTCTTCTGGACCATCACCGGCGGTATCTACGAGAACTCAGAGTACACAATCGCCCCCACCAAGGATATGCCTGATGGTGGTGTTGGATACTCCAACAAGGGCGCTGGCTTTGCTCAGATCGCTGCTGTCTGGATCTTCGGTGTCTTCTACGATATCGGTTGGTCTGGTCTGCTCGTCGCTTACGCCCTTGAGGTCCTTCCCTTCCATCTCCGTGCTAAGGGTATGATGATCATGAACATCACTGTCCAGGCCATCCTCGCCATTGGTAACCAGACCAACAAGGTTGCGTGGAACAACATGCCCAACCACTGGAACTTCATGCTCTTCTACACCCTCTGGGACTTCTGCGAACTTGTCTTCGTCTACTACTTCTACGTCGAGACCAAGGGTCCCACTCTCGAAGAGATTGCCCGTATCTTCGACGGTGACGATGCTGTTGCCCACATCGATCTCGCCCAGGTCGAAAAGGAGACCGCTATTGTTCGCCATGAGTCAATTACCGAGTATCCTACTTCCAAGGCTTGAAGTATTTTCGTGTAAACCTTACGACTGTGGCTATGCTCGATGTGGTTATTTGACATTAGGCAGCCTATGCGATCTTTGACGGGATTATCTTTTAGCAAGCGTGTTCTCATGTAATAGCGGTGGATGGCACCTTGACGAACCGAAAGGTCAGAAAAAGCAAAACACATCTTCCCCTATACCATCGTCGGGTTTTCTATAAGCTCTATATTACTTTCTCTTTCTCATTGTTGTCTTGCCATTGCCTGTGACCGTATGCATGTACCCAATCATTGTGAAATACTTGAGATGACTTCGCTAGAGACTTATATCTATGATAACTATATATCCTAGTTGTCCTCGGTCAAAGAAACACTCAATCTATCTTTTTTGGTCTCCAGTGTTTATTCGATTCCTACTTTTCTAACTTTCTCAATATCTTTATCAGTTCGAAACTATCCGTAGTTTCTTCTCATATCCTGAGCCTCATGTCTAACCGACACCCCCATCCAACGCATATCGTCTACCAATATTCTACGACATGACTTAAATGCACAATTCTACAAAGGGACAAGGTGAAAGTTCTTGAACCTCCCATTCCACAACCACGGTCAACCTTCTTCGGGGGTCCACAACATAGGCTCGGCACATATTTGAGAGCGCGCAAAAGATCTATACCGATCGAGAATATCGGTTTGATCTATCCCTGCGCGTTGACTTCCGAAGCTATAATGAGCAGCAACGCCTCTTCCATCCGCAACGGCGTCTGTAGAATTTGTCAGTAAATTATCTGGCCACCGCTCTATTTTGACTCACGTCTTCCCAGCGCTCGTGGTACGGCACATGTGAAATAGTTCTCGTCGTCTGCTTCGATCGGTTTTGCACGATTGATGTCTTGGCCTAGTAACGCAACGAACTGGATGCCCATTCTCTCGTACTGAAAGTCCCATGTGCCGAACTTGTAAGTGGATAACTTCTTCTTCCAAAGGTTTTCGAAGAAGCTGAAGTGCTCCTGTGCGCCAATCTTCCATTCGGTCCAGCCGCGGCCCATGGGGTTATACTCGGTTGTCTCAATAGGCGTTGAGTCAAGAATATGATCCTTCCCGCCGTTGTCGAGTGGCAGCCAGCGATGCTTGGTACCTTCAGGTTCCCAGTCCTCGAGCGAGAAAGCCTCCGGTCCATTCCATGGAGGAAGATTCAAAGGGCTCCATTCCCCCTTCTTCGTACCGGAAGATTCGACCGGTAGAGTCTTGCTGTAGGAGTCAATTTCGGGAAGATAAGGTCTTATGGCACCAAGATTCCAGTGTACCCAACTAAGAAGTGGTTGATTGATAACATTTGCTGAGACGATATAGTATTCAGGGTGATCCACCCTCTTTTTGACGATTGATGGGATAACACTGTCTTCCATAAAGACCTGCGTGTGTTAGTATACATGACCACCACAGCTTGAGCAGCGGACTCACGATATCATCGTCGATTTTGACATACATAACGTTGTCTTCAATGCGGTCGTAAGAGTTGGCGAAACCGTTTGTGAAGTTATCATCGTCAGGCATGTCGACCTGCCACTTCTCATACGTATCTTCGCTCTTAATGAGCTTTTCTAGAAGTGCGAGGTCCTGAGGATCTTTGGTTCGTTCCACGAATATCACTCCATCAAGTAGACCTCCGTTCTTGACGAGATTACGCTACGAGTGTCAGCTCTCTAGGATCTTATCTGGTGTGCATGAAATATAGGTACCTTGAGATAACAATCCAAGATAGAGACTGTTTGCCGTCGTCCATAAAAGACAAGACCCATGACTTTATCAACGCCATCGGGCTTCTCCCAGTATGCTAGGTCATCCATGTTCTCTCCGTTTGCTGACCAGAACCGTGGAAGTGTCTTAGACTCTTTTTGGCTTGCAGATTTCTTGGAGTTGGGCATCGGTATCGGCGGTAGCGGTTCAAGAGCGTGGATTTGAACAGCGACTATATCCCTCTGTCTCCATACCGTGGTAGCCATCATCAACATTACTATGACGGCACATATTCCGACATAGCTTCGTGTACAGTTCAGGACACGAGTTGGGCCGATTGGGGCTGTAGTTAGCGGTTGTGGTGATTTCATTATGTTTGCTGGCTGTCAAGTAAAACGCATCAACTCCCGGCGAGGAATTGGCTGAGGGACCCTTGATATCTAAGAAGTTGAACAGCGTCATAGGTCTCCATATGATGGACGTTCGAGAATTATCAAGCAATACTAGGCCCGTCAATTAAGCTTCTTGGCGTCTGAAATAGACAGAGGAGCCTTTCCATTCTAGTAAAGATCGTGGTCCATCATGGTCAAGTCCCAAAATCGAGGGGGGCGGAGCCGATGTGCGACGTCTTTGGTGACGACCGACGATGTTATTGTCCTATTGAAATTGTCTGCTCCACGATACACGGAGCACTGGCACGACCCATCACGGGGAGTTTTCGTCTGGTGCATGCAACCGTCATGAAGTCATACGCCTCACCCTGCTTTAGGCCTTGGCGGTCAGGAACGAGAAGCCAGGTAAAAGACCTGACACTTGACGTCGGCATGGCCGCCGATCTAGTGTTTGTTCCGGATAGGGTAACGTGGGAAGAGTCCTGTGGCAGCTGTCAAGATGTTGTGCACTTCGCAAGCATAACCAGCCATAGAAATGTTCGAGTCATGGTATCTTGATTCATCGAGATTACCAGGCGTCAATGCGATTGAGAATAAAGCGTTGGTGGTTTCTCTGGTTGCAATAAGAGTCAAGAGAATCCAGACTAAAGATTGAAGTAGTCCTAGAAAACACTGGTGGCTGGTTTGTCTCGGTCAAAAAAGATCCGAGACATTCTTCCCCGATCTCTTAAGACATTTCTAGTCAATGGGACGGAAACAGGCAATTGTAACACACGTATGTTGAAATCATAGAGGATTCCCCTCGAGTGGTACAAAAACGTCGCTAATCTCAAAAGCCTGTGGTTGTGTTGTGTTGGTTCGAGGTTCCTGGCTAATGCATGTGATAATGCTGATCATCCAGGAACTTATGCATACTAGGTTCGGCTATCACTTCCGTTGCCATTTTCGGTACAGTACAAGTAGACTTGTAACTGACGTATCCAACAATGATTACACCCCCTTCGTCTGATTCAAGATGGCTGTACCCAGATTGTTGGTTCTGGGCTTTGATATATGACAACTAGAATGAAAGGCTGTGAGACAACCCCTTTATTGTAAAACACTATCATTGAGGGCCTGGCTCTGCTACTCCTAGTTCTTTCTAAGTGCGCAAAAGAGTCAATCGATGACTGGTTTCCGAAGCTTTGGGTTACGGTGCCACTAGGTGAGTCTCTCGTATAAGATGTTGCCGAATTGGGCTGGTGTATCAAGCCATCATTCCAGACATGTCAAGTCAAGGAAGTTTTGGGAAAAGGTCAGATCAAGCGAAGAAACAAGAGCGTAAAAAGAGGGAAAGAAAGAATGACGGAGGAGTTCAGTCTATTATGTACAATGTAGGTAAGGTGTCCACACCACTCAAAACCTATACAGAGGCGGTACCACAAGAGAATCATCATGACTACATTATCCAGTGCTACAATGACTTAAATCAATTAATGATTAAGTGAAATTAATTACCTGCTTCTTTTTTTCTTTCTTTTCCGCTTGTTGTCTTGGAATGGTTAATAAAGTATCCTGCCATGAAAAACTTACGGCTGATATAGGGTATTTGGCTAACCATTGTACAGACAAGCAAGCTCAGTTGACAATGGGATGAGTTTATACATAATTATTTGGATTGTTCTGTATATCTGTATTTCGAAAAAACTGTAAAGCCTACATCAGGCAATAGTGGTAAGAGAAATGATTCAATAGGGAGCTTTGTGATAAGCACGTAGCGAAATGTCGAGCGCACAATTATTTTGTAGGTAGAATTACTCCAACACCACCAAAGCAATATTGACATAAATTTTGATTTTCTTGAAATTCATTGTTATAAGAAACTTGGTTAATTACTACCATAAATAATGATTACAGGCCTAAAATTAAAATCCTCCACTGTCATACCATTGATATCATCCGATCAAAACTCCCCTCATTTTTGTAAACATTAGGAAACAGATGCGCTATGGTTAAGTGTCAACCATCACTACCGAACAGAAAGAGTTGAGCGAGCCTCGTTGGCAACTGCGGTACTTGAAGGCTCAACGGTCACAACCACAGTGTTGTAGACGGTCGTTATGCTGGTAAAAACGAACGAATCGCATCCAGTGGGATCAGCATCATAAACCTCAGTGTAGGTATTACCATCACCATAAGTGAGGACCTTGGTGTGGACAGGGACGTTAGAGTCATAGCCATTGCTGCCATCGTCCTGGTGGTCCTTGCCATTGTCACCAGAACCTGGGTATTCCTTGTTGTCAGGCCCCTTGCTGTCACTGTCGTAGCCGGGGCGGCAAGGTTGTCCGTCTTCCTTGGTGCAGGTGGAATCGCCAGTCTCAGGATCGTAGACGATAACTTCGACTTCAGGCTGGCCCGTGTAAGTTGCAATCCTGGTAAATGTGTCGCAGTCTTCGTCTGTTGGGCTGGCGGATCCATAGCGAACAGGAGCTGTCAAGGTATAGGTGCGAGGAGCTTCAACAATTGTGGTATCGTAGTCGCCATTGTCCTTGCTGATAGTGCTGATGGTTGGCTCCGGCTTGACGATGACGGTGTAGTCCTTGTCGCCTTCATGTACGGTCTTGGTGACGACCTTTCCCTGACCATTATCTTGGGCGACAGTCTTGACAGCGGTGCTGTAGTCTCCATCCGTGTAAATCAAAGTCTTGACCTTCCCATCGTCGATAACCGTAACGGTGTGGGCAGCATCGGGGTACTTGGCATTGTCACCATCGCCTCCATTGTAATCAGGAGAGCCAGCACTGGGGGCGGGATATCCGTTGCTGATTGTCACGGTCTTGGGCCCGGGTTGGTATCCGTTTCCGTTCGAGTTTGCGGGGCCAGGATACACGTTTACTTGTTTGGTGACAATGCGTTCATTGGTCTCTGTCTCGGTGACGGTAACAGTCTGCTTGGGCGGATCAAGAGTCTCACCCTGGCTAACGTACACGACCTTGGTCTCAGGTTTCTGGTAGCTCTGGGTGACCGTGACAGTCTTCCCAGGTTCGCCATGCTCTGTAACTGTGACGGTGTGATAAGAGCCCTTGGGGTCCGAGACAGTGACGGTCTCGTATGATCCAGCTGGTTTGGTGACGGTTACTGTGTGGGAACACTCTTGATGCTCTCTTTCCATGGTGCACGGAGGGCATTGCGCAATTGTGTCTCGTGCGTACAGCCAGTCGAATCGTGCTTGGACAAGAGGCACTAAAGCCAAAGTTGCCAATGTGGTAAAGCGAACCATTTTGAGGTTGGTTATTAGAAGTGAGAGAGAATAAAAGGATTAGAGACTGATGAATCAACCACAATAATGAAGAGATGAGAGGATTGTTGAGGATGGTGAGAATGGATTCCGTCTGGAGATAACGTCCATCTTTATAGTTATTGTCTTTCTCATACATCTCAAGCTGCACGAACCTAAGGTAACGATAATATCACTACAAGGGAAGAAGATCAAAGAGGATTATTGCCAAGTACACAGGCGAAAAGGCAATCCTCGGATGAAGGAGGTCCATGATGGAAAGACATTGGCAATAGAAGGAGAGGAGCAATAGAGATCCCTTCACGGTGTGGGCCAGGAACAATAGAAGGGAAGGAAGAATTAGCTGATAGACACTAGTCATTTGCCCTCAACAAAGGTATTATGACAATTGATGCTCCCTTGTTCAGGGTTTCTAGAGTCAAGGGGGCAAGCATCTAGGGATACACGATAGCAAACACTTGCAGAATTGATCTGTATTGCAGTTGTGGATTCTTGTCCAAGACTCGACAGCACGAGACAGTCTCAGTATCTCTTGACAAACTGAACAAGATCAAATCCAAGTCTTTGCTAGACTGAATATGGATGGATGCCTTCCATCGTATTGTTGTCCCAGCAGAACGGTAACGTGGCGGGCGGGCCGGTGTTTACCCGACAAGGCCTCGGGTTCCTGATGAAGGACCCACCATGCGAGTAACGTACGTCGTGAGGCAGGCGCGACACACGACGAAAGCATCACGAAGTCACGAGGCTGTACGACCAACTTACAACCTTCCACGCTCCTTAACACGTACCTTATCTCTTCGCCTTGTATGCCATGTCCATGCGATAATTCTCGACCGACTACGACACTCGCTCGATACCAACTCTACCGTCTACGATCTGCTATGGGAAACTGTTTTTCGATTACGCCATAATGGGAGCTTGCGCATCATGTTTAGGAAGGGGCGATGCCAATACCTATGACGAGGTGCGTGTCAAGCCATTACTATGCGCTTGCAGTCAAAACCATCAACCAGGATACCGGCTAACGTTTGTTTTTGCAGGAGGAAGAGAGTCGCCTCCTTTATGACGAAGCCAATGGAATGCAATACGGTAGCTTTGGAGATCAAGCCATAAATGGAGAGAATGATACCCTCGAAGCTCAGCGCGAGAACGAGGCTTTACAGCGAGTCATCGCTAAAACCTCAGAGTACGTTGCTTTGGCCGATTTTGGAGCTTGGAAGATGCTAACACCGGCGGATAGTAACATGGTAGATATCTTCGACATCGCGCCCCAAGAGAATGGAAATCGTGGAACAACAACTCCCTTCGCTTATGCTGGCCAAGGCGCACGCCTTGCCCGATACCAGCATCTCGTGGCAAAGCTCAGTAAACAAGGTGAAAACACTCCTGTGAGCGGCGTCAAGGTGGACTGGCTGCCTGAAGACGAGACGATAGAGATGCAAAAGAACGGACCGGCCAGCATCAAGACCCTCGAGAGTGATGACGGACCCCTTGTGGGGACCTTTGCAGATGCTGCAGCGGCAATGCAGTGACGGCCGCATCTCTTCAACATACATACAAAGCAAAGTCCTGTTGTCATAAGGGCTTCAAGCTGAAGGCTGGACACTGCCAGTGTGGAGAGTCGGCAGTTGCGGCGGAAAATTACCTGTTTCGTGATGGACGACCTGGGATGTTGCACACCGTACCTTTGAGTGCACAGAACTCCAGAATGCGGAAGGTCCCGCTTGCCCAGTCCAGTTTTATTTTTCATTTGGCTTGGTTCAACTTGGCCGGCATCTATCTTGGTTTAGCTCTGAAAGGGCATGTGGGTGAGGTGGAAACGATAGAATGAGCGGAACAGCACAAGGGACATGGGACGACCGACCAACCCATTTCCTTTTTATACTAACCGCAACTAATAAGGTCATTGCAGCCTCTCGGTGTTTTCTGCTTCACAGAAACAGCAGAGCCTTCTGATCAGCAGATATGTCGCTGCATTGCATAAAAGCCCGGCCAGGATACGATTCCTGACACGGCGTCAATTTCCCTTATCTCTTCTTTACCATACGATTTTTTATGTTTTCATTAGTATTTTTTTCTGCAGGAGCTTCTTTGATTGTTGTGGGTAGGAAGTGGACTTGTACAAACAGACACACCCAATCGAAAATTACAGAAAATTCCCCCCGTCTTGTTGAGCTGGGCCCAGGGACCGCAACCCTAGTCCGCTTAGTGTTTCGACACTCGTCATCAATCTATACCGTCGGCCTTACTCTCACGGTCTGTGACACATGGCGAGGTCGAGTGTTGAGCTAGAGAGGGTCTTGCAGAGTCAAAGCCCAGCAATTCATCATCCAAGTGTGACTTAATTCTATTCAACGATACCCATTAAGCAGCAGACACGTGCGCTCCCCTCACTCTGGCTCGCATTGACTTTGAGATGGCCTGGCAGCCGGTGGGGTGGTGACAGACGCTAGACCAGGGGACAGAAGTCAGAAATTCAAAGAGGATGGGTGGCCGTCCCTCTAGCTCTCTAGCTTGCCGTCGGCCCTCGATTTAGATTAGTTTTCTCCGGCTTCGGCTCGCACCGTTGATGGGCGACTTGCATGGGTCCCCATCCACTGGAGACCTTTGATGGATCTCTTTCGTCAACCCGAGCAAGATCCCGTCCACGTCCCAAGCCTTCGGGAAATGCTCGAACAAGTTCGACGGCAGCCCTCCACCACAACACGACACCACGGGGGTCACTAACGGGTAGATGGGGGTGCGTTGAACCGCTCTAGGAACGCCATCACGGTGGGTGAATGGCTGCCTTACAGAGGTAGGCGCGGAACTTATCCAGACTCTCGGGTTAGGAGAGCCAAGTTGTCGGGAAGCAAACCGCCCATCCATAAATAACCGTCTCTCTCTCATGAGAAATTAGGCCCCTGAACCCCGTAGACGGGCGGTCCCGTCTCAGACAAGGCTCGAATTTACGTCAAGCAGGGGCTGCTCATGTCGGGATGTGCCCAAGACTACGTACAGTTTTGTACTCTGGTACTCTGCACAAACTGAAGGTGTCTGTGTGTGAATAACCTAACGGACACTATGAGCGGCGCGGGTCAAGCCGGGACGACCGGGGCCTGACGTACAAGGGAAAGGTCGTCAGAGGCGAACAGACATAAATTCGACCAGTCAGATACGACACAGAATGAGCTCATGGGTTCAAATCCTCTGCGTCCACGTCCAAATCGTTCGCAGCATTTGTGCAGGTTGGACAAGCAGAGCTCGCATCGGCCTTTCGTCACATGCTGTTGCTATTTCACCGCAGCCTCTCTTCTCGAATGTTTCTATGGGGAACAACCCTGGCTAATTCGACAGACCGCATTTCGAGGACAGAATGCCTGCAATTCTGGCACAGCTAAGCTCGCCTGGCTAATTAATTACCTGAGTCTGAGCCCTGATGATCAGTCGTCTCCACCCGCTGTCCTCGCTCACACTCAAAGATTTCTGCTTTTGTACTTTGTACCTGCACTACACAATACTGAGTAGGACTGGTAGCTGCATGAGCTTTCTACGCTCGTTACTTTTGAGGCCTCCCAGGCTCTCGATGCTACTGCTACCCGTTTATGGGACCGTTCTAGCACGTGGTTCGTTGGCACATAGTCGAGATCCTCTCTCGTGATTTAACAATCATGGCTTTCCACACGACAAAATACGACACCGAAATCGATATGCGCAATTATACGTATCTTATTCTATCATCGCCCCAACTCAACTCCGCGATCACCGACCACAATTCCAACCCCAGCTCGGCCCCCGCTTCGATTTCTACACACAGTCCTCCACCAGCTCATATCGGGCAATCCACCCGATGTGTGATGGTCTGTAAACTTTGACTATTCAGCTAATAGTACACGCGTCGTTGTATACATCAACTAAACCTACAATACCTGAGAGACATGTCTCGGACTGTCATTCTACAGTGTACGGCTTGGAACGGTAAGCCACAAAGATGATCTGAGACATTTGGGGACACCAAATCCCGGTGCCGCTTGCTTTGAGCATGAGCACACCGGTAATTCCGCACACCTTGCTTCCTATTCGATGACGAAGGGTTTGGGGCTCTCTAACCCATAGGTCTCCCAGCCCCAGCAAGACAAGGGCATATACCTCAATGGGACAGCCCATTGCACATTGCTCAGTGACCTCTCGAATAAAAGAGCGCCTGTCAACAGGAGATAATAATACGATAGATCCGGTTGGTCTTTCGTTGTGCTACATTACCTAAGTACACAATGTCTTGAAGGTGGTCTGCTTTCTCTGACTATTGTCCTATTTGGTGTGACTGAGGACCTTTTCAAGCCGACTGCGTCTACATCGGCGGCATTGTTCGGTCGTGTTTCCTCAACTGATATCTCTTGTCTCCTCATGCCATCTTCTACCAAATATTCGATAATAAAATGATTATCCTGCACCCTCCCCTGATTTAATCTCTATGGCACCAGCGCTCTCAGCTCACAATACATAGCTCACAGATGCCCCAAATAATCTGTGTCAAACATAGACTTATCGTTACTTGTGTGCTTGTGGTCCACACACCCCGGCTCCGCCTATTCATCCATGCACACAATGCTGGCACTGCCACCATCCTCCGTCGGCAATTTCTACTGACTGACCCTGTTGGTACAGTCAAGGACGGTAGATACGATGCAAAGTTGATATACGATCAGCACTCATCCAAGATAGATGGAGAAAAAAATGACTTAAAGATAGAACGCGCTAGATTGACCTATAATTCCACCTGGTTCGCACCTGTGGATGTAAAGAAATAATGCAATACAAACATAACTTGGCTGTCCCAGGGGTTCAAGTTTCGTCCCACAAGCTGCTTGCGCATGCCCCCAATGCTTGCCTGCGGTTTCTTCTCGTCTTTTGACCTCTTTAACTT